>CM075748.1:40726502-41201502 GCA_037974335.1 Prionace glauca | reverse complement strand
AATCCTACTAACATAGGAGCAGGAGTAGGCCATCTAGCCCTTCGAGCCTGCCCCGCCATTCAATAAGATCATGGCTGATCTGTCGTGACTCAGTTCCACATTCCCGCCCTCTCCCCATAACCCTTAATCCCTTCTCTTATCAAAAACCCATCAACCCGTTTCTTAAATATATTTAGTGAGGCAGTCTCCACCACTTCAACGGGCAGAGAATTCCAGAGATTCACCACCCTTTGAGTGAAGAAGTTCCTCCTCAACTCCGTTCTAAACTGCCCCCCAACTTTAAGGGCCAACTTTAAGGGCGTTCAGATGGTCAGTGGATAGACATATGGAAAAGTTATAGGCATTGGGATAGTTTAGATAGGCAGTTTAGATGCCAAGATAGGCATTGGAATAGTTTAGGTTAGAGGGTCATTAGATTGGTTCCACTGGTCGGCGCAACATCGAGGGCCGAAGGGCCTGTACTGCGCTGGAATGTTCTATGTTCTAACAGTCCTGGCTTGAAACAATTCACACCTCTTTAACCTGTGATTATCCCTCTCTCCACTTGCACTATCTGTACCTGTAAAGATTTGACTACCTGTAAAGACTCGCATCCCAACCATGATCTTGCAATTGAGTCTCTGTCTATGTGTGCCCTGTTTCTGAACTCAATTCTCAGTTCTGATGAAGAGGCAGTGCTCTGAAAGCTCGTGCTACCAAATAAACCTGTTGGACTTTAACCTGGAGTTATGAAATTTCTTAGTGTGCCCACCCCAGTCCAATGCTGGCATCTCCACATCCTGTGTATGTGTATGTGTGCATGCATGTGTGTGTGTTTGTGCGTGTTAAAGTATTGAGAAAAATTAATAATTCTGCATTTATATTTCATCTTGTGTGTCAATAAGCTTTGGACAGAGTGTGGAAGTCGGATGGAGAAAAGGGAAATGTTAAATATCTTTCTAAAAGTGTAATATTGTTTGTATCTAACATTTAACTGCAAACATTGTTTAACTTGTAAATCTCATCTTGGATTCTAAGTAGGGGGAGTGTGATAGGATATACACAGCATGGATAAGGTCCTTCGGTCCATTGAGTCTGCACCAACACAGTAGAAACATCTGAACTCCAACCTAATCCTATTTACCAGCACTTGGCCCATAGCCCTGAATGTGCCAAGTGCTCACCCAGGTACTTTTTAAAGGATGTGAGGCATCCCGTCTCTCCCATCCTGACAGCGTGTTCCAGTCCTGCACCACCCTCCGAGCAGAATGGTTTTCATCATGTCCCCCCCAAGTCTCCTGCCCCTCACCTTGCACCTATGTCCCTTTGTGACTGACCCTTCAACTGAGGGGAACATCTGCTCCTTATCCAGCCTGTCCGTGTCCCTCATAATCTTGTACACCTCAATCAGGTCACCCCTCAGTCTTCTCTACTCCAACGAAAGCAGCCCAAGCCGACCCAAACTCTTTTCATAATTGAAATGTTCCATTTTAGGCAGCATCCTGGTGAATCTCCTCTGCACCCCTTCCAGTGTGTCCACATCCTCCCTATAATGTGGTGACCAGAACTGCACACAGTGCTCCTGCTGTGGGCTCACCAAAGTTCTAATCAACTCCATCAAGACCCCTCTGCTTTTGTAATCTATACCCCGATTGATAAAGGCAAGTGTCCCATATGTCTTTTTCACCACCCTACGAACAGAAATCTGTGGACCAACACGCCAAATTCTCTTTGTTCCACAGAACTTCCTATGTCCTACCATTCATTGAATACTTCCTATTTAATGAATAGGATGACCTGGATGAGGAAGTGGAGGGATGGGTTAGTTAGTTCGCTGATGACACGAAGGTCGGTGGTGTTGTGGATGGTCTGGAAGGATGGCAAAAGTTGCAGCAGGACATAAATAGGTTGCAGGACTGGGCGGAGAAGTGGCAGATGGACTTCAACGCGGATAAATGTGTAGTCGTCCATTTCGGCAGAACCAACGGGATGAACGAGTACACTATCAAGGGCAGGAGCCTTAGTAGCGATTAAGAGCAGAAGGATCTCGGGGTCCGGGTCCACAGGACTCTTAAATCGGCCTCGCAGGTGGAGGAGGTGGTCAAGAAGGCGTATGGTGTACTGGCCTTCATTAATTGAGGGATTGAGTTTAGGAGTCGGGAGGTAATGCTGCAACTTTACAGGACCCTTGTCAGGCCTCATTTGGAGTACTGTGCGCAGTTCTGGTCGCCTCACTATAGGAAAGACGTAGAAGCTATTGAAAGGGTGCAGAGGAGATTTACAAGGAAGTTGCCTGGACTGGGAGGCATGCCTTATGAAGATAGGTTGAGGGAGCTGGGACTCTTTTCCCTAGAAAGGCGAAGGTTGAGAGGCGACCTGATAGAAGTTTATAAAATGTTGAGAGGAATAGATAGGGTGGATTCTCAGAGGCTATTTCCCCGGGTTGAAATGGTCGCTACGAGAGGACACAGATTTAAGGTGCGGGGAGGAAAGTACAGAAGTGATGTTAGGGGTAAGTTTTTCACTCAGAGGGTGGTGAGTGAATGGAATCGGCTGCCGTCAGTGGTGGTGGAGGCGAACTCGCTGGGGTCTTTTAAAAGACTTCTGGATGAGTATATGGGGTTTAATGGGATTGGGGGTTATAGATAGGTCTATAGATTGGTGGGGTTGATGTGATCGGCGCAACTCGTGGGCCAAAGGGCCTGTTTGTGCTGTAGTGTTCTATGTTCTATGTTCTATTCATTCAAACTATATCACTTTTCAGGATTAAATTCCACCTGTCACTTATTCCCCCATTCCATCTATGTCGCCCAAGACACTGCACTCAGTACCCATCCAATCTTTGTGTCATTCGCCAACTTACTAATCCTACCCCTCTCCTAGACATCAATGTTGGTTATATAAATGATGAATATTCGGGGGCCCAACACAGATCCCTGTGGTACATCGCTGGACACTGGCTTCCAGTTACTAAAGCAGCCTGTTGTCGTCATCCTCTGTCTCCTACAACTGATGTGAAGATGCCAGGGTAAACACAGTCTCAAACACCAGGTTAATGTCCAACAGATTTATTTGGTAGGACAAGCCACAAGGGATTGAATATAAAAGTAGGGAGGTCTTGCTGCAGCTGTATAGGGCATTGGTGAGGCCGCAGCTGGAGTACTGTGTGCAGTTTTGGGCGTCGCACCTGCGCAAGGATATTTTGGCCCTGGAGGGAGTGCAGAGGAGGTTTACTAGGCTGATACCGGAGATGAGGGGGTTGAGCTATGAGGAGAGGCTGAATAAACTAGGCTTGTACTCGTTAGAGTTTAGAAGAATGAGGGGAGATCTCATTGAGACGTATAAGATGATGAATGGGATGGATAGGATAGAGGTGGAGAGACTCTTCCCACTCAGAAAGGACAGTAGGACTAGGGGGCACAGCCTCAAGATAAAGGGGGGGCAGTTTAGAACGGAGTTGAGGAGGAACTTCTTCACTCAAAGGGTGGTGAATCTCTGGAATTCTCTGCCCGTTGAAGTGGTGGAGGCTGCCTCGCTAAATATTTTCAAGAAGCGGGTTGATGGGTGTTATGGGGAGAGGGCGGGAATGTGGAACTGAGACATGACAGGTCAGCCATTGAATGGCGGGGCAGGCTCGAAGGGCCAGATGGTCTTCTCTTGCTCCTATTTCTTATGTTCTTATGTTCTTTCGGAGCACTGCCCCTTCATCAGGTGAGTGGGAATTCTGTTCACAAACAGGACATATAAAGACATAAATTTACAGAATGATAGTTGAAATGTGAGTCATAGAAATCATAGAAACCCTACAGTATACAGAGAGGCCATTCGGCCCATTGAGTCTTCACCGACCACAATCCCACCCAGGCCCTGCTGCCATATGCTATATATTTTACCCACTAATCCCTCTAACCTACACATCCCAGGACACTAAGGGGCAATGTTTAGCATGGCCAATCAATGTAACCTGCACATCTTTGGACTGTGGGAGGAAACCGGAGTGCCCGGAGGAAACCCACGCAGGTACAAGGAGAATGTGCTGGGAATGGAACTCATTCCACACACATTAGGATGGCCTCAACTGGGATCGTTCTTGTCACACTATCTGAAACCCCCATGAATTACCTGGACTTGCAAAATCTCATTAACTGTCCTGTCTGGAGACAATACGCATCCCTTTAACCTGTGCTTAACCCTCTCTCCACTCACATTGTCTGTACCTTTGAGACTTGATTACCTGTAAAGACTCACATTCCAACTATTATTTTGTAAATTGAGTTTGTGTCTTTATATGCTCTGTTTGTGAACAGAAATTCCACTTACCTGATGAATGGGTAGCGCTCCAAAAGCTTGTGGCTTGTGCTACCAAATAAACCCGTTGGACTTTAACCTGGTATTTTGAGACTTCTTATGGTCCTACAACTGAGCCAATTTTGAATCCACTTTGTCAAATTACCCTGTGTCCCATATGAACTTCCCTTCTTTACAAGTGTTGAACCTAGTCAGGAGGAAAAGGAAGGTGTACAAAAGGTTCAGGGAACTAGGAGAGGTTAAGGATCTTGAAGAATATAAGGACTGTAGAAAGGAGGTTAAAAGGGAAATTAGGAGAGCCAGAAGGGGTCATGAGAAGACCTTGGCGGGTAAGATTAAAGAAAATCCCAAGGCCTTCTATAAGTATGTGAAAGGTAAAAGGGTGAGAAGGGAAAGGATAGGACCTATAAAAGGTGAAGGGGGAAAGGTCTGTGTAGAACCAGAAGAAATGGCGGAGGTGCTTAATGAGTACTTTGCCTCAGTATTCACAGTGGAAGCTGATTTGGGAGATCTTGCTATGGACTTGCAGCAGGTGGAAAAGATTGAGTACGTGGACATTAAGGAGGAGGATGTGTTAGAACTTTTGAATTCTATCAAGGTAGATAAGTCGCCGGGACCAGATGGGATGTACCCCAGGATACTGTGGGAGGCCAGGGAAGTGATTGCAGAGCCCTTGGTGATGATCTTTGCGTCGTCAATGGAGACGGGAGAGGTTCCGGAAGATTGGAGGATTGCGGATGTAGTCCCTATTTTCAAGAAAGGGAACAGAGATAGCCCGGGAAATTACCGCCCGGTGAGTCTGACCTCAGTGGTTGGTAAGCTGATGGAGAGGCTTCTGAGGGACAACATTTACGAGCATTTGGAGAGGTTTGACATGATCAGGAATAGTCAGCATGGATTTGTCAAGGGCAGGTCGTGCCTTACGAGTCTAGTTGAGTTCTTCGATAATGTGACTGAACACATTGACGAAGGAAGTGCCGTGGACGTAGTGTACATGGACTTCAGCAAGGCTTTTGATAAGGTCCCCCATGCAAGACTTCTTGAGAAGGTGAGAGGGCATGGGATCCAAGGGCCTTTGGCCTTGTGGATCCAGAACTGGCTTGCCTGCAGAAGGCAGAGAGTGGTTGTGGATGGGTCTTTTTCGGAATGGAGGTCAGTCACCAGTGGGGTGCCCCAGGGATCTGTTCTGGGACCCTTGCTGTTTGTCATTTTCATAAATGACCTGGATGAGGAAGTGGAGGGATGGGTTAGCAAGTTCGCTGATGACACGAAGGTCGGCGGTGTTGTGGATGGTCTGGAAGGATGTCAAAAGTTGCAGCAGGACATAGATAGGATGCAGGAATGGGCGGAGAAGTGGCAGATGGACTTCAACGCGGATAAATGTGTAGTCGTCCATTTCGGCAGAACCAACGGGATGAACGAGTACACTATTAAGGGCAGGGGTCTTAGTAGCATTGAAGAGCAGAAGGATCTCGGGGTCTGGGTTCACAGGACTCTTAAATCGGCCTCGCAGGTGGAGGAGGTGGTCAAGAAGGCGTATGGTGTACTGGCCTTCATTAATCGAGGGATTGAGTTTAGGAGTCGGGAGGTAATGCTGCAACTTTACAGGACCCTCGTCAGGCCTCATTTGGAGTACTGTGCGCAGTTCTGGTCGCCTCACTATAGGAAAGACGTAGAAGCTATTGAAAGGGTGCAGAGGAGATTTACAAGGATGTTGCCTGGACTGGGAGGCATGCCTTATGAAGATAGGTTGAGGGAGCTGGGACTCTTTTCCCTGGAGAGGCGAAGGTTGAGAGGCGACCTGATAGAAGTTTATAAAATGTTGAGAGGAATAGATAAGGTGGACTCTCAGAGGCTATTTCTCCGGGTTGAAATGGTCGCTACGAGAGGACACAGATTTAAGGTGCGGGGAGGGAAGTACAGAGGTGATGTTAGGGGTAAGTTTTTCACTCAGAGGGTGGTGAGTGAATGGAATCGGCTGCCGTCGTCGGTGGTGGAGGCGAACTCGCTGGGGTCTTTTAAAAGACTTCTGGATGAGTATATGGGGTTTAATGGGATTGGGGGTTATAGATAGGTCTATAGATTGGTGGGGTTGATGCGATCGGCGCAACTCGAGGGCCGAAGGGCCTGTTTGTGCTGTAATGTTCTAAGTCTCCCATGTTGGGCCTTGTCAAATGCTTTGCTGTAATCCATATAAACTATTTTGACTGAACTATGCTCGTTTACACCCCTGGTCATCTCAAAAAATTCAATAAAATTTGTTAGGTATGACGTCTCTCTGACAAAGCCATGCTGACTATTACTGATCAAGCATTGCATCTCGAAGTGAAGATAGATGCTTTTCTTCAGAAGTTTGCCTAATGGTTTCCCTACCACTGATGTGAGACTCACTGCTCTGTAGTTCCCTGGTTTATTCTGTAATCATTCTTAAATAGTGGATGTACATTAGCTGTTCTAGAGTCATAGACATAGAGTCATTGAAGCTTGCAGCATGGAAACAGGCCCTTCAGCCCAACTTGTCTGTACCTCCCAGTTTTTGCCACTAAGCGAGTCCCAATTACCTGCATTTGGCCCATATCCCTCTATACCCATCTTACCCATGTAACCCATGCTTTCTAAAAGACAAAATTGTACTTACCTCTACTACTCCTTCTGGCAGCTCATTTGTATCTCTCCCTTGTCAGTTTAAACCTGACCTTTAGTTTTAATCACTCCTGCCTTTGGGAAAAGATGTTGACTATCTACCTCATCTGTGCCTCTCATTATTTTATAGGTTTCTATAAGATGATCCCTAAGTCTCCTACGTCCCAGGGGAAAAAGTCCCAGTCTATCTAACCTTTCCTTATAACTTAAACCATCGAGTCCTGGTAACGTCCTAGTAAAATTTTTTTTGAACTCTCTCTAGTTTAATAACATCCTTTCTATAATAGGGTGACCAGAACTGTACACAATGTTCCAAGTGTGGCCTTACCAATGTCTTATACAACTTCAACAAGATGTTCCAACTCTTGTATTCAATGTTTTGACCAATGAGACCAAGCATGCCAAATGCCTTCTTCACCATCCTGTCCACCTGTGACTCCACTTTCAAGGAGCAATTTTGAGTATTTCCTTTAACGGTGTATATTTACCCAGCTTGTATTCTCAAACCTCTGACATCTATTTGTCTCCCAGCTACAACAGTGAAAATCAGTGATGCTGACTTTATGGAACAACTTAAACCATAAAGATTCTGACAGCAGAGACTCGACAGCATCAGTCAGTGACCTGGGCCGGCTGCTCATCTCTCTCCAGCTTAATGAGTTAGCAATCCTGTACAAGAGAGAGCAGAATTTCAGTAACAATCAAACACAGTCTGCACACTAGAATTTCATCTGATTCACTTTTATTTTGGATTCTGACAGCTTGTAAACTGGAACTTGAATTATTGGTTGACTGTTTTCTGCACAGCTCCCTTTATAACTTCATTAATCGAGTCCCAATTGCATCCTAGTAAAATTTCTCACCTTATAACTTAAACCATTGAGTTCCAGAAGCATCCAAGTAAATCTTTTCTGCACTCTTTCTAGTTTAATAATATCCTTTCTATAATAGGGTGACCGGAACTGTATACAGTATTCCAAGTGTGACCTTACCAATGTCTTGTACAACTTCAACAAGACGTCCCAACTCCTGTATTCAATGTTCTGACCAATGAAACCAAGCATGCCGAATGCCTTCTTCACCACTCTGTCCACCTGTGACTCCACTTTCAAGGAGCTATGAACGTGTACCCCTAGATCTCTTTGTTCTGTAACTCTCCCCAACCATTAACTGAGTATGTCCTACCCTGATTCGATCCACCAAAATGCATCACCTCGCATTTATCTAAATTAAATTGTTACTGAAATTCTGCTCCCTCTTGTACAGGATTGCTAACTCATTAAAGCTGGAGAGAGATGAGCAGCCGGCCCAGGTCACTGACTGATGCTGTCGGGTCTCTGCTGTCAGAATCTTTATGGTTCAAATTGTTCCATAAAGTCATTATTATATTATAGAAAGGATAGTGTTAAACTAGAAAGAGTGCAGGAAAATTTTACTAAGTTGTTCCTGGGAGTTGATGGTTTAAGTTATAAGGAGAGGCTGTGCAGAACAAACAGAAATTGCTGCACATTAATCAATGGTCTGGAAATCTCATATCCCTGCCTCTGAGCCACATGTTTCAGGTTCAAAGAGTTGATAGCCATGAAAGGAGATCTTTTGGAGCAGATAATCACAATGAGAGTGGGAAAGATTCCTTCAGCTATACTTGATGTGGAACGTAGCCCTCAAGCAATGATCACTTTTCCATTCCTCTCTCTAACAGACCCTAAAACGGTGACCCCATGCCCGTGACCCGGAACACAATAGGTTGGTTATGTTCTCGGGGCCAGTTTGACGATCAATTAGACAGGAGGAATGACCTCCCGGGGAAAAGCAGCAACAACCAAATTCATTCCACCATAGCTGGCTCTGCTTGACTTGATTTGATTTATTATCGGTGCAGGTGTTGGGATACGGTGAAAAGTATTGTTTCTTACACAGTATACATACAAAACATACCATTCATAGAGTACGGTACGGCACGGTAGCACAGTGGTTAGCACTGCTGCTTCACAGCTCCAGGGTCCTGGGTTCGATTCCGGCTCGGGTCACTGCCTGTGTGGAGTTTGCACATTCTCCTCGTGTCTGCGTGGGTTTTCTCCGGGTGCTCCGGTTTCCTCCCACAGTCCAAAGATGTGCGGGTTAGGTTCATTGGCTATGCTAAAATTGCCCCTTAGTGTCCTGGGATGTGTAGGTTAGAGGGATTAGCAGGTAAATGTGTAGGGATATGGGGATAGGGTCTGGGTGGGATTGTGTTCGGTGCAGACTCGATGGGCCGAAGGGCCTGTTTCTGCACTGTAGGGTTCTATGCTGGTTCTATATGCAGGGTAGAATAGGTGTGGGGTGATGTGGCGGAGCGGGCTCGTTTGGGCCGAAGGGCCTGTTTCCCGTGCTGGGTTGTTCTTTGTTCTTTGTTCTACATGGGGAGAAGGAGAGGAGAGAGTGCAGAATGTAGAGTTACAGTTACGGTCAGGGTGAAGAGAAAGATCAACTTAATACATAAAAGGTTTCATGGCAGCAGGGAAAAACTGTTCTTGAGTTGGTTGGCCGTGATCTCAGACTTTTGTATCTTTTTCCTGATGGAAGAAGGTGGAAGAGAGAATGTCCGGGGTACATGGGGGCCCTCGATTACGCTGCCTGCTTTTCCGAGGCAGCGGGAACTGTAGACAGAGTGAATGGATGGGAGGCTGGTTTATGTGATGGAGTGGGCTATGTTCACCATCCTTTGTAGTTTCTTAAGATCTTGGTCAGAGCAGGGGCCATACCAAGCTGTGACACATCTGGTAAAGATGCTTTCTATGGTGCATCTGTAAAAATTGGTGAGACACATGCTTCAGGTGAGAGGAGTAAAAAGTGTGGGAATGCAATAGTTACAGGGGGTTCAACTGTGAGGGGAATAGATAGGTATTTCTGTGGTCGCAAATGAGACTCCAGGATGGTATGTTGCCTCCCTGATGCTAGGGTCAAGGATATCTCAGAACAGCTCCAGGATCTTCTGGAGGGGGAGGGTGAACAGATAGTGATCATGGCTCACATTGATACAAACAACATATGTAATCAAAGGGATGAGCTCCTAAAAGCTGAATGTGGAGAGTTAGGAAGTAAATTGAAAAATAGATCCTCAAAAGTTAGGGTTACCACCTGCGCCATGTACATGTCAGAGCAGAAATAGCAGGACATTTCGGATGAATGTGTGGCTGACGAGATGGTGTGAGGGGGAGGGTTTCAGGTTCCTGGTACATTGGGAGCGGTCTAGAGGAGGTGGGACCAGTATGAAGTGGACGGGTTATACCTGGGCAGAACTGGGACTGATGTCCTCGGGGGAGTATTAGCTAGAATGGTTGGGGAGGGGGATGGGAATGTAGGCCAGGAATCAGATGAGGGGGAGTCAAGGACAGGAACAAAAGACAGAAAGGGGAATAGGAAAAGTGAGAGTCAGGGAAATCAAACAAGGCCTCAGTAAAAAATAGTAGGAATGAGGAACTCATGGTGGAAATGGATGAAGTAATTGCTCAAATAGGTGGCAGATGAAGTTCATTGTGGAGGAATGTGAGGTGATGCATTTTGGTAGGGAGAACATGGAGGGACAAGATAAAATATGGGGTAAAATTCTAAAAGGGATGTAGGAGCTGAGGGACCTGGGTGTATTGGTGCATCATTGAGGGACAGGACAGGTGGAGAGAATAGTTAACAAAGTATTTAATATCCTGGGCTTTATTTACAGGACCATAGAGTACAAGAACAAGGAGATTATGCTGAAGTTATACAAGACACTAGTCGAACCTCAGCTGGAATATTGGGTACAGTTCTGAGCGTCACACCATAGGAAGGATGTGGACACATTGGAGAGAGTGATTCTAGGGATGAGAAACGTCAGTTATGAGGATAGATCGGAGAGCTTGGGACTGTTCTCTTTGAAGAAAAGAAGCTTAAGAGGAACTTTGATAGAGATGTTCAAAATAGATTGGGAGAAACTGGAAAATTCTCAACAATGAGAGGGCACAGATTTGCAAAAGAAGTGAACGCGATGAGATGTGATTGGAACAATGTTCAGGGGTGTGAGGGAAAGGCAGGAGAATGGCACTAAGTCATGATGCTTGTTTGGAAAGGCGGTGCAGACATGATGGGCTGAATGGCCTCCTTCTGCACTGTAACAATTCTCTAATTGTGCTTTTACTCTTTGAATAAATTGAGTGATTATTATAATCGCAGGTTTGGCGTCTGTTACTCTCTTTCCTTGTTTTTTTGATTCAGAGACTTTATATTAAACATTGCACTGTGTGAATGGCTCCACCAAGATTGGCAATTCAGAGGGTTCAACACGTGACTTTCTCAAACTCTGCGTGGTAGGTTCAGGTAGAATTTCGATAGACTCAGGGTTGTGGGCTGGGGGTGGGGGTGTTGGTGAGACAGGAATGTGGAGTTGAGACCACACTCACATCAACCTGATACTATCAAATGGAGCAGCAGGGATGGCCTAACCCTCCTGTTAAGTTCTATGTTGCTCTGTTTATGGTCAATCCTGGTTTCCATTTAGAGCAGAGAATGGCAATGAGAAAGGATGATAAATCCAGAGTTAACGCTCCAGTTCATATTTGTTCACATTCAGGATGACAGTTCACTCAATTGTCAGATTCCAGTAATACGGTGTAAAAGGGGTCCATTCGGCCCATCGAGTCTGCACCAACCACAATCTCATCCAGACCCTATCCCCATCAACCCATGTATTTACCAAACTTAGTTCCCCTGACACTAAGTGGTAATTTATCATGACCAATCACCCTAACCTGCACATCTTTGGGCTGTAGGAAGAAACAGGAGCACCCGAAGGAAACCCACACAGATACGGGGAGAATGTGCAAACTCCACACAGACAACGATCCAAGCCGGGAATTAAACCCAGATCTCTGGTGCCTTGAGACAGCAGTGCTAACCCACTGTGCCACCCCTAGTATTGAGACTGGTTATGAATGTGGAAGGTGAGTATTGTTCACATACAGGAGGTCAAACATTAACAGTGAAACACTTTGATAGTTGTAATGTTGCTCCGTGCTGAAGAACAGATGCGTTCAGTAATCCATAGAGCCTCTGTGGGAGGAAGTTGAAAGCTGGGAAATGGTGGAGGAGAGCGTACAGGGGCATTTGATCAGCCAGTTTTGTTCATTCACAATCTTCGGAGCATCGCTTTAAGGAGCAGCGAGGGAAGAGAAAACTTCAAATTCTGTTTCTGTGAACCCCGAACCTGTGAACTACTAATGCCAGCTTCTATCCTCGTGTGCTTTCTACATCATAAAGGGCAGCATGGTGGCACAGTGGTTAGCACTGCTGCCTCACAGTGCCAGAGATCCGAGTTCAATTCCAGCCTCGGGTCACTGTCTGTGTGGAATTTGCACATTCTTCCCATGTCTGCATGGGTTTCATCCCGGTGCTCCGGTTTCCTCCTGTATATTAGATTGATTGGCCATGCTAAATTGCCCCTTAGTGTCAGGAGGATTGGCAGGGTAAATACATGGAGTTACGGACATGGGGTCTGAGTGGGATTGTTGTCGGTCCAGGCTCAATGGGATTCTGTACTATGACAATACAGTCGGAGTTGTTTTCCTGTTCCCACACTAACCGCAAAACTCAAATACTCCTTGTCAGTGGAGAATTTATCAAACTCCGCCTCAGTGACACTGCCTGTGCTGCTCCCCAATGTGGAAAATTCCATTATCCAATGTGCCTTGGAAGGGAAAAGCTCTCCTTATTTCTGTCTTAAATGGAGACCCCTTACTTTTAATAAGTAGCTAACCTGTAGCCTAACGCGGGAGGAAACCAGACCACCCAGACAAAACCCATGCAGACATGGGGAGAACATGCAAACTCCACACATGAGGGCGGAATCAAACCCGGGTATCTGGTGCTAGGAGGCGGCAGTGCTAACCACTGTGCCACATGCCACCCTAAATATACCTTCCGTGATCGGGAATCAAACCTGGGCCACAGCGATGAGAGCACCAATCCTAACCACTAGACCACCAGAGGGCACATATATAGAACCATAGAACCATAGAACCCTACAGTGCAGAAACAGGCCCTTCGGCCCATTGAGTCTGCACCGAACACAATCCCACCCAGACCCTATCCCCATATCCCTACACATTTACCTGCTAATCCCTCTAACCTACACATCCCAGGACACTAAGGGGCAATTTTAGCATAGCCAATGAACCTAACCCGCACATCTTTGGATAACAATGTTATCCTTGAGATAACATTTTCCCTCCACATTCTTCATAACCCAAGTCAATTACTTCATACTTCTCTACATTACATTTCACGCCACTAGCCTTTCTGTCAGAAGATAGGAGCAGGAGGAGGCCATTTGGCCCTTTGACTCTGTTCTACCTTCATTACAATCATCCAACTCAATAACCTAATCCTGCTTTCTCCCCTTAACCTTTGATCCCATTCATCCCAGGTGCTATATCCAGGCGCCTCTTGAATACATTCAATGTTTTGGCATCAACTACTTAAGAACATAAGAAATAGGAGCAGGAGTAGGCCATCTGGCCCTTCGAGCCTGCCCCGCCATTCAATAAGATCATGGCTGATCTGTCGTGTCTCAGTTCCACATTCCCGCCCTCTCCCCATAACCCTTAATCCCCTTGCCTATCAAAAACCTTTCAACTCACATCTTAAAAATATTGAGCGAGGCAGCCTCCACCATCTCAATGGGCAGAGAATTCCAGAGATTCACCACCCTTTGAGTGAAGAAGTTCCTCCTCAACTCCGCTCTAAACCGCCCCCCCCTTTATCTTGAGGCTGTGCACCCTAGTCCTATTGTCCTTTCTGAGCGGAAAGAGTCTCTCCACCTCTATCCTATCCATCCCATTCATCATCTTATACGTCTCAATGAGATCTCCCCTCATTCTTCTAAACTCTAACGAGTACAAGCCTAGTTTATTCAGCCTCTCCTCATAGCTCAATCCCCTCAACTCCGGTATCAGCCGAGTAAACCTCCTCTGCACTCCCTCCAGGGCCAAAATATCCTTGCACAGGTGCGGCGCCCAAAACTGCACACAGTACTCCAGCTGCGGCCTCACCAATGCCCTATACAGCTGCAGCAAGACCTCCCTACTTTTATATTCAATCCCCCTCGCTATGAAGGCCAGCATCCCATTCGCCTTCCTGACCACCTGCTGCGCCTGCAAGCTGGGATTTTGCGACTCATGCACAAGGACCCCGAGGTCCCTCTGCACCGTCGCCTGCTGCAGTTTTTCGCCACGTAAGTAATAGTCCTTCCTATCATTATTCCTTCCAAAGTGGACAACTTCACATTTGCCAACATTAAATTCTATTTGCCATTTCCTGGCTGGTAATGAATTCCACGGGCTCACCACTCTTTGGGTGAAGAAATATCTCCTCACCTCCGCCCTAAATGGTCTACCCTGAATCCTCAGACTGTGATCCCTGGTTCTGGACTCCCCCCATCATCGGGAACATCCCCCCTGCATCTACCCTGTCCAGACCTCTTAGAATTCTGTAAGTCTGTATGAGATCCTTCCTCATTCATCTGAACTCCAGTAATATATTCTCTGGTTTATAGTTTATCACCACCGTCCTCACAGTTAACTTCTGAACTTTGTGGTAGTTGCAAATGTTGCAATTTGTCCCTGTCCACTCAGATCTGGATGATTAATGTTGATGAAGAAAGCAGTGTCCCAGTACTGACCCCAGAGGAACTCCAACTTTCTCCAGTCTGAAAAACAACTGCTCACCAAAATATATTTCCCATCGCTTAGCGAACGATGTATTCATGCTGCCACTGTGCTGTTTATCCCGTACACTTTAACTTTGCTCACAAGTCAGAATGAGAACACCGCTGAGTTTCATTCATGAGACAAAATAGGAAAGGCGCTATATAAATGAAAGTTCTTTCTTTTTATTGGTGCCTTTTACCTTTCGCTACTTTAATCCCAGTCAAAACAGCCAATTGAAATTCAATCTGATCATGGTCTCCACATGAGAGACAAACCAGATCCAAGCTGAGAAGACAATCCACCTTAGGTGCAATCAAACTAGACCCAAGCTGACAGAATGATGCTTTGCACCCCTTCCCAGGCTCGATCTAACACTTCTATCATGCTAAAAGGCCAAGACAAAAAATTGCATCAGTAAAGCCTCAGTTTAACCTCATTGGCTGTCCTGATCCTTTATTCTACCCTAATTAGAACCCTACAGTGCAGAAACAGGCCCTTCGGCCCATCGAGTCTGCACCGAACACAATCCCACCCAGACCCTATCCCCATATCCCTACACATTTACCTGCTAATCCCTCTAACCTACACATCCCAGGACACTAAGGGGCAATTTTTTAGCATAGCCAATGAACCTAACCCGCACATCTTTGGAGTGTGGGAGGAAACCATGTCAAGAACAGAAGGTTGGTTAGGACAAGATTAGGGCCAGTTACAGACAGTAGAGGGAAGTTGTGTGTGGAACCGGAGGAGATTGGAGAGGCGTTGAACCAATATTTCTCTTCGGTGTTCACGCAAGGGGACAGGAATGTAGCTGAGGAGGACACTGGGGTGCAGGGGTGTGAAATAGATAGTATTGCAGTTGATACGGGGGATGTGCTGGATATTTTAGAGGGATTGAAAATAGATAAGTCCCCTGGTCCAGATGGGATTTACCCTAGGATTCTTTGGGAGGCAAGAGGGGTGATTGCGGAGCCTCTGGCTCTGATCTTCAGGTCGTCGTTAGTCTCTGGTATAGTACCAGAAGATTGGAGGACTGCAAATGTTGTCCCATTGTTTAAGAAGGGGAGAAGGGACTTCCCTGGGAATTATAGACCGGTGAGTCTTACTTCTGTGGTGGGTAAGGTTTTGGAAAGGATTATTAGAGACAGGATTTATAGTTATTTGGAAAGTAATGAGTTGATTAGAGACAGTCAGCATGGTTTTGTAGCGGGTAGGTCATGCCTTACTAACCTTATCGAGTTCTTTGAGAAAGTGACCAAAGAGGTGGATAGGGGTAAGGCAGTTGATGTGGTGTATATGGATTTTAGCAAGGCTTTTGATAAGGTTCACCATGGTAGGCTTCTGCAGAAAATGCAGATGTATGGGATTGGGGGTGATCTAGGTAATTGGATCAGGAATTGGCTAGCAGATAGGAGACAGAGAGTGGTGGTTGATGGTAAATATTCGTCATGGAGTTCGGTTACAAGTGGTGTGCCTCAGGGATCTGTTTTGGGGCCACTGCTGTTTGTAATTTTTATTAATGATCTGGATGAGGGTATAGTTGGGTGGATTAGTAAGTTTGCTGATGACACCAAAGTCGGAGGTGTGGTAGATTGTGAGGAAGGGTGTCATAGTTTGCAGGATGACTTAGACAGGTTGCAGAGCTGGGCTGAGAGGTGGCGGATGGAGTTTAATGTGGAGAAGTGTGAGGTAATTCATTTCGGTAGGAATAACAGATGTGTTGAGTATAGGGCTAACGGGAGGACTTTGAATAGTGTGGAGGAGCAGAGGGATCTAGGTGTATGTGTACATAGATCCCAGAAAGTTGGGAATCAAGTAGATAAGGTTGTTAAGAAGGCATACGGAGTTTTGGCGTTTATTGGTAGGGGGATTGAATTTAGGAGTCGCAGCGTCATGATGCAACTGTACACATCTCTGGTGTGGCCGCACTTGGACTTTTGTGTGCAGTTCTGGTCCCCACATTACAGGAAGGATGTAGAGGCTTTGGAGAGGGTGCAGAGGAGGTTTACCAGGATGTTGCCTGGTATGGAGGGGAGATCCTATGAGGAGAGATTGAGAGATTTGGGGTTGTTTTCGCTGGAAAGAAGGCGGCTAAGAGGGGATCTCATTGAAACATATAAGATGATTAGAGGTTTAGACAGGGTAGATAGTGATAGCCTTTTTCCTAGGATGGAGAAAGCTAGCACGAGGGGGCACGATTTTAAATTAAGGGGGGGTAGTTATAGGACAGATGTCAGGGGTAGGTTCTTTACCCAGAGGGTGGTGAGGGACTGGAATGCCCTGCCAGCTGCAGTTGTAAATGCACCTAGTTTGGGGGCGTTTAAGAGATCTGTGGATAGGTTTATGGATGAAAAGGGATTGGTTTAGGTTAGTGGGTCATTGTTTTGTAACTGGTCGGCGCAACATCGTGGGCCGAAGGGCCTGTTCTGCGCTGTAATGTTCTATGTTCTAAGTTCTATGAAACCGGAACACCCGGAGAAAACCCATGCAGACACGAGGAGAATGTGCAAACTCCACACAGGCAGTGACCCGAGCCAGGAATCGAACCCAGGACCCTGGAGCTGTGAAGCAGCAGTGCTAACCACTGTGCTACCGTGCCGCCCAACTTGTGGCCCAACTAGACTTGTGGATTCCACCATCACAGGCCTCAGCACACCCGCTGTGCACTGGGCTCGCCCCTTCCCCTGCCTGATCACCGAGTTACATTTCTTAGCCCGTGTGTTGTGATATTTCTCTCCAAGTCCATAGATAGAAAGCAGGTGTCGAGACTAAGCGAATGAAACAGCACGGTGGCACAGTGGTTGGCACTGCTGCCTTGCAGCGCCAGGGACCCCGCTTCCATTCCTGGCTTGGGTCACTATCTGCGAGGGGTTAGCACATTGTCCCCGTGTCTGCGTGGGTTTCCTCCGGATGCTCCACTTTCCTCCCACAGTCCAAAGATGTGCGGGTTAGGTCAATTGGCCATGCAAAATAGTGTCAGAGGGATTAGCTAAGGTAATGGGGCTTTGGGGATAGGGCCTGGTGGGCTCAATGGGCTGAATGGCCTCATTCTGCACTGTCGGGATTCTATGATTCAATGACTCTCTCTCTCTCTCTGAGACTGCTGCTGATTTTCAAATCTACACCAGCCGTCAGCAGAGGAGAATTGAAACAAGGAGAACATTTCGATAAAATTGTATTAATGACTCTGGGAGCCATTTGTCATCACTGACCTGCCTTCAGTCCATGGAAACCAGTCTGCCGTCCAGCTCTAACATCTGTCAAAGCCTCAGCAGAACACCACAGCTGCAACTGGAACCACCCTGTCTGTGGAAGGCCTGGTGTCCTCAGAGAGAATTGTTCACACTTCGGGTCAGGTTACCCCTGGGGGCATCTACCACATCACAAGTGACACCATTTTATGGGGGTGATCTCATCATTGTTCAACCTGCGGCGAGCAGGCGACAGGAGGACTGGGCTCAGGAGGTGGGATTTGAAATTCCGGATGCGGAAGGCAGGTTCTTTTTCAGCTCAGGAATTCCTCCCAGCAGGAAGCAGGCAAAGCTTCTGTTTCCTTGGAGGGAGTTGAGAGGTCAGAGGTGGTGGCCAGTTTGTCACCAGCACAGGGGGAGGGGGGTTTGCTGGCAATGGAAGTGGATCATTAGGGAAATGGCCACGTTCTGGCCAGTTCTGGTGGTCACTCCTGTGGCCAATGCCTGTACATAGCTTCAAAGAATGAAAGAATGGCAATCTTCACAGTAGGTTGGAGCAGATGGAGAGCTGGAATCCAGGATAGGGGAGGGGGAGATGTTCATGTTATTAAAATATCATTACTGCGTTATAGACCTTTTAAACCTTCAAGTATTTTCAATCAAATGCATATTTTTCCACATGACTAACCTATTTCTGATAGGCTGAGGGTTTTGTCTTTGTGTAGCTCCCAGTGACTACCCACTGCTGTGAAAACTCACCTCCTTAGAAGGTGAGTTCTTAAACTGTTTAATTATCCACATGTAAGAAACTTCATTCTCACCCCACTTTCCTCAGCCCCGGCCACCCCATGTCCCCCTCTTTCCCTTAAAAATAGAACATAGAACATTAGAACATAGAACATTACAGCGCAGAACAGGCCCTTCGGCCCACAATGTTGCGCCGACCAGTTACAAAAACAATGACCCACTAGCCTAAACCAATCCCTTTTCGTCCATAAACCTATCTACAGATCTCTTAAACGCCCCCAAACTAGGCGCATTTACAACTGCAGCTGGCAGGGCATTCCAATCCCTCACCACCCTCTGGGTAAAGAACCTACCCCTGACATCCGTCCTGTAGCTACCCCCCCTTAATTTAAAGCCATGTCCCCTCATGCTAGCTTTCTCCATCCGAGGAAAAAGGCTATCACTGTCCACCCTATCTAAACCTCTAATCATCTTATATGTTTCAATAAGATCCCCTCTTAGCCGCCTTCTTTCCAACGAAAACAACCCTTGCTCTCCATTCATTCTTACAGGATTCAACTGGATTGGGAATGGGGTGGGATACAGTGTTGGTACTTTTTAAAAAATTGTCATTGGTCTAGCTTTGGCTCCAAAAAATCTAGTTTTGATTTGATTTATTATTGTCAAATGTATTGGGATACAGTGAAAAGTACTGTTTCTTGTGCACTATACAGACAAAACATAGAGTACATAGGGGAGAAGGAAAGGAGAAGGTGCAGAATATTGTGTCACAGTCATAGCTAGAGTGCAAAGAAAGATCAAATTAATATTTAACTTTTGAAGGCATAACCAAGAGGGTAGATGAGGGCAGTGCAGTTGATGTTGTCTACATGGACTTTAGCAAGGTTTTTGACAAGGTACTGCATGATAGGTTGTTGTGTAAGGTCTCACTGGATCTAGGGTGAGGTAGCCAAATGGATACAAAATTGGTTTGATGACGTGGTGGTTGTGATGGATGACTTGGGGGTTGTAGAGGGTTGTTTTTCAGAGGCCTGTGGACTGCAGTCTGCCTCAGGAATCGGCACTAGGTCTACTGTTATTTGACATTTATATTAATAATTTGAGACTTTAGGAGGCATGATTAATAAGTTTGCAGGTGGCACCAAGATTGGTGGCATAGTGGGCAATGAAGAAGGTATTTTTAGGATTGCATAGCGATCTTGATCAATTGGGCCAGTGGGCTGACGGATGGCAGGTGGAGTTTATTTTAGTAAGTGCAAGCTGATACATTTTGATAGATTGAACCAGAGCAGGATCTACTCAGTTAATGACAGGTCATTGGGGAGAGTTATAGAACCACGAGATCTCGGGGTACAGGTTCATAGCTCCTTGAAAGTGGAGTCACAGGTGGACTGGGTGGTAAAGAAGGCATTCGGCAAGCTTGGTTTCATTGGTCAGAACATTGCATACAGGAGTTGGGACGCCTTGTTGAAGTTGTACAACTTATTAAGTTGATAAGGTCACACTTGGAATATTGTGTCCAGTTCTGGTCACCCTATTATAGAAAGAATATTATTAAACTTGAAAGAGTGCAGAAAAGATTTTCTAGGAAGCTACTGGGACTTGATGGTTTGAGTTATAAGGACAGGCTGGATAGACTGGGACACTTTTCTCTAGAGCACAGGAAGCTTAGGGGTGACCTTATAGAGGTCTATAAAATAATGAGGGGCACAGATCAGCTAGATAGTAAACATCTTTCCCCAAAGTTAGGGGAGTCTAAAACTAGAAAGCAGAGGTTTAAGGTGGAAAGGGTTTAGAACATAGAACACAGAACATTACAGCACAAACAGGCCCTTCGGCCCTCGAGTTGCGCCGATCGCATCAACCCCACCAATCTATAGACCTATCTATAACCCCCAATCCCATTAAACCCCATATACTCATCCAGAAGTCTTTTAAAAGACCCCAGCGAGTTCGCCTCCACCACCGACGACGGCAGCCGATTCCAATCACTCACTACCCTCTGAGTGAAAAACTTACCCCTAACATCACCTCTGTACTTCCCTCCCCGCACCTTAAATCTGTGTCCTCTCGTAGCGACCATTTCAACCCGGGGAAATAGCCTCTGAGAGTCCACCCTATCTATTCCTCTCAACATTTTATAAACTTCTATCAGGTCGCCTCTCAACCTTCGCCTCTCCAGGGAAAAGAGTCCCAGCTCCCTCAACCTATCTTCATAAGGCATGCCTCCCAGTCCAGGCAACATCCTTGTAAATCTCCTCTGCACCCTTTCAATAGCTTCTACGTCTTTCCTATAGTGAGGCGACCAGAACTGCGCACAGTACTCCAAATGAGGCCTGACAAGGGTCCTGTAAAGTTGCAGCATTACCTCCCGACTCCTAAACTCAATCCCTCGATTAATGAAGGCCAGTACACCATACGCCTTCTTGACCACCTCCTCCACCTGCGAGGCCGATTTAAGAGTCCTGTGAACCCGGACCCCGAGATCCTTCTGCTCTTCAACGCTACTAAGACCCCTGCCCTTAATAGTGTACTCGTTCATCCCGTTGGTTCTGCCGAAATGGACTACTACACATTTATCGGCGTTGAAGTCCATCTGCCACTTCTCCGCCCATTCCTGCATCCTATCTATGTCCTGCTGCAACTTTTGACATCCTTCCAGACCATCCACAACACCGCCGACCTTCGTGTCATCAGCGAACTTGCTAACCCATCCCTCCACTTCCTCATCCAGGTCATTTATGAAAATGACAAACAACAAGGGTCCCAGAACAGATCCCTGGGGCACCCCACTGGTGACTGACCTCCATTCCGAAAAAGACCCATCCACAACCACTCTCTGCCTTCTGCAGGCAAGCCAGTTCTGGATCCACAAGGCCAAAGGCCCTTGGATCCCATGCCCTCTCACCTTCTCAAGAAGTCTTGCATGGGGGACCTTATCAAAAGCCTTGCTGAAGTCCATGTACACTACGTCCATGGCACTTCCTTCGTCAATGTGTTCAGTCACATTATCGAAGAACTCAACTAGGCTCGTAAGGCACGACCTGCCCTTGACAAATCCATGCTGACTATTCCTGATCATGTCAAACCTCTCCAAATGGTCGTAAATCTTGTCCCTCAGAAGCCTCTCCATCAGCTTACCAACCACTGAGGTCAGACTCACCGGGCGGTAATTTCCCGGGCTATCTCTGTTCCCTTTCTTGAAAATAGGGACTACATCCGCAATCCTCCAATCTTCCGGAACCTCTCCCGTCTCCATTGACGACGCAAAGATCATCGCCAAGGGCTCTGCAATCACTTCCCTGGCCTCCCACAGTATCCTGGGGTACATCCCATCTGGTCCCGGCGACTTATCTACCTTGATAGAATTCAAAAGTTCTAACACATCCTCCTCTTTAATGTCCACGTACTCAATCTTTTCCACCTGCTGCAAGTCCATAGCAAGATCTCCCAAATCAGCTTCCACTGTGAATACTGATGCAAAGTACTCATTAAGCACCTCCGCCATTTCTTCTGGTTCTACACAGACCTTTCCCCCTTCACCTTTTATAGGTCCTATCCTTTCCCTTCTCACCTTTTTACCTTTCACATACTTATAGAAGGCCTTGGGATTTTCTTTAATCTTACCCGCCAAGGTCTTCTCATGACCCCTTCTGGCTCTCCTAATTTCCCTTTTAACCTCCTTTCTACAGTCCTTATATTTAAGGTGAAAATTGTCCGGAAGGACAATTTTTTTTCACACAGAGGGTGTGAGCGTCTGGAACAAGCTGCCAGAGGTAGTAATAGAGGCAAGTACAAAGTGTTTGCACAGTTACATGGGTAAGATGGTTTTAGAGGGATATGGGACAAAATCTGGGCAATTGGGACTAGCTTAGTAGTTACAAAAAGGGCAGCATGGACAGGTTGGGTGGAAGGGCCTGTCTGACTATAAGATAGGTCCATTCAAAAGTCTGATGAAAGCAGAGAAAAAGCTGTTCTTGAATTGGTTGCTGTGTGATCTCAGACTTTTGTACCTTTTCCCTGATGGAAGAAGGTGGAAGAGAGAATGTCTGGGGTGTGTGGGGTCCTTGATTATCCTAGCTGCTTTCATAGAATCCCAACACTGCAGAAGGAGGCCATTTAGTCCATTGGATCTGTACCAAGAACAATCTCACACAGGCCCTATCTCTGTAACCTCCCATAAATATCCTGTTAATCCCTCTAATCAAGGTGCTTCAGTCCACCTTGTTGTCCAACGAGGGGCAGACACGCGATGGGTCGTGCGAGGGCTGCTCTTGGATGTTGCTTCGAGAGTTGCCCAGTGCTTCACGTCGTTAGTGTACGTTTAAACTGGACCGACTGACGGGCAACACGACAGCTCAGTGACTATCACTGATTGCTGTGCAGTTATAAGGACCCGGGTCAGATCTCTGACTTGGGCCGGTGTCTGTGGGAGTTTGCGCATTCTCCTCGTGCTTGCGTGGGTTTTCTCCGGGTGCTCCGGTTTCCTCCCACACCCCAAAAACATACTTTTTAGGCTGATTAGTGTTAATAAATTGTCCCTAAATTAGGCCTCCCTTAATCTGACGCATATATAATTCCCTAAATTTGCACCCCTTTATTGTGGAGTCCACTAGCGATAGACAAAAACGTCATCGATCGATGAAAGACTTGAATAAGGTGCTCACTGAGTGTTAAAATGGGCGGTACGGGCTTGTAGGGCCGAAAGGCCTGTTTCCTGTGCTGTTCTTTGTTCTAATTTAAGCATCCCAGGACACTAAGGGGTCATTTAGCATGGCCAATGTACCTAATCTGCACACTATTGGATTGAGGCAGTGGGAACTGTAGACAGAGTCAGTGGATGGGAGGCTGGTTTGATTGATGGACTGGGCTTCGTTCTCGCCCTTTGTAGTTTCTTGCAGCCTTAGGCAGTGCAGGAGCCCAGACCAAGCTGTGATACAACCAGGAAGAATGCTTTCTATGGCACATCTGTAAAAGTTGGTGAGAGTCACAGTGGACATGCCAAACTTCCTTATGGCAAGTGTGAGGACAGGATGAAGAACTTTCACTGGTGGGAATGATGGTTTGAGTGCCCAAGCACACTGACAAGCTAAGCCAGTCTGGGTCTGAGCAGAAAGGGCTGACGTTCGGTCAGTGTGAACGAGCGGTCAGCATTTAACATGTGGCAGGACTGACCGCTTGTAATTCTGAGTGGAGAAGGTGACTATCCTCTGAGAATGACCCTGACAGCAAGGATGCCTGAATTGCTCAGTTCCCACTTAGATCTTCAGAAAATCCAGCTATCGAGCTGGAAACAAGTCTGTGCGAATGGTTCTGTATAAGATGTGGAAATCAGCGCTTAGCTTTGTGCTGTGTCCAATGGCTCACTGCCACAAATATCTGAGAAAGTGAATGACACGATTCCCTGCATCTTTCCCCAATTAAACAGCAAACATCTCACCACCTGGGTTCAGAGATCTCTCACTGTGTAGATTACTCTAGATCCATACCTTTGGGCACACAGCCATTGCCGTAACTGGATCTGTAACTGAGACACCCAGCCTGAAATGACCCAGCTGAGATTAATTTCCATCTAATGTTTAAAATAAATACCACCAAGAGTGACTGTAGCAGCCAAGGTTCAGAGTCCAGGGATAAGGTCATTTGATGCTGAGGGTCCTGTCTCGGAGCGTTCAGCAAAGCAGCAGATGTTCCAGAGGCAGCAGGAGATAAGGCAACATCTGGAGGAGTTACAAGAAATGGTGCCTTCCTGCTACCAACTCCACCAAGGCTGTGAGTGCCACCAGGTCTCTTACACATGTGGCCTCCACCATCAAGAGATTGGTGATCCTAATGGAGTGACAGATCAGACAGATGATCCACTGTATACCGACACACATTTCTCTGCCCATGACTTTTATAAGCAGTGAGCAGGTGAAATGGGAACCGAGAACCAGGAGTTTGCAGGAGAGCAGGGAGGTTCAAATGTGCTTCTGGTTCAGAGTAGGGGGCTTTCTCTCAGTAGGGGCAGTATCTTCTCAGCTCCTCTGCCAGTGATACCGGTCATGATATAGAGATGCTGGCGTTGGACTGGGGTTAACGCAGTAAGAAGTCTCACAATACCAGGTCAAAGTCCAACAGGTTTATTTGGAGCACTGGCTGCCCCTTCATCAGGGCATCTCTAACCTGATGAAGAGGCAGTGCTCCAAAAGCTAGTGGCTTTTACTGTCAAATAAACCTGTTGGACTTTAACCTGGTTTTGTAAGACTTCTTACAGTGATATCAGTGTCACAGGTCGCCCTAACAACACAGGAGGGTGTAAACACACCCCAGTAAGTCACGGCCCTCCAGGCCTCAGACTACCAGGGGACCACCACCATAGATATCCCGTGCTATAGGGCAGCAAGGTCAGCACCTGTGCCTCCGCCACAGCTGCAAGTGTGGGGGGAGAACCATGTAGAAGCACATATTGAAATGTAAGAACTAGGAGCAAGATTAGATCATTAACCGCCCCCTCCCCACCCCACTCAGGTCAGCACTGCCAGTCAGTGTGATCGTGGCTGATCTGATTACAGCTTCAAAGCCACTTTTCTGCCTGTTCCCCATAACCATTAACCCTCTGGTTGATCAAAGTACTGCCAAACTCATCCTTGAATATATTCAATGATCCAGCCTCTGCTACTCTCTGTAGAAGAGGGATTCCAAAGATAACGGCTCTTGGAGAGAAAAAACGAGTGAATCTCCTCTGCACCCCCTCCAGTATATCCTTTCTCAAGTAAGGAGACCAAAACTGTACACAGTAACTCCAGGTGTGGCCTCACCAGCACCTCATACAGCTGTAACATAACCTCACTACTGATCCTGCTAACAGGCAGTTCTCCTTATGGAATGGACTGAAATTGCAATATTGGACTTTTTTTCCAGAAATTCCTTGGCTGCATTGTTAGTTTCAGGGTGATTCTCCCTTGTTTTCACCACGTTAAGATTAATGAAAGCAAAAGGCAATCACGGATGTTGAAATATTCAGCCTGTAATACGTAAACACTCAGAACAGCTGATAGAGCTGGAAATAACCCTATGTGTGGAGGGGGTGATAATGACAAGGACAAAGGGTATATAAATGGTGATGATAAAGGCTGAGAATGGTGCTAATAGCATCCATTAAGGAATCGGAATGTGTGAATGGAAGAACTAAGGCGCAGATTGTCAACCTGAGGAATGTGGCAGTCCCTCCACAATGGCCAACTGCCTCATTCCTCAGGTTGACAATCTGCACCTTGGTTCAGCCATTCACACATTTCGATCTCTTAATGGACGCTATTAGCACCATTCTCAGTGGCAAGCCAGTCAAAGAGGAGATCCTGAGGAAGGGGAGGAGCAGGACCGAATTCACAACCCGGGTACGAGAAGTGTTTTGCCCCTCGTTGGACAACAAGGAAGACCGACTTAATTAAACAAAATGGGGTGAAGAAACCTCTCCTCCACCGTCACCCCAATTCCATTTATTTAATTTCATTCTTTCTTTTTATCTTATTCATCCATTTCTATTACTTTATATTCTCGCTCCCTCCCCCCCACCACCACCACCAAAAGTCAACTGCCACATTCCTCAGGTTGACAATCTGTGTCTTGGTTCTGCCATTCACACATTCCGATTCCTTAATGGACGCTATTAGCACCATTCTCAGCCTTTATCATCACCCTTTGTCCTTGTCATTCTCACCCCCTCCACACATAGGGTTATTTCCAGCTCTATCAGCTGTTCTGAGTGTTTACATATTACAGGCTGATTTTCCTTATATTCAGCTCTGTTGAAGGGTCATCCAGACTCAAAACATTGGCTCTATTCTCTCTCCACAGACACTATCAGACCTGCTGAGATTTTCTAGCATTTTCTGTTTGGTATCAGTTTCCAGCAGGCACAGTATTTTGCCTTTAATCTGCGTGTTCCTGGACCTATCTAACCTTGGGTCTACACATTCCAGGGTCTGCATCTTCCTCAATCTGCATATTTCTGTCTCTGACTAACCCTGGATTGTTTGTCCTGGGTCTGCATATTCCTGTTTCCATCTAACCCTGGGTCTGCATATTCCAGGGTCTGTATATTCCTGGGTCTGCATATTCCTGGGTCTGCATATTCCTATTTCTATCTAACCCTGGGTCTGCATATTCCAGGGTCTGTATATTCCTGGGTCTGCATATTCCTGGGTCTGTATATCCTGGGTCTGTATATTCCTGGGTTTGCATATTCCTGTTTTTATCTAACCCTGGGTCTGTGCATTCCAGGGTCTGTATATTCCTGGGTCTGAAAATTCCTGGGTCTGCATATTCCTGTTTCTATCTAACCATGTGTCTGCATATTCCGGGGTCTGTATATTCCTGGGTCTGCATATCCCTGGGTCTGTATATTCCTGGGTCTGCATATTCCTGGGTCTGCATATTCCTGTTTCTATCTAACCCTGGGTCTGCATATTCCAGAGTCTGTATATTCCTGGGTCTGCATATTCCTGGGTCTGTATATCCTGGGTCTATATATTCCTGAGTCTGCATATTCCTGTTTTTATCTAACCCTGGGTCTGCACATTCCAGGGTCTGTATATTCCTGGGTCTGCATATTCCTGGGTCTGCATATTCCTGTTTCTATCTAACCCTGTGTCTGCATATTCCGGGGTCTGTATATTCCTGGGTCTGCATATTCCTGGGTCTGCATATTCCTGTTTCTATCTAACCCTGGGTCTGCATATTCCAGGGTCTGTATATCTCTGAGTCTGAATATTCCTGGGTCTGTATATCCCTGGGTCTGAATATTCCTGGGTCTGCATATTCCTGGGTCTGCATATTCCTGGGTCTGTATATCCCTGGGTCTGCATAACCCTGGGACTGCATACTCCTGGGTCTGCATATTCCTGTTTCTATCTGTATATTCCAGGGTCTGTATATTACTGTTCCTGTCTAACCCTGGGCTATTTTAATGTTTTTTTATATCTGAGTGGAGACTCAATCTGACTGAATGAATCTTTGAACTGCTGATCCTTATTGCTTGCAGCAGAGATGTATATTCCATGTTTTAATGTAAAGATATAAAGTGAGGATTTGCGTTTGTTCTTTGTGATGGAAGAGACATCCGCTTGCAATTTGTTGGGGCAACGCACATTTATTACAATAGTTTGATGCTTCCATTGCGTTATGAATAAAACCATGTCAAACAGCCCAATATAACCAACAGAAATTAACATGAGGTTCTGATTATTGATTTTTACACAATGAAAGGTTAATCCAGTGATTTAGCATGATGAAGAATGATCAGGATATGTTAGCGAATGGTTATATTAATAATATCAGCCATTTTACAGCAAGGATCAATAACACAGATTGAAAAGTACAAACAGGGAGAACATAGAATTGTTATAGCTCAGGAGGAGGCCACTCAATCTTTGCGTCTGCACAATTCTTTGGCTGCATTGTAAATTCACTTGTAATTTTTGAAGTGTTGATCTAAAAGTGTACACTTCGGGAGATAATGTCAAATCAAAGTTTGCTGTTTTACATTGTTGTTCCGTTTCCTGCACGATCGAATATGCTTTTGTTGTTCATTAGACAGACGTGACACAAAAATCAGAGTTTACCAGCAATATCCACCGTAGATCTGTGTCTACGCTGGGAATCACACAGGAGACTGGATAAACAGTGATAAACTGAATAAAGTTTGTCAACTCCAGAATGATGCTTCCCTGACAGAGATGGGGGGGGGGGGGGTTGGAAAAAGAAAAACACATTCCGAAAGTGAACGAGAAATCCGGTGGGAGGGAGAAAACTAAGAGGAATAGAGACAATGTTGTGTCAATGACGGTGGGAGAGAGCAATAGGGCCTTGTGAATGGGGTCTCTGGGGAAGAGGGAATAGGATCTCGGAGGAAAGGGGAACAGGGTCTCGAGGTGGGAGGAGAGAAGAATGGAGGAGAGGGGAACAAGACCTGTGGGGAGAGGGGAACGGGGTCTCGGAGGAAAGATAATGGAGTCTTCAGGTGGGGGGAGAGGAACAGGGTCTCTGGGGGAGGGAGGATGGGGTCTCTGTGAATTGAAAGTGATGGTCGAGCTAATTGCTCATAAATCATTGTGATTAGCAAGTTAACAAGCCATAATAACAACAGTGATTACCGGTGAATAAGCAGAATATCCAGAAATTCCTCTAAATTTTACCATAATATTTCGTTGAAGAACTGCTATACCTGCATTTCTCCAACTACGCTTTCCATTGAGCTTTACAGAAAGTAAACCAGACATTTATATAGTTTCGCAACTGTATGACATCCCAGGCACTTCATAACCAGCAAGTTTTTGAAATGTAGGAAACGTGGCAAGATTGTTTGTGCACAGCAAGATCCCACAAATTAGTAATGTGATCGTCTGAATCTGCAATGCTGATTGAGCGATAAATCTTGTCTTTGGATCCAGGGAGAATTCCAGGCCCCTTCTTCAAATGGGGGTTGTTGGGGAGGGGGAGGGGTGCAGTGGTGGTGGCAGTGAGGGTACCCCAATTTAAGATCTCATTGGAAACATGGTGCAGGACTCCCTCAGCACCACACTGAGCTCTAACGCTGTACCAGTGCCAAACCTGTGTACGGGGCTTAAGAATATAATTTTTTGACTCATTTGAGAGTGTGCTGTCATATTAACACTTGATCACTGGTTTGGATATTTTATTTATTGAAACTGCATCATTATCTTCTGAATATAATGAGTAGACCCAGGTTCTTCAATGCATTTCCCTTATTCCTCCCAAAATAGTCCGACTATCAATATGGATAGGTGGATAGGTAAGTAGGGGATTAAAATTGCCCCAACCATTAGATGTCAACTGTGGGAAGAATAGATTGAAATGACCATAGAGTTTGTACTGGGTTGTGTCAATACCCAAGTGCCAATGTGTAAGAAACATCGACAGGCTGGAATTGAAGAACTTTGGGAAATATTGGATAAGAAAGCATGGGAAAGGATGGATATTCGAGGGAGAGCGGTATTGGGAGGGAGTCACTTTTGGGACCATGCTGATGGATAAAGTGGAACCCAACAGGTTAGGGCAGCACAGTGGTTAGCACTGCTGCTTTCCAACCCTAGGGACCTAGGTTCGATTCCCAGCTTGGGTCAGTGTCTGTGTGGAGTTTGCACATTCTCCCCATATCTGTGTGGGTTTCCTCCGGGTGCTCCAGTTTCCTCCCACAGTCCAAAGGTGTGAGGGTTAGGTTGACTGGCCGTGCTAAATTGCCCCTCAGCGTCCTGGGATGCCTAGGTTAGAAGGAGTAGCAGGGTAAATATGTGGGGTCACGGGAATGGGATAGTTGTCGGTGCAGACTCGATGGGCTGAATGGCCTCTTTCTGCACTGTAGGGTTTGTATGATTTCTATGACAGGGCTAGATGGATGATTACTGGGGAAAGAACACATCTCCCCTAAACTGTGGATCATATAAACTAAACGTTATTGAGTCCCTCCGATCGGCTTTTGAAATATTATTCAGCTGGAAACAAAAGGAAGCCAGAAAAGACACTGTTGAGATCATCTGAGCCAAAAACATTGTTGTGTCCCTGTTTGGTTTCAAGCCACACCTTATCATTTTTATACAGCTGCAATACTGTTCCACCTGAATTCACCTGATATTTATGCCAGGCGTCTTTGCTACCATGAGTGTCACAGAATCCAGCTTTTTTCTGGCCATTTTTGATTATGCTTACACATAGGTTCCCTTCTGACACCATGTTGTAGGTAAAAAAGTACCAGCCAGCTTTATAAGTTTCAAATTTTCCTTCTCCAATATTAAAGCAATTTCCCTCATTGGTGATGGCCCTGTCAAATATCACTGGCCTTCCAGGGGCAGGGTCGCGAGTGGTGACTTTAACAACAGAGAAAGCTGGTCTCTCTCTGCCATGTAGACCACTCCCTCGTCCAGATTGTCCCTTTTCTCCTTTCTGTCCAGGTGGTCCAGGTGGACCTTTTAGCCCTGCTGGGCCAACAAACCCTCTGGGGCCAGGTGAGCCTGATGGTCCTGCATCCCCCTGCTGTCCTTTCACTCCTGCCATACGAGAGGTCCCGGTGTGCATGCCTGTGAAGAAAAGGAATGAGCGAGAATAACTCAGAAAAGCCTTTTCTCATTGTTTCTGCTCACTGATTTGATTTATGACCGTCACACACATTAGTACACAGTGAAAAGTATTGTTTCTTGCACGCGATACAAAAAATGACATTCATGACATTCACAGGGAAGGAAACAAGAGAATGCAGAGTGTAATGTTATAGGGTGTGAAAAAAGATCAACTTAATGCGATCAACTTGAAAGTCTGACAGCAGCAGGGAAGAAGCTGTTCTTGAATTGGTTGGTACGTGACCTCAGACTTTTGTATCTTTTGCCTGAGAGAAGAAGGTGGAAGAGAGAGTGTCCGGGGTGCGTGACAATCCAAATGATCAGATCAGCATTTAGATGTCGTCTGTTACCCCCTGACAGCTGGGTATCTGCTAAGAAATACACTCATTTCATACGTCATATTCCCTACTACCCCGTTGTGGGGGCAATGTTAGCTCAGAAAATGGAAGTTCAATATCACAAAATCTTTTACATTGCCTCAGTTAGACAATGTTACATCATTGTTGATGTGCAGAGTTGAGGAAGAACTTCTTCTCTCAGAAGATAGTGAATCTCTGGAATTCTCTGCCCGTTGAAGTGGTGGAGGCTGCCTTGCTAAATATATTTAAGTCTCGGGTAGATAGGTTTCTGATAGACAGGGGAATTAAGGGTTATGGGGAGAGGGCGGGAAAGTGGAACTGATCCACTTCAGATCAGCCATGATCTTATTGAATGGCGGGGCAGGCTCGAGGGGCTAGATGGCCCACTCCTGCTCCTATTTCTTATGTTCTTATTTATGTCCATGGACATGAATTCAAATTATGTTCCTAGTTTACTTCTATTCGTTAAATATTTTATCAATTAATCGCGGCAGTGCACTCGGAGGTTTGTGATAACTAAACTGCCATGTGTTACCTGGATCACCTGTGTCACCATTTTCTCCAAGTCTCCCATTTCTTCCTGGTAGCCCAGGCTCACCAGGCAATCCATCCTCTCCATTCGGCGCTCGACATTCAGGTGTACCTGCAGCATCTCGCGTTATCAGGAGAAACAGCACCAGCCCCACGTGCATCATTGTGTCTGTACAGAACAAGGGAGCACGAACAGTGACACCACAAGGTAACAGTGACACCATAATGTTAAATCCATTATTCCCTTTGTAGCTATACACAGTCGGTGCACTCATGTTAACTGACTTATTGGATTGTACATTATATTTCAGCGGAAGAAGTCTTTTCCAAACTTATTCACGAGAGGTTGAGAATTCCAATCCTTAAACTGCATGGAATTCTGGCGGGCTTACGGGGACAAAGCTCAGGATTAGGCACACTTCTTAGACCCAACAGATTTCTATCCAATCTAAACTAAGCAGGGAATCTACATCCGAGGTTGCACTCCTTCTATCCCCCCATAATCCCAGCGGGAATTCTGCGGGGTGTCTAGATGAAGATGGTGCTCCCTGTGTTATCCTGGGAATCACAATGGATATGTTCCTGATCAATGTTTGTGGAATAGAGTAACAACTGATGTCAGGGCTTACGATTCTAACTAACAGGACTGAACTTAGCAGTGGGGAAGTTTAGAAACTCAGCCACTATTTCATAAAAGCAAAATACTGCAGCTGCTGGAAATCTGAAATAAAAATAGAAAATGCTGGATAAACTCAGCAAGTCTGGCAGCACCTGTGGAGAACGTTAAAGTTCCCAGTCTAAATAATCCTTCGACAGGACTGTCCAACTGCTGGATGCAAAATGTTAACTCTATTTCTCTTCACAGATACTGCCAGACCTGCTTGAGTGTATCCAACATTCTTTCATTTTGTGTCGCTAGTTAATCTTTGGTTTTACCTTAGCTTTCCTCGGAGTGAGAGGGGAGCAGTTCTGAGGCAGTTTCAAGCCGGTGGGGTAGATGTGGGAACCCACCTCCGATGATTCCAGTGCTTGCTGAGATTTAAGGCAGGGGCATTGCACTAGTGTTGGCTCTGCTCCATGCAATAATGCAAAAACAACCTTTGGGGAATTCTCTCTCTGACACACTTTGAGCTCAATACTTTACCCATTTATTAACGAATGGAATAACAGCCTCGTTCAATCATTAGAGAAATGTTACTTGATTGGGGAAGACATATTATGCCTCTAGGATTATCGATCATCCAATATCAACCCCTTCATAAAATGAAATCTGGGGTTTTAGTTACTATGATGTGGAGATGCTGGTATTGGACTGGGGTGGGCACAGTAAGAAGTCTCACAATACCTGGGCAGCTTTCGGAGTCTCGCTCCTTCATCAGGAACATAGAACATAGAACATTACAGCGCAGAACAGGCCCTTCGGCCCACGATATTGCGCCGACCAGTTACAAAAACAATGACCCACTAACCTAAACCAATCCCTTTCCATCCATAAACCTATCCACAGATCTCTTAAACGCCCCCAAACTAGGTGCATTTACAACCGCAGCAGGCAGGGCATTCCAATCCCTCACCACCCTCTGGGTAAAGAACCTACCCCTGACATCCGTCCTATAACTACCCCCCCTTAATTTAAAGCCATGCCCCCTCGTGCTAGATTTCTCCATCCGAGGGAAAAGGCTATCACTATCCACCCTATCTAAACCTCTAATCATCTTATATGTTTCAATAAGATCCCCTCTTAGCCACCTTCTTTCCATCGAAAACAACCCCAAATCCCTCAGTCTCTCCTCATAGGACCTCCCCTCCATACCAGGCAACATCCTGGTAAGAGAGAAGGAGCCAAGCTTTCGGAGCACTACTCCTTCAGCAGGTGAGGAACTCCTTCATCACCTGCTGAAGGAGTAGTGTTCCGAAAGCTTGTGTTACCAAATAAACCAGTTGGACTTTAACCTGGTGTTGTGAGACTTCTCACTGGGTTTAGTTATTAACAAAGAGGAGAACTTGCCTCAGTTATGAACAGTTAAAAATTTGAATCATTCTAGTTGTCCTCTTTCAACAGTTTTGTCTTCATGTTCCTGATGTTTCACTATAATTATAACTATATCAATGTTTTTTGTCCCAGATGACAGTACATTAGCAGAGATTACAGCCCAAGTTTTTCTCAACTTTCTCTGTCTCAGGAATAATGGCTAAGGGGCACCTACTGTAAAACAAAGAACAAGGATATTTAGCGAAATTATTTTGACATGAATGATTTTATAATTTAATATGAAGCCAATGTATTTAAGTCTTGTAGATTTTTCTGGTATTTAAAGTTTCAGGGCTTGATCCAGCCAATGAAATGGCCAAACAGAATCCCTGACCTAATTGTCACTTTCAGCACTTACACTCTGAAAATCCCTGAATAAATGATCAGGAAATGGATATTTAGCTGTGCTCTTTCAGTTCATTTTAGTGTTTCACTTCCAAACATGAAATTAGGTCTTGTTGAGAAAATCATATTTTGCTGAAATGATTGGAGAAGTGACGAACAGACTGTGCTATAGGGTGTTACTGTCAGATAAACCTCAGCAGAACCCTCATATACAGAGAGAGCATAACTGATCCTCTCTGTCTCCACAGCACCATCAATACAAACACAGAGAACAATCGGCTGAATGTAAAGGAAGAAAGGACATCCAGAATTTTTAAGCAGCGTTTTGAGTGACGATAGAGCTCATACCATCCACAACACCCTGATCTACTCTGCAATCACCTCGAGAACCCCCCCCCCCGACCTCCTATTGTACCTTTCCATCAAGCACAACATTTCCTTAACCTTCTGGTCATTTACAATTTTAACTCTCAGCCACACTTGCACTCTGACCTTTGCCCTCACCCTCTGACGCTATTCACAGCCCCACTCGCACTCTGACCTCTGCCCTCACCCTCTGACACCAATCACAGCCCCACTCGCACTCTGACCTCTGCCCTCACCCTCTGACACCAATCACAGCCCCACTCGCACTCTGACCTCTGCCCTCACCCTCTGACACCAATCACAGCCCCACTCGCACTCTGACCTCTGCCCTCACCCTCAGACACTATTCACAGCCCCACTCGCACTCTGACCTCTGCCCTCACCCTCTGACACTATTCACAGTTCCACTCGCACTCTGACCTCTGCCCTCACCCTCTGACACTATTCACAGTCCCACTCGCACTCTGACCTCTGCCCTCACCCTCTGACGCTATTCACAGCCCCACTCGCACTCTGACCTCTGCCCTCACCCTCTGACGCTATTCACAGCCCCACTCGCACTCTGACCTCTGCCCTCACCCTCAGACACTATTCACAGCCCCCACCCGCACTCTGACCTCTGCCCTCACCCTCTGACACTATTCACAGCCCCACCTGCACTCTGACCTCTGCCCTCACCATCTGACACTATTCACAGCCTCACTCGCACTCTGACCTCTGCCCTCACCCCTCTGACACCAATCACAGCCCCACTCGCACTCTGACCTCTGCCCTCACCCTCTGACACCAATCACAGCCCCACTCGCACTCTGACCTCTGCCCTCACCCTCTGACACCAATCACAGCCCCACTCGCACTCTGACCTCTGCCCTCACCCTCTGACACCAATCACAGCCCCACTCACACTCTGACCTCTGCCCTCACCCTCTGACGCTATTCACAGCCCCACTCGCACTCTGACCTCTGCCCTCACCCTCTGACACTATTCACAGCCCCACTCGCACTCTGACCTCTGCCCTCACCCTCTGACACTATTCACAGCCCCACTCGCACTCTGACCTCTGCCCTCACCCTCTGACATTATTCACAGCCCCACTTGCACTCTGACCTCTGCCCTCACCCTCTGACGCTATTCACAGCCCCACTCGCACTCTGACCTCTGCCCTCACCCTCTGACACTATTCACAGCCCCACTCGCACTCTGACCTCTGCCCTCACCCTCTGACACTATTCACAGCCCCCACCCGCACTCTGACCTCTGCCCTCACCCTCTGACACTATTCACAGCCTCACTCGCACTCTGACCTCTGCCCTCACCCTCTGACACTATTCACAGCCCCACCTGCACTCTGACCTCTGCCCTCACCCTCTGACACTATTCACAGCCCCACCTGCACTCTGACCTCTGCCCTTAACCTCTGACACTATTCACAGCCTCACTCGCACTCTGACCTCTGCCCTCACCCCTCTGACACTATTCACAGCCCCACTCGCACTCTGACCTCTGCCCTCACCCTCTGACACCAACCACAGCCCCACTCGCACTCTGACCTCTGCCCTCACCCTATGACACTATTCACAGCCCCACTCGCACTCTGACCTCTGTCTGGAGACTGGAGAATCCTGCCCTGGTTTTCCTGACCCCTTATCACCCGGGTTTGTCTTGTTTCATTGTCCCTTATCACCTGCCTTCTCCCCCTCACAGACCCGTTCTTCACCCCTTCCCTCTTTCTCTGTATTTGCTTCTGTGGCTCTAATACTTTCCAGTTCTGATTATCGATCATCAATCAGAAACATTAATATTTCTCTCTCCACAGATACAGTCAGACCTGTGAGTATTTCCAGCGTTTTCTGTTTCTGTGATGGAAAAACACAGTTTTGCAGTGAAATATTTTACACACGGATTGTGTGCAGGTCAGGGAATATTTACAACAATCAAAATAATTCAAAGACATATATTGATGTATTAATATTTTGATGTAAGTCACACTACAAATATGTTTCATGAATAAAATAAAATACTTATTAAATTTCTTGTGGAATTGGAGATTTCTGATTTTTTATCAATATTCCTTCATGTGATGTGAACGTTGCTAAAACATTTGTTGCCCATTCCTTGAAAAGGTGATTGTGAGCCTTGTGATTGTGAGCTATTACAGTCCACAGTTTGGGCGGCACGGTAGCACAGTGATTAGCACTGCTGCTTCACAGCTCTAGGGTCCTGGGTTCGATTCCTGGCTCAGGTCACTGACTGTGTGGAGTTTGCACATTCTCCTTGTGTCTGCGTGGGTTTCCTCCGGGTGCTCCGGTTTCCTCCCACAGTCCGAAGATGTGCGGGTTAGGTTGATTGGCCAAGCTAAGAAATTGCCCCTTCGTGTCCTGGGATGTGTAGGTTAGAGGGATTAGTGGGCATAATATGTAGGGATATGGGGGTAGGACCTGGATGGGATTGTGGTTGCTGCAGACTCGAAGGGTCTCTTTCTGCGCTGTAGGGTTCTATATGGTTAATGTGCTCACTTAATCTGTTAAGTCGGAGTTCCAGGATTTTGATCCAGTGGCAAAAACATTCCAATTTGAATGATTTATGAATTGGAGAGGAATTTGCATGTGGTGGCCTCCCATTGTCTTACCATGTGTTTCTTGGTGACAGAGATCACAGGCCTGGAAGGTGCTGTTGAAGGAGTTGAGGTGATTGTTACAATGCACCTTATCTGTGGTGTACACTACTGCCACTGTGCACTGGAGGTGGGGGAGTGAATGTTTAAGATGATAGAGGGAATGCTGATCAAAGGTGTTCCTTTGTCTTGGATGGTGTTGAGTGTTGGAGTTATACCCATCCAGGCAAGTGGGGAGTAATCCATCACACTCCTGACTTATACCTTGTAGATGGTGGATGGACTTTTGGGGTCAAGAGATAAACAACTCAGAAAGGAATTTCCATTGTTTAGAAGCCATAGTATTTACATACCTGGTCCTGGGTCCAGTTGAGTTTCTGGACAGTTGTGACCACCAGGGTGTTGATGGTGGGGATTCAGTGATGGTAATACCATAAAACCATAGAAAGCCCACAGCACTGGAAGAGACTGTTTGGTTGCACTGACTCTGCAAAAGAACATCCCACCCAGGGTCTCCCCTCCCCTCCGCCCAGTCTCTGCAATCCCACACATTTACCATGGCCAATCCACCCAACTTGCACATCTTTGGAGTGTGGGAGGAATCCCACACAGACGCGGGGAGTCAGTTACCCATTCTGGAATTGAGCCCAGCCCCTGGCACTGTGAGGCAGCAGTGCTAAAACTGTTAGTGAACAAAGAACAAAGAACAAAGAACAACCCAGCACGGGAAACAGGCCCTTCGGCCCAACGAGCCCGCGCCGCCACATCACCCTGCACCTATTCTACCCTGCATATCTATGTGATGATAATCATAGTGATGATTAGATTTTCTTGTGGGAGATAGTCATTGACTGGCACTTGTTTGGCACCAATGTTACTTGTTAGTTTTATCAATCTAAGTCTGGATGTTGTCCAGATTTGCTGCATTTGGACATTAATATCTGAGGAAATGTGATTGGAACATCAGCAAACACCCCTCCTGCTGACCTGATGATGGTGAGGGCTTACATGGTGGAACAATGCTTAGCATTAAACCACACAGCGCCAGAGAGCTGGGTTCAATTCTGGCCTTGGGTGACACTTTGTGTGGAGTTTGCACATTCTTGCACATAAATTGCCCCCTAGTACACCAAAGCACGTAGGTTCAATGGATTGGTGGGTTAAATTCCCATAATTATGGGAATAAAACAGGGGCTAGATAAGATACTCTGCAGAGTCAATGGGCCGAATGAATTTTTTGCACTGTGGGAATTCTGATTTTATAGGGTTAATTTGACTTGAGTAGTCGTGGAAAATATGCAACTGTCTGTCACATGCCACACCCAATATTGATCTCCACTGGATATTATAGAATCATAGAATCCCTACAGTGCAGAAGGAGGCCATTTGGCCCATTGAGCATGCACTATCCCACCCAGGCCCTATCCCTGTAACCCCATTTATTCAGCCTGCTAATCCTCCGACCCTGGGGTCATTATTGCAGTGGGCAGGTAACATGTACCCACACATCTCACCCTGTGCAATGACAAACTTCTATCCAGAAAGATTCTGTCGAATTGAATCATCAGATTCTGACTGCACTTCTTGTCTTTACACTGATTTCTAACAGTTTAAATAAGGGGTTAAATTATACACAAGACTGGCTGCTTCTGGCGCGCTTTAGTAAAAAGAGAGCTTTAATCTAATGTAAATTATTGATAGTTACTTCATTCATACTGTTTAAATATAGATTGAATGAAATCCATTTCATTACCAATGCTTCTAAGTAATATAATTTCAGCGTGTGAGGGAGAAACACAGAGCAGTAGAAGTTACAGCAGGATAAGGGAGTGAAATACATTGAAATTCTGGCTGAGACAGGACTCATTTAAAACACAGCAGAAACAGCTGAACATGGAGAGACATGACTAAGAACATTTCTGCTCACAGTTCCGAACTTTCTAAGCAAATCGAAGATGATGGACAGTTCACTAAAAGTATAACTTACCTTTTAGAAAGTAGTCCTCACAGTGAAGGAACAGTCTATAGGCAGATACTCATAACAAGTTGCTGAATTCTGGGGATGCGTCTCCACAAGGAGCAGGAGGGGAATTACACTTTAGTTATGTAACTTTATCCCGGTTACCAATCAGAGCTGAGCCAGAATCGAGCTATTCTCTGGCTGCCAAGCCTGTCACTGAGACCTTAGTGAAAATCCATGACTTTTCCTACAAAGAAAATAATAAAAAGGGTTCTTCTAGAATTAAGGAACAAACCAAGCTTAATCAGAATAAGTTTAATAAACCCAAGCCTCCAGAAAGAAGATGATTCAAAGTTTCTTGACCTTGCTGATAGAGTGAAATCTATCTGTAATGCTCCCTTCACACTGACCCACGGTGTTTGTCTGAATGTCATCAGAATTTCTGAATTCTAATCCCACCTCAAAGTCTCTGCAGTTGCTAAATCTGATTTATATCGTACAGTTCTCTTCTATAGAAATGTATATTCTACCTTCCCACACTTGGGCTGGTATTGTTGAGAATGACTGCACAGTGACAGACAGTCTAGTGAAATGAATATTAATCTCACTATCCACCTTTGTCCAGTTCCAGGTGTGGAGACAAGCCTTACACAGGTGATCACTCTTAACAGGTTCGGCAGGAGACTGACTGCTGGGTCACCGATGCCCAGTTCACGTTGTCACAGGGTTATAATGGGTGGGATTTCCAGTCCTCCCCACCTGCGCAATCTTCCAGTCCTGTTGCTGTCAACCCCCGCTGTGGGTTTGCGGGTAGTGAGATTGGCGAACCACAAAAACCACAGACAGGAAACCCAACGTGGGCTGGGGGGGGGGGGGGGGGGGGTGCTGGAAAACTTTGGCCATGGGGCCAATGTGGCACAGAAGGAGACCATTCAGCCCGCTGAGTTCATGTTAGCTCACTGCAGTATAATCCAGTTTGTCCCATTCCCAACCTTTAATCTTGAGCATTGGGACTGATAAAGGCATCTGATGAAACACGGCAAAATCAAATTGTCAGCAACGTTTAATCTGAGTAGGTTAATGTGGATTCAACGTTCACCAAGAGACAGAAATCAGACAGTTGGAGTTATAGGCAGCATGCAGACTCTGACCCACAGGAATTGGTATTAGGCATATTACACAGGGCCTCATTTCAAAGCTTGTCAATGTCACAGCACTTGGAGAGATATCGAACACTGAGGAGGATAGTATTGGATTCCAGAAGGTCTTAGACTGCTGATAAGGAAAGAGACTTTCCAGATTCCGTTTAACAAATTGAAGTGATCACTTAATTGAAGAATGAAGAGTGACAGTAGAAACTAATTGGTACAATTGTACATGTGGTGCAGGAACAGGAGTCTACATGCACAGATCTGTAGGACAAGTCAGGAAAGCTGTGAAAGCATATGGATTGTTTTGGCTTTATTCACAGGATACAAGGATATTATCAGTGACTTTCCAAATCAGAAAAGCAAACCAGGAGGAGAACATTTTCACAGCAATGGGGGACAAAGTGGGGACAGCTGGATAATCTAACTTATTCTTGCAGAGAGCCAGCCCAGAGTTGATATTCTGAAGGGTCACCTCAGTGCTGTAATCATTGTGTGAGTCTTTGATTTGATCTGATTTATTATTGACGCATGTATTAGTATGCAGTGAAAAGTATTGCTTCTCGCGCGCTATACAGACAAAGCATACTGTTCTGAGGGAAAGAAAGGAGAGTTCAGAATGTAGTGTTACAGTAATAGCTAGGGCGTAGAGAAAGATCAACTCTGTACAAAATTTGGATACAGAACTGGCTCGGTCAATGAAGACAGAGGAAGGGTGTGTTTCTGAATGGAGGGCTGTGATAAGTGGTGTCCCTCAGGGATCAGTGCTGGGAACTTTGCTGTTTGTAATATATATCAATGATTTGGAGGAAAATGTGATTGGTTTGATTAGTGAGTTTGTGGATGACACAAAGATTGGTGGATTTGCGGATAGCGATGAGGACCATCAGAGGATACAGCAGGATATAGATCACTTGGAGACTTGGGCGGAGAGATGGCAGATGGAGTTTAATCCGGACAAATGTGAAGTAATGCATTTTGGAAGGTCTAATACAGATAGGAAATATACAGTAAATGGCAGAACCTTTAAGAATATTGATAGGCAGAGGGATCTGGGTGTACAGTTACACAGGTCACTGAAAGTGGCAATGCAGGTGGACAAGGCATACAACATGCTTGCCTTCATCAGCTGGGCATTGAGTTTAAAAATTGGCAAGTCATGTTGCAGCTTTATAGAACCTTAGTGAGGCTGCACTTGGAATATAATGTTCAATTCTGGTCGCCATGCTATCAGAAGGATGTGGAGGCTTTGGAGAGGGTACAGAAAAGATTTACCAGGATGTTGCCTGGTATGGAGGGCATTAGCTGTGAGGAGAGGTTGGAGAAACTTGGTTTGTTCTCACTGGAGTGACGGAGGTTGAAGAGAGACCTGATAGAAGTCTACAAGATTATAAGAGGCATGGACAGAGTGGATAGTTGATAGTTTTTTTTCCCAGGGTGGAAGAGACTGGGGAGCGCAGGTTTAAGGTGCGAGGGGCAAGGTTTAAAGGAGGTGTATGAGACAGAGGATAGTGGGTGCTTGGAACTGGTTGCTTGGGAGGTACTGGAAGCGGATACGGTAGTGACTTTTAAGGGGTGTCTTGATAAGTACATGAATATGTATTAATCAAGGATATGGTGCCTGGAAGGATAGGGGGTTTTAGTTCAGTTGGGCAGCATGGTCGGTGCAGGCTTGGAGGGCCGAAGGGCCTGTTCCTGTGCTGTAATTTTCTTTGGTCTTTGTTCAATGCGAGGTAGGTCCATTCGAAGGCCTAATGGCAGCAGGGAAGAAACTGTTCTTGAGTTGATTAGTAAGTGATCTCAGACTTTTATATCTTTTTCCCAGATGTAAGGAGGTGGGAAGAGAGAATGCCTGGGGCGTATGGGGTCTTTGATTACACTGGCTGCTGGTAGCAGGAAGTGGAGGCAATGTCAGTGGGTGGGAGGCTGGTTTGAATGATGGATTGGGTTACATTCATGACCTTTTGTAGTTCCTTGCGGTCTTGGGCAGAGCAGGAGCCCAGACCGAGCTGTGATACAACCAGAAAGAATGCTTTCCATGGTGCATCTGTAGAAGTTGGTGAGATTGGTAGTTGACATGCCAAATTTCCTTAGTCTGTGAAAGTAGAGGCGTTGATAGGCTTTCTTAACTATAATGTCAGTATGGGGAGGGGGACCAGTTTCGATGGGCTGAATGACCTCCTCCTGTACTGCAGGGATTCTGTGAGATGAGAGAAGCTGGAGTTCTCTTTAGGGAAGAGAAAATTTGGTAGAGATGTTTAAGATCTTGGAGTAAATAAAGAGGAGAGGTTTACCACTGACAGGTAACCAGGGAGACAGATTTAATGTTTATTGGTAAAAGAAGAAGTGAAAGAATTATTTTCTGCTTTAAGTTGTTATGATCTGGAATAAATTATCCGAAAGGTGCAATGGATGGAGGAAATTGGATAAATATCGATAGGCAAATTAATTGCAGGACTCTGAGGAAATTCTTTCTTTGTGTATTATTTATCATAGAAAGAAATCATAGAACCCTACAGTACAGAACGAGGCCATTCGGCCCATCGAGTCTGTACCAACCACAGGCCCACCCAGGCCCTATCCCCATATCACTACATATGTTTTACCCACTAATCCCTCTAATCTACACATCTCAGGACACTAAGGGTCAATTTTAGCATGGCCAATCAACCTAACCCGCACATCTTTGGAATGTGGGAGTACTAGGCTTGTACTCGTTAGAGTTTAGAAGAATGAGGGGAGATCTCATTGAGACGTATAAGATGATGAATGGGATGGATAGGATAGAGGTGGAGAGACTGTTCCCGCTCAAAAAAGACAGTAGGACTAGGGGGCACAGCCTCAAGATAAAGGGGGGGCGGTTTAGAACAGAGTTGAGGAGGAACTTCTTCACTCAAAGGGTGGTGAATCTCTGGAATTCTCTGCCCGTTGAAGTGGTGGAGGCTGCCTCGCTAAATATTTTTAAGAAACGGGTTGATGGGTTTTTGATAAGAGAAGGGATTAAGGGTTATGGGGAGAGGGCGGGAAGGTGGAGCTGAGTCACGACAGATCAGCCATGATCTTATTGAATGGCGGGGCAGGCTCGAAGGGCCAGATGGCCTACTCCTGCTCCTATTTCTTATGTTCTTATGTTCTTATGTAAACCAGAGCACCCGGAGGAAACCCACGCAGACATGAGGAGAATGTGCAAACTCCACACAGGCAGTGACCTGAGCCAGGAATCGAACCCAGGACCCTGGGGCTGTGAAACAGCAGTGCTAACCCACTGTGTTACCCTGCCACCCATGAAATTTATAATCTCACCCTTTTTCCAGAATAAGCCTTTGGCCAATGATAAGAAATGGGTTTACTCTCTGCAGGCTGGGGACTCTGAGGCCAGTGGATATTTTACTGTAACTGCACCACAGTTCGAGCAGTTAGCTGGATAGCGAGTTCGTGATGCAGAGAAAGGTCAGCAGTATGGGTTCAATTCTTGTACTGGCTGAGGTTACTGATGAACTTCTTAATCTTGGCCTTCACTGAAGGTGTAGTGACCCGCAGTTAAGTCACCACCAATCAACTCTCTCTGTCTCAAAATAGGGGCAGCGCTGACTTTCATTTCATGAACTTGCCAGAATCCCCGTGCAAATGAACCTTCACTTTATTTAACACATTCACTGGAGTAATTTTGTTGTATGTGAAACTTTTGTATGTGCATCAACACTTCACAATATCATAGAACCCCGGAACACCGAGATAACAAGGACACCTATGCCAGACACCTATTTATTGACGACAGCTCAGCTTTCAACACCATTATTCCCACAAAACTCATCTCCAAACTCTGTGGTCTGGGCCTCGGCTCCTCCCTCTGTGAGTGAATCCTGAACTTAATAACTTACAGACCGCAATCAGTAAGGATAGGCAGCAACACCTCCACCATGCCCTCAACACATATGCCCCATAAGGCTGTGTTCACAGCCCCCTACGATACTCCTTATGCACCTATAGTTGTGTGGCCAAATTCCTCTCCAATTTGATTTTCAAATTTGCTGATAGTGGATCGGATCTCAAACAATGACGAGACAGAGTACAGGAATGAGATAGAGAATCTGGTGAACTGGTGCGGCAACAATAATCTCTCCTTCAATGTCAACAAAATAAAGGAGATTGTCATCGACTTCAGAAAGCATAAAGGAGAACATGTCCCTGTCTACGTCAACAGGGACAAAGTAGAAAAGGTCGAGAGCTTCAAGTATTTAGGTGTCCAGATCACCAACAACCTGTCCTCATCCTCCCAGTGCCAACACTATAGTTAAGAAAGCCCACCAACGCCTCTACTTTCACAGAAGACTGAGGAAATTTGGCGTATCAGCTACGATTCTCACCAACTTTTACAGATACACCATAGAAAGCATTCTTTCTGGTTGTATCACAGCTTGGTATGGGTTCCTGCTCTGCCCAAGACTGCAAGAAACTACAAAAGGTTGTGAATATAGCCAAATCTGTCACGCATCCATTGACTCTGCCTACACTTCCCACTGCCTCTGCAAAGCAGCCAGTATAATTAAGGACCCCACGCACCCCGGACATTCTCTCTCCTACCTTCTTCCATTGGGAAAAAGGTACAAAAGTCTGAGGCCATGTATCAACTGACTCAAGAACAGGTTCTTTCCCGCTGCTGCTGTCAAACTTTTGAACCTTGCATTAAGTTGATCTTTCTCTACACCCTAGCTATGACTGTTACACTACATTCTGCACTCTCTCATTTCCTTCTCTATGAACGGTATGCTTTGTCCGTATAGTGCACAAGAATCAATACTTTTCACTGGATGTTAATACATGTGACAATAATAAATCAAATCAAAATGTGTTGATGAACAGAGGGATCTAGGTGTATGTGTACATAGATCCCTGAAAGTTGGGAATCAAGTAGATAAGGTAAGACTCTTAAATCGGCCTCGCAGGTGGAGGAGGTGGTCAAGAAGGCGTATGGTGTACTGGCCTTCATTAATCGAGGGATTGAGTTTAGGAGTCGGGAGGTAATGCTGCAACTTTACAAGACCCTCGTCAGGCCTCATTTGGAGTACTGTGCGCAGTTCTGGTCGCCTCACTATAGGAAAGACGTAGAAGCTATTGAAAGGGTGCAGAGGAGATTTACAAGGATGTTGCCTGGACTGGGAGGCATGCCTTATGAAGATAGGCTGAGGGAGCTGGGACTCTTTTCCCTGGAGAGGCGAAGGTTGAGAGGCGACCTGATAGAAGTTTATAAAATGTTGAGAGGAATAGATAGGGTGGACTCTCAGAGGCTATTTCCCCGGGTTGAAATGGTCGCTACGAGAGGACACAGATTTAAGGTGCGGGGAGGGAAGTACAGAGGTGATGTTAGGGGTAAGTTTTTCACTCAGAGGGTAGTGAGTGATTGGAATCGGCTGCCGTCGTCAGTGGTGGAGGCGAACTCGCTGGGGTCTTTTAAAAGACTTCTGGATGAGTATATGGGGTTTAATGGGATTGGGGGTTATAGATAGGTCTATAGATTGGTGGGGTTGATGCGATCGGCGCAACTCGAGGGCCGAAGGGCCTGTTTGTGCTGTAATGTTCTATGTTCTATGTTCTATGTTCTAAGGTAGTTAGGAAGGCATACAGTGTCTTGGCATTTATTGGTAGGGGGATTGAATTTAGGAGCCGCAACGTCATGTTGCAACTGTACAAAACTCTGGTGCGGCCGTACTTGGAGTATTGTGTGCAGTTCTGGTCCCCACATTATAGGAAGGATGTGGAGGCATTGGAGAGGGTGCAGAGGAGGTTTACCAGGATGTTGCCTGGTATGGAGGGGAGGTCCTATGAGGAGAGACTGAGGGATTTGGGGTTGTTTTCGTTAGAAAGAAGGCGGCTAAGAGGGGATCTTATTGAAATATATAAGATGATTAGAGGTTTAGATAGGGTGGACAGTGATAGCCTTTTTCCTCGGATGGAGAAAGCTAGCACGAGGGGGCATGGCTTTAAATTAAGGGGTGGTAGTTATAGGACAGATGTCAGGGGTAGGTTCTTTACCCAGAGGGTGGTGAGGGATTGGAATGCCCTGCCTGCTGCAGTTGTAAATGCTCCTAGTTTGGGGGCGTTTAAGAGATCTGTGGATAGGTTTATGGATGGAAAGGGATTGGTTTAGGTTAGAGGGTCATTGTTTTTTTAATTGGTTGGCGCAACATCGTGGGCCGAAGGGCCTGTTCTGCGCTGTAATGTTCTGTGTTCTATGTAAACCAAAGAAGTATCAAATCCCTATACTGCAGAAGAAGGCCAATCGGCCGATTGAGTCTGCACTGGCAACAATCTCACCTTGGCCCTACGCAATTACCCCACTAATCCCCCGATACGAAGGGGCAATTTATCATGGCCCTAACCTGCATATCTTTGGAATCCGGGAGGAAACTGGAGCATCCGAAGGAAACCCATGCAAACATGGGGAGAACATGCAAAACCCACACCTGAGGTCGGACTTGAATCCGGGTCCCTGGGGTTCAGGCTGTGTGTTGTTTGAGGCACATGGTGAAGATTTGCCACGATTCAAATGGCACCACTTTGGTAATGAATGAACTGTGGTAGCTGGCCTCCAAAAGGTCAGACCGAAATCTCACTCAGGCTGAAAGTGGCAGTGTCACAGTGAAATTCACAGGAGATTTTCCCAGACCCCCCACAACAAAAGTTTGCTCTGATATTATTGAGCTGGAGAATCTTTTACCTTATCTTATTCTGCCCCCTGGAGGTTTGTTGATGGAGAGTAAGTTTATTTCTTTGGTTATTGTTTCCATATTGTGTGTTTGCAGCAGATTTGAGTGACAGCATTTCCAACGACACTGGCTGAATTTGTTAAGTTCATAGATCATATTATGTAATGCATGCTGCAGGACAGTTAGAATTGAGCAATTTTTTATCCATTCATGGGTTATGGACCTCGCTGGTTGGGCCAGTATTTATTACCCATCCCTAGCTGTCCTTGAGAAGGTGGTGATTGAACCGCTGCAAATCCACGTGCTGTAGATACACCCACACTGTTCACAGAATCATAGAACCCTACAGTGCAGAAAGAGGCCCTTCGGCCCATCGAGTCTGCACTGAACACAATCCCACCCAGGCCCTACCCCCATATCCCTACACATTATACCCACTAATCCCTCTAACCTGCACATCCCTGGACACTAAGGGGCAATTTCTTAGCATGGCCAATCAACCAAACCCACTTGTCTTTGGACTGTGGGAGGAAACTGGAGCACCTGGAGGAAACCCACATAGACACGTGGAGAATGTGCAAACTCCACACAGACAGTGACCCGAGCCAGGAATCAAACCCAGGACCCTGGAGCTGTGAAGCAACAGTGCTAACCACTGTGCTACCGTGAGGCTGTGTTATTAGGGAGGGAGTTCCAGAATTTTGATCCAGTGACAGAGATAGAGCAGCGATATATTTCCACAGTAATTTCACTGCAGTGTTAATGTAAACCTACTTGTTTTGAAGGGGAACTTCCAAGCAGTGGTGTTCCCATGTATCTGCTGTCCTTGTCTTTCCAGATGGAATTGGATGTGGGTTTGGAAGGTGCTGTCGAGGGAACCTTGGTGAGTTTCTGCAGTGCATCTTGTAGACGGTACACCCTGCTGTTACTGAGTGTCGGTGGTGGAGGGAGTGGATGTTTGTGGAAGGGATAGCAATCAAACGGGCTGTTTTGTCCTGGATGGTGTTGAGTTTCTTGAGTGTTGTTGGAGCTGCCCCCATCCAGACAAGTGGGGAGTATTCCATTCCACTCCTGACTTGTTCCTTGTCAATGGTGGACAAGTTTTGGGGAGTCAGCAGGTGACTTAGACTTTATAGAATTCCCTAACTCTGACCTGCTCTGGTAACCACAGTAAGAAGTCTCACAACACAAGGTTAAAGTCCAACCAATTTATTTGATAGAGCAAATTTGAATGAAGAGTTCTCTCTATTCACCTGACGAAGGGGAAAACCCCTAAAGCTTGTGAGTTTACTATTAAATAAACTAGTTGGACTTTAATCTTGTGTTGTGGGACTTCTTACTGTGTTTACCCCGGTCCAACACCAGCATCTCCACATCCTGACTGCTCTGGTAACCACAGTATTTATATAACTAGCCCAATTCTGTTTCTGATCAATGGTAACCCCCAGGATGATAATAGTGGGGATTCAACCATTAAACATTAAAGGGTGATGGTCATTGTCTGACACTTGTATAGTGTGAACATTACTTGCCATTGGTCTGCCAAAGCCTGATGTTTTGCTGCATTTGGACACGAACTGCTCCAGTATCTGAGGAGTCAACATTGTGCAGTCATCAGTAAATATTGTTACTTCAGACCATGTGATGGTGGGAAGGTCATTGAAGAAGCAGCTGAAGATAGTTGGGTGTAGGACACTACCCTGAAGAACACTTGCAGTGATGTCCTTGACTGAGATGATTGGCCTCCAACAACTACAACCATTTTCCTTTGTGCCAGGGATAAATCCAACCAGCTGAGAGTTTTCCCCAATTCCCATTGACTCCAGTTTTACTACGGATCCTTGATGTCATACTCAGCCAAGTGCTGCCTTGATTTCAAGGGCAGTCACTCTCTGCTCACCTCTGGAATTCAGCTTTTTTATCCATTTTGAACCAAGACTGTAATGAGGTCAGGAGCTGAGAGGCCCTGAACCCAAACTGAAGATAATGATATCTGTTAGATCCACAGCTTCTGATTTCTCATGGGTTGGATTTATGCTTCCTGCTGGCATTGAGCGGTTATACACTCAGTCCCTCCATCAAAGTCATCAACAAAACTGTAAAAAGCTGGGGAGACCCAAGGAGCCAGGACTGAATCCTGTGGCACTGCACTAGTTACAGATTGCTAACCTGCAAAAGGCCCATTTATCCATAATCCCTCCTTCCGAGAATCATAGAATCACACAGTGCAGAAGAGGGCCTTCAGCCCATGGTGAAACACCTGACCTCCCTAATCCCATTTGCCAGCCCTTGGTCCATAGTCAAGTTATGATGTATCAAATGCTCATCCAGGCTCTTTTTAAAGGGTGTGAGGCAACTCTCCTCGACCGCCCTCTCAGGCAGCACATTCCAGACCGTCACCACTCTCTTTCCTCAAATCCCCCTCAATCCTCCTGTCCTTCACCTTGAACCTACGCCCCTCATGTTCGACCTTGCAACTAAAGGGAACAGCTGCTCCTTATCCACTCTGCCCGAGCCCCTGGAATTCCTCAATCAGGTCACTCTTTGGAGCGCAAGGCGGGCTTTTCTGTGGTCGGGGAAAAGACTCCAGGATGGTATGTTGCCTCCCTGGTATGAGGGCCAAGGATGTCTCTGAACGGGCATGGCACATTTAAAAAGAGGGGGGCGAACAGCTAGAGGTTGTGGTGTGCAATGGTACTAACGACATAGAGTGACAAGATCCTGCAAGGTGAGTTCAGGGAGTTAGGTAGTAAATTAAGAAAGAGGGCCTCCAGGGTTGTAATCTCAGGATTATTTCCTGTGCCACGTGCCAATGAGGCTGGGAATAGGAAGATAGTGTAACATGGCTAAACAGCTGGTGTAAGAGGGAAGGGTTCAGTAATCTGGATCATTGGGATCTCTTCTGGTGGAACCTGTACAAGAAGGATGGGCTACACCTAACAGGAGGGGCCAATACCCTGGCAGGTAGATTTGACACGGTCACTCAGGTAGGGAAGTGATTGCAGAGCCCTTGGCGATGATCTTTGCGTCGTCAATGGAGACGGGAGAGGTTCCGGAAGATTGGAGGATTGCGGATGTAGTCCCTATTTTCAAGAAAGGGAACAGAGATAGCCCGGGAAATTACCGCCCGGTGAGTCTGACCTCAGTGGTTGGTAAGCTGATGGAGAGGCTTCTGAGGGACAAGATTTACGACCATTTGGAGAGGTTTGACATGATCAGGAATAGTCAGCATGGATTTGTCAAGGGCAGGTCGTGCCTTACGAGCCTAGTTGAGTTCTTCGATAATGTGACTGAACACATTGACGAAGGAAGTGCCGTGGACGTAGTGTACATGGACTTCAGCAAGGCTTTTGATAAGGTCCCCCATGCAAGACTTCTTGAGAAGGTGAGAGGGCATGGGATCCAAGGGCCTTTGGCCTTGTGGATCCAGAACTGGCTTGCCTGCAGAAGGCAGAGAGTGGTTGTGGATGGGTCTTTTTCGGAATGGAGGTCAGTCACCAGTGGGGTGCCCCAGGGATCTGTTCTGGGACCCTTGTTGTTTGTCATTTTCATAAATGACCTGGATGAGGAAGTGGAGGGATGGGTTAGCAAGTTCGCTGATGACACGAAGGTCGGCGGTGTTGTGGATGGTCTGGAAGGATGTCAAAAGTTGCAGCAGGACATAGATAGGATGCAGGAATGGGCGGAGAAGTGGCAGATGGACTTCAACGCGGATAAATGTGTAGTAGTCCATTTCGGCAGAACCAACGGGATGAACGAGTACACTATTAAGGGCAGGGGTCTTAGTAGCGTTGAAGAGCAGAAGGATCTCGGGGTCCGGGTTCACAGGACTCTTAAATCGGCCTCGCAGGTGGAGGAGGTGGTCAAGAAGGCGTATGGTGTACTGGCCTTCATTAATCGAGGGATTGAGTTTAGGAGTCGGGAGGTAATGCTGCAACTTTACAGGACCCTTGTCAGGCCTCATTTGGAGTACTGTGCGCAGTTCTGGTCGCCTCACTATAGGAAAGATGTAGAAGCTATTGAAAGGGTGCAGAGGAGATTTACAAGGATGTTGCCTGGACTGGGAGGCATGCCTTATGAAGATAGGTTGAGGGAGCTGGGACTCTTTTCCCTGGAGAGGCGAAGGTTGAGAGGCGACCTGATAGAAGTTTATAAAATGTTGAGAGGAATAGATAGGGTGGACTCTCAGAGGCTATTTCCCCGGGTTGAAATAGTCGCTACGAGGGGACACAGATTTAAGGTGCGGGGAGGGAGGTACAGAGGTGATGTTAGGGGTAAGTTTTTCACTCAGAGGGTGGTGAGTGATTGGAATCGGCTGCCGTCGTCGGTGGTGGAGGCGAACTCGCTGGGGTCTTTTAAAAGACTTCTGGATGAGTATATGGGGTTTAATGGGATTGGGGGTTATAGATAGGTCTATAGATTGGTGGGGTTGATGCGATCGGCGCAACTCGAGGGCCGAAGGGCCTGTTTGTGCTGTAATGTTCTATGTTCTATGTTCTATGTTAAACTAGAATGGCAGGGGGATGGGAGCAAGAGCAGGAGGTCAACAGGAGAAATAACTGAGGGAGAGCTACAGACTAAAGCCAGTGAGATTAAGAGGAAGAGCAGGCGGGGATAGTTGTTGAACACGGCAGGACCGAGTGGTTTGAAGTGGACTTGTTTCAGCATGAGGAACATTACGGGTAAAACAGATGAATTTAGAGATTGGATTGGTATTTGGAACTATGATGTTTCCATTACAGAGACTTGGCTGAAAGGGGGACGGGATTGGCAGCTAAACATTCCAGGATTTAGATGCTTCAGGCTGGATAGAGGGGGATGTAAAATGGGATGGGGGGTGGTATTACTGGTTAAGGAGAATATCACAGCTGTACTGTACTGTACTAGAGAGGGTGCAGAGGAGGTTTACCAGGATGTTGCCTGGTATGGAGGGGAGATCCTATGAGGAGAGACTGAGAGATTTGGGGTTGTTTTCGCTGGAAAGAAGGAGGCTAAGAGGGGATCTCATTGAAACATATAAGATGATTAGAGGTTTAGACAGGGTAGATAGTGATAGCCTTTTTCCTAGGATGGAGAAAGCTAGCACGAGGGGGCACGACTTTAAATTAAGGGGGGGTAGTTATAGGACTGATGTCAGGGGTAGGTTCTTTACCCAGAGGGTGGTGAGGGACTGGAATGCCCTGCCTGCTGCAGTTGTAAATGCGCCTAGTTTGGGGGCGTTTAAGAGATCTGTGGATAGGTTTATGGACGAAAAGGGATTGGTTTAGGCTAGTGGGTCATTGTTTTGTAACTGGTCGGCGCAACATCGTGGGCCGAAGGGCCTGTTCTGCGCTGTAATGTTCTATGTTCTATGTACTGAAGGAGGACAGCTCAGAGGGTTCAGGCAGCCAGACAATATGGGTAGAACTCAGGAATAGCAAGGGTACAGTCACGAGGTTGGGGGTTTATTACAGGCATCCCGACAGCCAGTGGGAGAGAGAGGAGCAGATAGATTTTGGAAAGATGCAAAAACAAGGGTTGCTGTGGTCGAAGGTTTTAACTTTCCCTATATTGACTGGGACTCACCTACTGCTCGGGGCTCGGATGGGGCAGAATTTATGAGGCGCATCCAGGAGAGTTTCCTGAAGCAGTATGTAAATAGCCCAAATCAGGAAGACCGTATTAGACCTGATACTGGAGAATGAGCCCAGCCAGGTGATCAAAGTTTCAGTCGGAGAGTATTTCGAGAACAATAATCATAATTCTGTAAGTTTTAAGGTGCTTGTGGATAAGGACAAGAGTGGTCCTTGGGCAAAGGTGTTAAACTGGGGGAAGACTAACTACAACAACATTAGGCAGGGTTTGGGGAGGATGTAGAATGTATCAGGAGCCCTGGATAATGAGGATATTCTGAGCCTTGTCAAAAAGGAAAAAGGAAACATTTGTAAAGTCTAAAAAGCTTAGGACAGATGAAGACCTTGAAAAATGTAAAGACTTAAGGATGGAGTTGTTGTCCAACGAGGGGCATACACGCGATGGGTCGTACTGGGGCTGCTCTTGGTTGTTCGAGAATAGCCTAGTGCTTCATGTCGTTAGTGTGTGCCTAAACTGGACCAGATACTGGGCAAGACGACAGCTCAGTGACTATCACTGTTTGCTGTGCAGACACATGGATTTGGGTTGGTGTCTGTGGGAGTTTGCGCATTCTCCCCGTGCTTACGTGGGTTTTCTCCGGGTGCTCCGGTTTCCTCCCACACCCCAAAGATGTGCTGTTAGGCTGATTGGAGGTAATAAATTGTCCCTAAATTAGTTTCCCTCAATGTGGGTTGCCATAAGCATAGATAAGGGTCATGGGTGGAGGGGGGGACTGGTAATGTTAAAATGGCGGTGGGGGCTCATTGGGCCGAAGGGCCTGTTTCCCGGGCTGTTTTTGTTCTTTGTTCTTTGAGTTCGGAGGGCAAAAAGGGGTCATGAAAAGTCTTTGGCAAACATAAAACATAGAACATTCCAGCGCAGTACAGGCCCTTCAGCCCTCGATGTTGCGCCGACCAGTGGAACCAATCTAAAGCCCATCTAACCTAAACTATTCCAATATCATTCATATGTTTATCCAGTGACCATTTAAATGCCCTTAATGTTGGTGAGTGCACTACTATTGCAGGAAAGGGCATTCCACATCCTTATTACTCAGCGAGTAAAGAACCTACCTCTGACATCTGTCCTATATCTAACACCCCTCAATTTAAAGCTATGTCTCTTGGTACAGCCATCACTATCCGAGGAAAAACATTCACTCACATGGGTGGGTAAATCGAATTCTGTAATCTGCACAAACCCAGCAGTTTGGTCTGCATTCTGACAAGAAAATCCTTCAGTAGGGCTACACCTGATTAATACAGAAGATGGAGATTCGCCAGACCTTCATAGCCCCCATCCCCTGACAGAATATCACAATCAAAACACTGTAGGTGTCTCCATAATCAGAAAAAGTAATATATTTGCTGATAGGAGTGGAGGGTGCAGCATGAAGAGTAGAAAGAGAAATATCACACTGACAGACAACCTGAGTTAAACTGAAATTAAATCGGTGGTTGATACTTGTCAGGAAGTACAGGAAGGGGAGAAAGAAAATTAGGTTTTGGGTTATGAATTGTGAAACTTTAAATATTTTCTAATAAAATTAGATGTAAAGATTTTCAAATAGGGAAAGCTAGAGACTGGGAATCAGTACAATGGAAAGAGAATGGAGAAGATTGGAATGGTTATAAAATAGCATGCACAGCTTAGGAAGGCAAAGACTAACATCAAACCTTTTTCACACTTGAGGTGAATCCACTGATTTTTAAAATATTCTTTTCATGGGACGTGGGAGTCACTGATAGGGCCAATGTTTGTTGCTTGTCCATAATTGCCCTTGAACTGAGTGGCTTGTAAGGGCTTTTCCCAGAGGGCAGTTAAAGGGTCAACACCATTGCTATGGGTCTGGAGTCACATTTGGTCAGATGAGATAAGGACAGCAGATTTCCTTCCCGAAATGACATTACTGAGCCAGATGTGTTTTGAAATCAATCGTTGATAGTTGTAAAGTCACAATTAATGAGACAGTTTTTTTTTCCCAGTTTTATTTATTGAATTTAAACTAAACCAGTGATGGGATTTGAACCCACATCTCCAGAGGATTAACTTGGGCCTCTGAATTCAGAGTCTAGTGATGTTACCACTAAACTACTTCCTCTATTCAATGCTGATGACTATTGGAAGCAAGTTTCCTGGAATCTTTTAAGCAAATGTTGAATGAAGGGTCAGGGAGATTATAGATGGTTTCAGAATGGCTGATTGACAGTGGATCTCATTCTCATCTTTTTAATAATTTTCCAACAAAGGAAAATTTCTGTAGCATTGACATAGTCGTAGAATGGTACAACACAGAAAAGACCCTTCGGCCCCTGAGTTTGTACCAACAATAACTACCTCTAATCCCATTTTCCAGCACTTTCCCCACATTCCTGAATTTAATAATGTTTCAAGTGCTCATCAAATACCTTTTAAAGGTTGTAAGTTTTCCTGCCTCCACTACCTTCTCAGGCAGCGCATTCCAGACTCTCACCACCCTCTGAGTGAAAAAAATGTTTTCTCAAATCCCCTCTGAATATTCTGCCCCTTTCCCCAAAACTTCGTGATTGATCCCTCAACCAAGGGGAACAGCTGCTTCCCATTCACCCTGTCCTCTTCCACACCTCAATTATATCCCCCCTCAGCCTTTACTGCTCTAAAGAAAACAACCCAAGCCAATCCGATCTCTCCTTGTAGCTCAAATGCTTCATCCCAGGCAATATCCTGGTGGATCTCCTCTGTACCAATTCCAGTGCAATCATATCCTTCTGATGGTGAGATGACTAGAACTCCACACAGTACTCCAGCTGTGACCTAACTAATGTTCCGTTCGACTCTGACATTAGCTCCTTGCACTTATGCCACGTGGGCGGCACAGTAGCACAGTGGTTAGTACTGCTGCTTCACAGCTCCAGGGTCCTGGGTTCGATTCCCGGCTCGGGTCACTGTCTGTGTTGAGTTTGTACATTCTCCTCGTGTCTGTCTGGGTTTCCCCCAGGTACTCTAGTTTCTTCCCACATTCCAAAGATGTGTGGGTTAGGTTGATTGGCCATGCTAAAAAATTGCCCCTTAGTATCCAGGGATGTGTAGGTTGGAGGGATTAGTGGGTCTAATATGTAGGGATATGGGGGTAGGGCCTGGGTGGGATTGTGATTGGTGCAGACTCGAAGGGCCTCTTTCTGCACTGTAGGGTTCTATGATTCTACTCTGTACCTCAACTCATAAAAGCAAGTGTCCCATATGCCTCCTTAGCTATCCTCGTCACCTGCTCTGCTAATTCAGGAATCTGTGATTAATTACCCGAGATCCATCAGTTTCTCTGAGCTTCCCAGTGTCCTGCCATTCATTAAATACTCACTCGTCTTTTCTCTTTTTCCAAAGTGCATCACCTCGCACGTATCAGAGTTAAATGACATCTGCCACTGCTCCGTCCATCTGGCCAACCCATCGATATCTTCCTGTAACCATCGTTCTTCTTCTTCACTATTAACCACCCCTTAAATTAAGGGGGGGTAGTTATAGGACGGATGTCAGGGGTAGGTTCTTTACCCAGAGGGTGGTGAGGGATTGGAATGCCCTGCCAGCTGCAGTTGTAAACGCGCCTAGTTTGGGGGCATTTAAGAGATCCGTGGATAGGTTTATGGACAAAAAGGGATTGGTTTAGGTTAGTGGGTCATTGTTTTTGTAACTGGTCGGCGCAACATCGTGGGCCGAAGGGCCTGTTCTGTGCTGTAATGTTCTATGTTCTATGTTCTATTAATCTTGGTGTCATCTACTAAACGTGCTTATTGTTCCCCCCACATTGTCATCTATATCATTTATGTATCTAACAAACAATAAGGGTCCCAGGACTGAACCTTGTGGATCATCACTGGACACTGGCCTCCAGTCACTCAAACAGCCTGTTAATGCTACCCTATTACTGTCCTATTACTGAGCCAGTTCCAGATCCAACTCACCAAGCTTCCCTGAATTCCATGTGCTTCAACTTTCTCAATCAATCTCCCATGTGTCACCTTATCAAAAGCTTTGCTCAAATCCATATGAACTACATCAAGTTCCCTTCCCTTATCCACACATTCAATTACATTTTAGAAAATTCTATCAGATTTGTTCGACGTCATCTCCCTCTGTCAAAGCCTTGCTGACTATCTCCAGTCAAGTGGATATTAATTCTCTTCTTCAGACTCATCTCCAATAGTTTTTCTACCACTGACATAAGACTCGCCGATCTGTAATTTCCTGGTTCATCTCTACCAGTTTTCTTGAAAAGTGGAACCGCATTCGCCATCATCCAGTCCTCTGACATTCCCCCCATGGTGAGAATTCTCACAACACCAGAAGTCTCTTGACTCATCGATCGACAGTTCCGACACGCCACAGCGAAAAACTGCACCGAGATCCTCAGGAGACAAACACAGGACACGGTGGACAGAGTACCCTTCATCATCCAGTACTTCCCCGGAGCAGAGAAGCTACGACATCTTCTCCGGAGTCTTCAACATGACATTCACGAAGACAAACATCTCACCAGGGCCATCCCACACCCCCACTTCTTGCCATCAACCTCAAACAGACCATTGTCCACAGCAAACTACCCAGCCTTCAGGAGAACAGTGACCACGACAGCACACAACCCTGCCACAGCAACCTCTGTAAGACATGCCGGATCATCGACATGGATACCATCATCTCACGTGAGAATACCATCCACCAGGTACACGGTAAATACTCCTGCAACTCGGCCAATGTTGTCTACCTGATACGCTGCAGGAAAGGATGTCCCGAAGCATGGTACATTGGGGAGACCATGCAGACGCTACAACAACGGATGAATGAACATCGCTCGACAGTCACCAGGCAAGACTGTTCCCTTCCTGTTGGCGAACACTTCAGCGGTCACGGGCATTCAGCCTCTGACCTTCGGGTAAGCATTCTCCAAGGCGGCCTTCACGACACACGACAGCGCAGAGTCGCTGAACAGAGACTGATAGCCAAGTTCCGCACACATGAGGACGGCCTCAACAGGGATCTTGGGTTCATGTCGCACTATCTGTAACCCCCATGACTTGCCTGGGTTTGCAAAATCTCACTAACTGTCCTGTCTGGAGACAATACACATCTCTGTAACCTGTGCTTAACCCTCTCTCCACTCACATTCTCTGCATCTTTAAGACTTGATTAGCTGTAAAGACTCGTATTCTAATCAGTATTCTGTAAACTGTGTGCGCCTTAATATGCTCTGTTTGTGATCAGAACTCTCCATTCACCTGACGAAGGGGCAAACCCTGAAAGCTTGTGGGTTTACTATCAAATAAACTTGTTGGACTTTAACCTGGTGTTGTGAGACTGTGTTTACCCCAGTCCAACGCCGGCATCTCCACATCTCGGCTTCCCCCATGGACACAGGGGAATTGAAAATTTGTGTCAGCATCCCTGCAATTTCCTGTCTCACCTCCCACAGCAACCTGGGATTAATTCATCCAGGCCTGAGGATTTGTCCATTTTTAAACCCATCAGGGCCTCCAATATCTCCTAATTTCCTATAAAGAACAAAAAACAACACAGCACGGGAAACAGGCCCTTCGGCCCAACAAGCCCACGCCGCCATCTCAACAATGTATTTTTCCCACACCTCCCTTGACCCATGTCTATGCTTATGGTACCCCCATTGGAAACCAGATTCAGGGGAGACGAATTTAGGGACAATTTGTTACACCAGTCAGCCTAAGAGCACATCTTTGGGGTGTGGGAGGAAACCGGAGCACCCGGAGAAAACCCACACAAGCACGGGGAGAATGCGCAAACTCCCACAGACACCGGCCCAAATCCATGTGTCTGCACAGCAACAGAGATAGTCACTGAGCTGTCGTGGTGCCCATCTGCTGGTCCAGTTTTAAGCATACACAAACAACTTGAAGTACTAGGCTACTCTCGAAACATCCAAGAGCAGCCCTCGCACGACCCACCGTGTGCATACCCCTCGTTAGACAACAAGGTGGACCCACACACCTATGTCAAACTGTGCCTCACAGTTCCTCATCCTGAATTCTGTACTTAAGTTCTCCTTTCCCTGAATGAAGACCAGTGAAAAGTATTCACTTCACACCCATCCAATGTCCTGTGGCTTCACACACAGATTGCCCCCTTGGTCTCTGGTGAACCCTACACTTTGCCTGGTTAACTTGTTCCCCAGAAAGCATTTATAAAATATAGGCTTACCCTTAATTTTGTTTGCAAGCCCACTTGCACGCCTCCCACAGCCTTCCTCCCCCTTTTACTCTTCTAAATGCTTCCTTAAGTTCCTATATTCCTCTCGCACTGCAGCTGACTGCTACTTTTGGATTTGCTGAAAGCCTTCCTCTTCTTTCTTAACCAGTCCTGAATTATCTCAGATATAGTTCCTTGAACTCACTGGTCCTACATTTCCGCCTATGACGAACATGTTGGAGCTGGTATGGAAACCATTTTCACCAACTTTAGGTCAGTAAATAAATGCAGATAAAATTATACCTTGTAGGATTTTATTACAAAGCAAAATTTTTAAATCAGAGGGTAAAATGTCGCAAAAACCCAGCCTGCAGGTACAGCAGGTGGTCAGGAAGGCGAATGGGATGCTGGCCTTCATAGCGAAGGGGATTGAATATAAAAGTAGGGAGGTCTTGCTGCAGCTGTATAGGGCATTGGTGAGGCCGCAGCTGGAGTACTGTGTGCAGTTTTGGGCGCCGTACTTACGCAAGGATATTTTGGCCTTGGAGGGAGTGCAGAGGAGGTTTACTAGGCTGATACCGGAGCTGAGGGGGTTGAGCTATGAGGAGAGGCTGAATAAACTAGGCTTGTACTCGTTAGAGTTTACAAGAATGAGGGGAGATCTCATTGAGACGTATAAGATGATGAATGGGATGGATAGGATAGAGGTGGAGAGACTTTTCCCGCTCAGAAAGGACAGTAGGACTAGGGGGCACAGCTTCAAGATAAAGGGGGGGGGGGGGCGGTTTAGAACGGAGTTGAGGAGGAACTTCTTTACTCAAAGGGTGGTGAATCTCTGGAATTCTCTGCCCGTTGAAGTGGTGGAGGCTGCCTCGCCAAATATTTTTAAGACGCGGGTTGATGGGTTTTTGATAAGCAAGGGGATTAAGGGTTATGGGGAGAAAGCGGGAATGTGGAACTGAGCCACGACAGATCAGCCATGATCTTATTGAATGGCGGGGCAGGCTCGAAGGGCCAGATGGCCTACTCCTGCTCCTATTTCTTATGTTCTTATAAAATGAAAATAACCCAAAAATTAGGAATAGTTAATATAAAAACAGAAAGTACGAGCGTGGAAATATGAAGTCTGTCAGGCCACACTTGTGGAGTCAGAAACAAAGTTTTCAGGTCATAAGTTTTCAGCAGATTTGGGGAAAGTTAGAAATGGCTGGGCTTTGAAGAAACTGAAAATGGAGATGGGATGAAAAGCAACATGGGTGGTCTTTGAATGGAAGAAGGGGTAAATTCAATGACAAAAGAGTTGGTTAAAAAAAAGAGTGGAAATGATTTTGAAGGGGGGGGGGGGGGAGAAAGCCCAAAAAGAAACAAAAGCCATGGCCAGAGGAGGTGTTAGTGGCAGAATAATGAGCATCCAACAACAAAAGTCAGAAAAATCACACAAAATCTGGAAAGGAAATGAGGCAGAATAGGGGAGGAAGGATGGGGGTGGGGGGGGGGAGGGCAGGGTGGGGAGGCTAACAGAGGTTATTATGATCAGGAATTGTTGAATTTGTTACAATTCAGGTCAGAAACTCCAAAGTATTTTGTGAAACCGGCATGGATCATGAGTGCTGCAATTTGAATGTGGCCAGGGGAAGAGTGAGATGTTTCACTCCAGGTATGATCCAACTGACCCACAGAGAGCTTTTATTAAACTAGGTTTATTTAAGAATGCAGTTAACATGTATAGAAAGAAGATTAGCAATAACCTTTACTCGTTACAAACAAAAAAGCACCATGATATTGTCTAACCCATAATGAACATGTATAAAATGCTCCAATCAGACAAAATTCTCTGAACAAACTCCTTGCCACGGGTTTAGCAGAGAGAGTACAAATGTTCACATGATGGTGAAACCTAATCCTTTGGTTGGATACTGCAATTCTCTTGATGCCACACACAGACAAGCTTAGACTCAGAACGTCTTCCCAAAACACCAGGGAGGGAGAGAGAGACTCTTGGCAAGCTAACCACTAACAGCAGGTTTTCCATTCCAAGGAGGCCAGGAGACCTTCTCCCAGCTAGCCAGCAGAATTCCCAATATCAGGGAGAGAGAGGAGAACACTGCTTTTCAGTTTGATGTCCATCCCCTTCTAAACTAAAACTGCAGCCAGCAGCCAAATTGAAAGTGAATCCTTGAATTCACAATGAAAAAAAACTGTCCAAAACAGATCACTTGCCAACCAGTCTTCCAGCTAACAATGCAGGGTAATCAAACAAATCCCAGAAAGTGGCTGAATGCCAGAGTAAAATTAACAAAACCCCATTTAAACCATTGAAGCATCAATCAAAGGACTTGGAGGAGACAACCCGGCAACAATGAAACCAAAAGGCATGTTTACAACTGCAGAGAACACGATTAAAAAAAAATTCTTAAAGGTTCGCAAACTCAGTAAGCCGGGAAGGTTACAAAGTGCTTAATTGAAAGCGCCGGTGCTATTCTTTGAATTTGTTTTGAGCTTCACAAGAGCTGCAAGTTGACCGAGGACAAAAATATCAGTGTGAGAGCAAGCTGGTCAATTAAAATTGTGAGCAATACATAGTTCAGGGATATGGTGCAAGTCATATCTTTGAACAATGAATGCTGTATTCCAAATTGAAAAAAGTATGTGTAAATTGCTGCTTCATCTGGAAGGAATGTTTGGCATGTAGGATGGTGAGTTAGAGGAGAGGTAAAAGGTCAGCTGTTATATTTCTTGTTCTTACGAAGAAAGATGCTGTGGGGACGGGACAGGAGTGGAATGATTGAGGTGTGGACCAGGGTCCTATCAGAATGCTGAATAGGAAAAAGGCAGGGTGGATATGTGTTGTGGTGGTGGAAATGGGAGAGGATGATCACAGGACGGTCCAATGGAAGGTGAGAATGAGAGGAACCTTCCCATGATTCTGCAAAGGAGGCGATGGGGAGACACCAAAAATACAGGAAATTGGGAGGCCATCTCAAAAGCACTATTGTGAAAGGTTGCTTCATCTGAACAGATGAAGGGGAAAACTCTAAAGGAAGTGATGAAGGGGACCTCGGTGCACGTGTGAATCAGTTATTAAAGGCAGCGGTGTAATGAACATAGAACGTAGAACATTACAGCACAAACAGGCACTTCGGCCCTCGAGTTGCGCCGATCGCATCAACCCCACCAATCTATAGACCTATCTATAACCCCCAATCCCATTAAACCCCATAATGAGAGAGCAGTTAAAGTGTATAGAGACATAGAAGAAGAAGTAGGCCATTTGGCCCTATTCCGCCATTCACTTTGATCATGGCTGACCATGAAATTCAATATCCTAGGTTTTATTAACAGGGGCATTACGTACAAGAATAAGCAGGTCATGTTGAACTTGTGTGAGATACTAATTAGGCCTAAATTGGATTGTTGCATCCATTTCTGGGCACCATATTTGAGGAGAATGTGAAGGCATTGGAGAGAGCACAGAGGAGATTCACAAGAATGATTCCAGGGATGAAGGACCTATTTTCCTTGGAGAAAAGAAGACTGGGAGGAGACTTGATGATTTGATTTGATTTATTATTGTCACATGTATTAACATACAGTGATAAGTATTGTTTCTTGTGCGCTATACAGATAAAGCATACCGTTCAAAGAGAAGGAGAAGAGAGAGTGCAGAATGTTACAATCATAGCTAGGGTGTAGAGAAAGATCAATTTAATGCAAGGTAGGTCCATTCATATAGGTGGCACAGTGGGCAGCATAGTAGCTCAGTGGATAGCACTAATGCCTCACAGCACCAGGGACCCAGGTTCGATTCCTGGTTGAGTCACTGTCTGTGTGGAGTTTGAACATTCGCCCTGTCTCTACGTTGGTTTCCTCTGATGCTCTGGTTTCCTCCCACAGTTCAAAGATGCTCAGGTTGGGTGGATTGGCCATGCTACATTGCCCTTTAGTGTCAGAGGCACAAGCCAGGGTAATTGCAGGGGATTGGGCCTGGCTAGGTCGGTGCAGACTCGATGGGCCGTAGGGATTCTACGATTCTATATCCAAGGTCCTGAGGGGTACGGACAGGGAAAATAATGAGGAATGTTTCACTCTAGAACAGCATGGATAGAGGATTGGCTGACTGGTCGAAGGCAGAAAGCGGGGAAAGATGATCCTTTACAGGAATGGCAGCTGGTGACTAGTAGAATTCTGCAGGGGTCAGTGTTGGGATCACAACTTTCACTTTAGAACATAGAACATAGAACATTACAGCGCAGAACAGGCCCTTCGGCCCACAATGTTGTGCCGACCAGTTACAAAACAATGACCCACTAGCCTAAACCAATCCCTTTTCATCCATAAACCTATCCACAGATCTCTTAAACGCCCCCAAACTAGGTGCATTTACAACTGCAGCTGGCAGGCATTCCAATCCCTCACCACCCTCTGGGTAAAGAACCTACCCTTGACATCTGTCCTATAACTACCCCCCCTTAATTTAAAATCGTGCACCCTCGTGCTAGCTTTCTCCATCCTAGGAAAAAGGCTATCACTATCTATCCTGTCCTAAACCTCTAATCGTCTTATATGTTTCAATGAGATCCCCTCTTAGCCGCCTTCTTTCCAGCGAAAACAACCCCAAATCTCTCAATCTCTCCTCATAGGATCTCCCCTCCATACTAGGCAACATCCTGGTAAACCTCCTCTGCACCCTCTCCAAAGCCTCTACATCCTTCCTGTAATGTGGGGACCAGAACTGCACACAAAACTCCAAGTGTGGCCGCACCAGAGTTGTGTACAGTTGCATCATGACGCTGCGACTCCTAAATTCAATCCCCCTACCAATAAACGCCAAGACTCCGTATGCCTTCTTAACAACCTTATCGACTTGATTCCCAACTTTCAGGAATCTATGTACACATACACCTAGATCCCTCTGCTCCTCCACACTATTCAAAGTCCTCCGTTAGCCCTATACTCAACACATCTGTTATTCCTACCGAAATGAATTACCTCACACTTCTCCACATTAAACTCCATCCGCCACCTCTCAGCCCAGCTCTGCAACCTTTCTAAGTCATCCTGCAAACTATGACACCCTTCCTCACAATCTACCACACCTCCGACTTTATACATCAATGATCTGGATGAAGGAACTGAGGGCATTGTGGCGAGGTTTGCAGATGATACAATGATAGGCGGAGGGACAGGTAGTATTGAGGAAGTGGGGACCTGCAGATGGACAGATTAGGAGAGTGGGCAAAGAAAAGGCAGATGGAATACAACACGGGAAAATGTGAGGTTATGCACTTTGCTTGGAAGGATAGGCATAGACTATTTTCTAAATGGGGAAAGGATTGGAAGCGCAAAGGGACACGGGAGCTCTAGTTCAGGATTCTCTTAAGGTTAACTTGCAGGTTGACTTGGTAGTTAGGACAGCAAATGCAATGTTAGCATTCATTTCACTCTCATCAGCTTTTACAGATGTACCATAGGAGGCATTCTTTCTGGTTATATCACAGTTCCTGCTCTGCCCAAGGCCGCAAGGAAACTACAAAAGGTCGTGAATGTAGCCCAGTCCATCACACAAACCAGCCTCCCATCCATTGACTCTGTCTACAGCTCCCACTGCCTCGGCAAAGCAGCCAGCGTAATGAAGGACCCCACACACCCCGGACATTCTCTCTTCCACTTTCTTCTGTTGGAGAAAGATACAAAAGTCTGAGGTCACGTACCAACTGACTCAAGAATAGCTTCTTCCCTGCTGCCAGCAGACTTCTGAATGGACCTATTGCATTAAGTTGATCTTTCTCTACACCTTAACTATGATTATAGCAATACATTCTGGGCTCTCTTGTTTCCTTCTCTATGAATGGTATGCTTTGTCTGTATAGTGCACGAGAAACAGTACTTTTCACTGTATACTAATACAGGTGACAATAATAAATCAGGTCAAAACATTTTGAGAGGGCTAGGATATAAGAGTAGGGATGTACTGTTGAGGTTGTATAAGGCTCTGGTCAGACTACATTTGGAGCATTGTGAGCAATTTTGGGCCCTGTACCTAAGGAAGAATGTGCTGACCTTGGAGAGAGTCCAGAGCAGATCCATGGGAATGATCCAGGGAATGAAAAGCTTTATATTTGAGGAGCGTCGGAGGATTTACTGATGGGATTTAGAAGGATGAGGGGGAATCGCATTGAAACTTACAGAATACTGAAAGGCTTGGATAGAGTGGAAGTGGAGAAGATGTTTCTATTAGTCGGAGAGACTAGGATTTGAGGGCACAGCTTCAGAGTGAAGGGGTGACCCTTTAGAATTGAGGTGAGGAGGAATTCCTTCAGCCAGTGGGTGGTGAATCTGTCGGAATTCATTGTCACAGAGACCAGGTGATTGAGTGTGTTTAAGACAGAGAATGATAGGCTCTTGATTGGTAAAGGAATCAAAGGTTATGGGGAAAAAGCGGGAAAATATCACTGAGAACCTTATCAGCAATGATTAAACTCGATGGGCTGAATGGTCTAATTCTGCTCCTATATGGAGAATTATGGAGGTTATGGAGAAGGGGCAGAAAGTGGGGTTGATGCCAAGACAAGATCAGTAAAAAGTCTGACAACACCAGGTTTTAGTCCAACCTATTTATTTGATAATATTCTCACAAGTATATCAAATAAATAGGTTGGACTAAAACCTGGTGTTGTCAGACTTTTTACTGTGTTTACGCCAGTCCAATGCTGGCATACCCACATCATGTTAGTAGGTAACCAATCATATTCACCACACTTGCTGTGTTTACAAATTCTAACTTTGTCTTTGTCTCCCTTGTAATATTTCTTGGTCTGTTCCTGTTTAATATGGGACTACTTGTTCTTTGTTACTTCATTCCCTATTATTATCCAAAACTCCTCTCCTAATTTATTCCTTTTTTGATTTCTTTTTGATCCCCTGTGAATTAAAGTTAAACCTGCCCAGTGACCTCCCTTTGAGGAGCCCATGCAACTCTTTCCCTTCTGAACAATTGCATCTTGTCCTGCCCTAGAACCCCCAATGCCTCTGGAATCTGAAACCCTCTCTCCTGCGAGCCACACATATATCATCCCCATCTTCCTTCTAATGGTGTCGCACGGAATAATCCAGGGAATTTTGAGGCCCTAATTTTTAACTGCCTCCCTAGCTCCAGAAAATCTGACCATAGGACCTGACTTTCTCTATGTTGTTAGTCTCAGATAAATTAACAGAAATGATTACTGTTGAATATTGTCTCCCGAACTTGAGACTGGAATTCCTGATATTGTCTCCACAGCCAGTTGGATCACTGCGGATCAGATCAGGATAGTCTTTGCAGAGACTTAGGAGAATGTCAAAATCCCCTGTTCCTGATGGGTCATCATGGTCAAACCATTGGGGTAAGCAACTGCCTGATTAAAAGAAACAAACTTCTTTCTAAAAATGCAATTTCACACTGTGTAAAACACTTCTACATTTGAAAAGGTATATCATGGCTGAGTTGGTGCAGAATAATGGCATGGTTTACTGTGTGATTGCTGAGAGATTAATTATTCAGTCGTTAAGCGCAGAAGCTCTTCAGTTCCACCACACGCATGCCAACTATTTGAAAAGGCTTTTTAATTTATCCCTTGCTGTGACCCTACAGCCCAACACAATTTTCCATTTCAATTATATATCAAAATCGCTTTGAAAGGTTACTATTAAACCTCTTCTCAGCACCCTTCACGGCAAGACGTTTCTGATCTTTATCTTGTTTTGTGTAAAGAAAATCTCCTCATTTCCCCCATTGGTTCTTCTGCTGTTTACAAAGAACAATCCAGCACGGGAAACAGGCCCTTCGGCCCAACGAACCCGTGCCGCCACATCACCCTACACCTATTCTACCCTGCATGTCTATGAATGGAACCCTACTCAGTCAGATTCAGGGAAGAAATAGTGTCAATTTGGTAAAAACCGATTAGCCTGAGAGCACATTTTTGGGGTGTGGGAGGAAACCGGAGCGCCCGGAGGAAACCCACGCAACCACAGGGAGAATGCGCAAACTCCCACAGACACAGGCCCAAATCCATGTGCCTGCACAGCCAGCAGTGCTAGTCACTGAGCTGTTGCGGCGCCCATCTACCGGTCCAGGATCAAGCACACACACCGACATGAAGTACTAGGCCACTCCTGGAACTTCCAAGAGCAGCCCAGGCACGACCCGCCGTGTGAATGCCCCTCGTTTGACACGAGGTGGACCTCCACCTGTGGAATAAAGACAAAAATATTAATCTTACAGCCTGCCTTTCCGGTGTCTCCCGAGGTTTAACCCTATTTAATATCCCCTACCATATCCCTCCATTCTCGTTTCACTCATGTACCTATCTAACTGCATCTTAAACGAGTCCAACGTTCCTGCCTCCACCACCCTACTCGGTAGCAAACAGGTTTTTTTATGAGCTTCCTTCATTTTCTCTGCTGGAATGAGAATCTTCCTCTTTGAAAGCTCGACATAAATTCAGATAGTTTTTGGAAAATGCAATGGTTTTACGGGCCCCCAGGTAATCAGCGGGAAACTAAGCAGCAAAATATAGAATCAAAGAATCGTTACAGTGCAGAAGAAGGCCATTCGGTTCATCGAACTGGTACTGACAACAAATCCACCCAAACCCCTATCCCTGTAAACCCACATTCCCTGGCCAGTCCCCCTCAATTAAAGGGTCAATTTAGCCTGGCCAATCAAACTAACCTGCACTTTTGTGGAGTGTGTATGGAGAATGGAGCACCCGGAGGAAACCCATGCAGAACAAAGAACAACACAGCACAGGAAACAGGCCCCTCGGCCCGACAATCCCGCGCTGCCCATTCTAACACTCAGTGAGTGCCCCATGCCAATCCTTCTTCTACCCACGATTTTTGTCTATGCCTCTTGGACACCACAATAAAGGGGGTGCAAATTTAGAGAATTTTAAGCGTGCCAGATTAAGGGGGGGGTCGAATTTAGGGACAATTTATTCACACCAATCAGCCTAAAAGCACATCTTTGGGGTGTGGGAGGAAACCGGAGCACCCGGAGAAAACCCACGCAAACACAGGGAGAATGCGCAAACTCCCACGGACGCCAACCCAAGTCGGAGATCCGACCCGGGGTCCCTGTATCTGCACAGCAAACAGTGACAGTCACTGAACTGTTCCCTGTCAGTCGGTCCAGTTTAAGCGTACACTAACAACATGAGACACAAGGAGAATGTGCAAACTCCACAGACACCCGAGGCTGGAATTGAACCCGGGTCCCTGTGACAACATTCCACCCATAAATGTGCACAATTCGCTGAGGTGTGTAAAAATAGCAATAGGGTAAATACAGTAGGTGATTTCAACTCCCATTGCTCTAATAATGAGGAGTGTGAACAGACACTGAGGGGGGGGGGGGGGGGGGGGGTGGGCGGTGAGGTGGGGAGGGTGGCGGTCTCACTCCCATACTCTAAAAGCACTCTCATGGCACTGCCATCATTTTGTGGGAATATCTCACTGGGGAATCGGGTGCTGAGAACCTGCCCAAGATTCACTCACCGATTTTCCCATTTCCATCCGTGGCAGGGCTGTGCCTCATCAGGCTTGTGCCTAATTTCTCACCTCTCACGATCTACTAGCCCTGGATGTCCGACACATTCAGCCCCCCGCATATTTCTGGCCAGCAGCTGAAGGAATTATTTAAATGTATGGTACACCTAATTTAAATGAGATTAGCAAGCTCAGCACACACAATCTTCCAGGCCTTGCCAGGTAAGGTTCCAAGAATGGGGAACCAGTCAGGATGGCCTCGTCGAAGGGACCAGAGGCCATTTAGGAACCCTGTGAGATCAAGGACGAGGGTGGGCGTCCCTTGGGGGCATTGTCAGCCTGGCAGTGCCAGCCTTGGTCTACCCACTGGACAGTGCCAAGGGGTGGTGACAGAGAGGGGGTAGGGGCACATGGTTCCAAAGGGGCGTGGGCAGGTCAGGGTGCGACTATGCTGGAGCAGCTAGAGATTGGGCGGAGCCAGCACATGATCGGTCAGGAGGTGGGGGCGGGGGGGATCAGTCTGGGGGTGTGGAGGTGGGGGTCAATATTTCTGAGCGGGCAGCACTCCAATCAGCCATAGGCCCCCGAGATATCTGAGGGGGGGGGGTGGGTGGTGGGGTGCTTTAATGAGGCTAGCTGCCACAGCAGGCAGATGGCAGATAGAATCATAGAACCCTCCAGTACAGAAAGAGGCCCTTCGGCCCATCGAGAGATCTCTCTCTAAGACCTGTCCAGCTTTCTGCTGGCTGCCATTGTCCAGCCACATAATTTTGTATTTGCACGGTGACCCCCAGCAGCTATCCTGGGAGTTAAACCCTGCCCACTTCCTCTAGCAGCTAGAAACAGTCTCGTCCGCTTCTCCCTTACTCTGAGTGCATGAGATATGCAATTCGTACTCTCCCAAAAAACCGATCCGAAACTCTCTCTTTTCCGTGCTAGCGAGGCACTTAGAATTGTTCTTATAAAATCCCCCCCCCCCGTCTCCAAACGAAACACGGTTGTCCCTAACTCCGAAACTCACAGGTAAAGCGGATTTTATAATCTTCACAGCTCGTATCATCCTGATCCACATTCACACAGGCAAACCCAGCGGAAATGGTGCACCTGTTTCCCACAGAAAATGGGAGAGGGTGAAAATCTAAAATCGTTCACTCTGCGTGGAATAACAGGCGAGCAGCAAATGGCAGCGACTGTGTGTTTTTTTACAGGGTAACGTTCTCTCCAGTGTCTGGAGCAGCAATTCCGGATGTTGTCTCCACCTCACAGGCAGTCGGGTTGCTGCGGATCCGATCTGGATAGTCTTTCCGGAGATTCACCCGGTCTTCATAATCCCCATTCCCAGGTGGGTCATCGCGGTCAAGCCATCAGGTTTTACAATCACCTGGTGAAAGGAATGAATAAAAAGCACCCTCCAAACAACACTTTTCCAGATGGAAGTGAAGAGGATACAGCAGAGAAAGAGGAAGGAGATTTCCTGCTTAAAGCAATATTAAATATGAGGAGAAAGTTACTGAGTGATTAATTAAAAGGAAGGCGTGATCAAAAGTTCCTGTGATTTCCGAGAAAAGTGATGCAGAAAATCTTCTGTTTGTTAGTATTGAGGTATACACAGGACCAAGAAGGTTTGTGACACAGTCTTATATTTCCTTTTTTACTTCAAATTCCTACAGTGCAGCATTGGCCCATTGAGCCTGCACTGGCAGCAATCCAACCCAGTAACCCCATTTATTTATCCTGCTGTTACCCCAGACATTTAGAGGCAATTTATCATGGCCTTTCAACCCAATCCACTCATCTTTGGACTGTGGGAGGAAACCGGAGCACCCGGAGGAAACCCACGCAGACACGAGGAGAATGTGCAGACTCTGCACAGACAGTGACCAGAGTTGAACCTGGGTCCCTGGCGCTGTGAGGGAGCAGTGCTAACCACTGTGCCATCGTGCTGCCTTTTACTTAAGTTGTTTGAACAATCTGAGTTTGAATTGATCCACTTGAATCAATGCTAAAACTGATTGAATTATTTTTAATTGTGCGACACTAAAGTAGCAGGGAAGAGAGACAAAAATGGAGTCAGAGCTGAGTAAAAATGTTCTAACCCAAATCATTGGGAGAAAACACTTCATTCATTGATAAATATCTTTTTACAAAATCAGTTTTATAATTACTAGGGGGAGGAGATTTGAATGTCAGAGGGGATTCTACAACTGATCCATCAAAGCATCATAAAAGACTCTGTGTTCCTAGAACAGCAGAAACTCCAGTTTAGAATCCCTACAGAGCAGAAAGACGCCATTTGGCCCATTGAGTCTGCACTGACAATGATCCCATCCAGACCCTAGCCCCTCAATTTACCCCGCTAACCCCTGTAACCTACACATCCCGGGACACTAAGGGTCAATTTGATTATAGATTATAGAACCCTACAGTGCAGAAACAGGCCCTTCGGTCCATCGAGTCTGCACCGAACACAATCCCACCCAGACCCTATCCCCATATCCCTACACATTTACCTGCTAATCCCTCTAACCTGCACAACCCAGGACACTAAGGGGCAATTTTAGCATAGCCAATGAACCTAACCCACACATCTTTGGACTGTGGGAGGAAACCGGAGCACCCGGAGAAAACCCACGCAGACACGAGGATAATGTGCAAACTCCACACAGGCAGTGACCCGAGCCGGGAATCGAACCCAGGACCCTGGAGCTGTGAAGCAGCAGTGCTAACCACTGTGCTACCGTGCCACCCTACCATGCCATTTAGCAAGGCCAATGCAGTTAACCTGCACACCTTTGGACTGTGGGCCGAAACCAGAACACCCAGAGGCGCAGCACGGTAGCACAGTGGTTAGCACGGCTGCTTCGCAGCTCCAGGGTCCTGGGTTCGATTCCCGGCTCAGGTCACTGTCTGTGTGGAGTTTGCACATTCTCCTCGTGTCTGCACGGGTTTCTTCCCACAGTCCAAAGATGTGCGGGTTGGGTTGATTGGCCATGCTGAGAAATTGCTCCTTAGTGTTCAGGCATGTAAAGGTTAGAGAGATTAGTGGGTGTAATATGTGGGTATAGGGATATGGGGGTAGGGCCTGGGTGGGATTGTGTTCAGTGCAGACTCGATGGGCTGAAGGGCCTCTTTCTGCTCTGTAGGGTTCTATGATTCTATGATCTAAGCCTACACAAACATGGGGAAAAGAGGCAGACTCCACCCAGACAGTCAACTGAGCCAGGAATGGAACCTGGGTCCATGGTGCCGTGCTAACCACTGTGCCACCATGCTGCCCTTGGTCTCTGGAGCTGTGAGGCAGCAGTGCTAACCACTGTGTCACCCTAATGCACCTCCATAGTTTCAAAATGTAACCTCACGTTTACTGTACAATGTTTTTAAATTGTCATTGCCAGCACAACACTGACATCTACTGGACAGGCTGGAAAATTGCCTGGATGAGTGCACACCAAACAATGTCACTTGTTAAAAGTGGTACTCAAACTCCCTATGAGTAACCACATGGGAGGGGATCGCTAGCCCCCACTGGGATTCCCAATAGCCTATTGAATCGAGTTTCTAGATGGTTCTCAAGCCCGTTGCGAGTCTCACGGTCCGCTGGACTGGGCCAGATCAGGTTCTTTCCCGGGGAGGGTGCGAGCCTGATTACATAAGAACATAAGAACATAAGAAATAGGAGCAGGAGTCGGCCATCTGGCCCTTCGAGCCTGCCCCGCCATTCAATAAGATCATGGCTGATCTGTCGTGACTCAGCTCCACCTTCCCGCCCTCTCCCCATAACCCTTAATCCCTTCTCTTATCAAAAACCCATCAACCCGTTTCTTAAAAATATTTAGCGAGGCAGCCTCCACCACTTCAACGGGCAGAGAATTCCAGAGATTCACCACCCTTTGAGTGAAGAAGTTCCTCCTCAACTCTGTTCTAAACCGCCCCCCCTTTATCTTGAGGCTGTGCCCCCTAGTCCTACTGTCTTTTTTGAGCGGGAACAGTCTCTCCACCTCTATCCTATCCATCCCATTCATCATCTTATACGTCTCAATGAGATCTCCCCTCATTCTTCTAAACTCTAACGAGTACAAGCCTAGTTTATTCAGCCTCTCCTCATAGCTCAATCCCCTCAACTCCGGTATCAGCCGAGTAAACCTCCTCTGCACTCCCTCCAGGGCCAAAACATCCTTGCGCAGGTGCGGCGCCCAAAACTGCACACAGTACTCCAGCTGCGGCCTCACCAATGCCCTATACAGCTGCAGCAAGACCTCCCTACTTTTATATTCAATCCCCCTCGCTATGAAGGCCAGCATCCCATTCGCCTTCCTGACCACCTGCTGCACCTGCAAGCTGGGTTTTTGCGACTCATGCACAAGGACCCCGAGGTCCCTTACAACTGGGGACGAGATGCCATGGACTCTCAGAGAGGGGCAAGGGGGTAAGTACTGCCTCCAACTGTGCCCATGGGCTCCTCATTCACAACCCCAGGTTAAAATCCTTCTTACTGTGTTGACTCCAGTCCAACGCCGGCGTCTCCACATCATGGCTCCTCATTCAATGCCAGGATGCAAAAAAGGAGGAATCCTTGAGGAATTTGGAGGTGGGGGAGGCTTGAGTTTGAGGGAAGGGGATGACCTCAGGGCTCTCCCTCACAAATGGGGGTCTTGTGGCTGGACTTCCCGTTCCTCTGGAAAATGTGAAAATCACTCACAGAATGGTTCTTTCTGATCAAAACCTTAATTATTGTCTGTGTTATGTAAAACCATGGCCTGGTCTCAGGAAAAACCGTGCCCCCTGCACACTTGGAGGCTTTCAAGATCACAGCAGCATTCCATTCTACAGTAGGGATTGCTTGGTTGAGTTAAGAAGCCCAAGGTGTTACCAGACCTCATTGAAGTGCTTTGATTGATAGGAACTATCAGTTTCACAAAGGAAATCGCCTTTCTGATTCTCCCCTCAATCTGGTTTCCAATGTGGAGTGCCATAAGCATAGACAAAGGTCAGGGGTGGAGAGGGGACTCACAATGTTGAAATGGCAGCACGGGCTCGTTGGGCCGAAGGGCTTGTTTCCCGGGCTGTGTTGTTCTTTGTTCTTGCTTTCTCTCAAGCCGCAGCTCTGAAACCTTTAAAACTACTTTGATTGACAGGTCCAGAGCAGATCAAAGAGGGGATTAGCTAGGCTTGTTTACTCAAGGAACTGATGGTCCATAAAAGCTTTTTGATTGACAGCTCCAGAGTAGATTAAACGGTTCATCATTGATAGAATCAGTACAGCTCCATTAAGCCTGAAGTGCTTCCTCTTTTCACCACACTTGTTCCATCCAGCTCCATTTTCATCCTCTTTTTCCATAGAATCCATAGAACCATAGAACCCTACAGTGCAGAAACAGGCCCTTCGGCCCATCGAGTCTGCACCGAACACAATCCCACCCAGACCCTATCCCCATATCCCTACACATTTACCTGCTAATCCCTCTAACCTACACATCCCAGGATACTAAGGGGCAATTTTAGCATAGCCAATGAACCTAACCCGCACATCTTTGGACTGTGGGAGGAAACCGGAGCACCCGGAGAAAACCCACGCAGACACGAGGAGAATGTGCAAACTCCACACAGGCAGTGACCCGAGCCGGGAATCGAACCCAGGACCCTGGAGCTGTGAAGCAGCAATGCTAACCACTGTGCTACTGTGCTGCTATGAGCCTTCTAGAAAGCAGATATACTTTCTAACACAGTTTTCTTTCTCCCCATTGGCTTTTTCGCATGCTTGCAAAGCTCCTCACTGAACCCATCAGCTATATATTACAGATTTTCTTTCACTTTTCTTTAACTCTGCAAAGCTTCCAGATTGGATAGGCTGGGGTGTTTACCTTTGAGACAGAGAAGACTGAGGGAAGAATTAATTGAAGTGCATAAAATAACGAGGGAGCCTTGACAGAGCGGGACTAAAAATTGAATTTCATTCAGCCTGCAGACATCTGATGGGCTGAATGGTCACCTCTCTGGTATTATTTTCTGCACATCTATAGCCAATTTTCTCACTTCATCCAATCAGATCCATGGAAGCACCTTCATGTTAGTTCAATAAGATATCAAAATAATTTTGCCATTGACATACGAGAGTTTAAGTAACAACTTACAGAGATACTGCCAGGTTATATAAGCGGGCAAATTGTTCTCAAACGGAGTATAATGTGGGTAAATGTGATGTTCATTTTGGAAGGGGGAACAAAAGTATTTCTTGAATGGAGAAAAACTGCAGAAAGCTGCAACACAAAAGGACTTGGGGGCGCATGAAACACAGAAAGCTAGTGCAGCAGGTAATCAGGAAGGCTAATGGAATATCAGCTCTTATTTCAAAAGAGTTAGAGTATAAGAGTAGAGAAATCTTGCTGCAGCTGTACAAAGTACTGGTGAGACATCTGGTAAACTGTGAGCAGCTCTGGTCCCCTTATTTAAGGAAATATGTTATTTCGCTGGGGACAGTTCAGAGACGGTTCGCTAGGATGATCCCCAGTGTGGAGGGATTGTCTTATGAGGAAAGGTTAAACAGATTGGGTCTCTACTTTTAGGAACTCAGAAGAATGAGAGATGATCTCATTGCAACATTGGAATATTGAAGGGTTTGACAGGGAAGATATTCGAGTCTAGGACCAGAGGGCAGAGTTTGAGAATAAAGGAGCATCAATTTAACACTGAGATAAGTGTTTCTGGCGAGCAAAGTCGAGAGGCAGCGATTTTTGGACATCAGAAGAGGCAGCAACGGGTACATTTTTCTGTTTCTTTGGCTAACTTTTATTTTTAGTTATTTTAAAGTTGCGAGTTTTTGGCGGTTTTTTTTTTAATTAGTTACAACCGGAAGTCGTCACTAAGACGCTTGCCGGGAGTTGTAGTTTTTTTTTTCGGGGCCCCTAACCCTATAAATTAGCGTAGAGAGGATACCCGATTCTCTACACTGGTAGAGAATCCCACCCTCCCACCTCCTCTGACCTAAATTATAAGTGTGGGTAAGTTTTTCTTTTTAATATTTTTATTTCTTCTGCTGGTAATAGTTTCAGGGATGGCAGTTCAGGCAGTGTGCTGCATCTCCTGTGGGATGTATGTGGTGAGGGACTCCAGTAGTGTTACAGGGGATTTTACTTGTAGGAAGTGTATTAGATTGCAGCTTCTGGAGGAGCGTGTAAAGGAGTTGGAGTTGGAAGTAGGGGAGCTCCGCAAAATTCGGGATGCAGAGGTGGACATTGATAGGAGTTATAGGGAGTTAGTCACTCCTAGAAACCAGTCTTGGGTCACTGCCAAGAGGAGGGGAAAGAAGCAAGTGGGGGGAAAATCCCCTGGGGCTGTTCCCCTCCAAAATAGGTTCTCGGTCCTGGAGGCTACAGTTGAGGAGGGATCAACTGGGGATAGCCAAAGGGAGCAGGTCTCTGGGGATGAGCCTACTGTAAAAGCTCAGGTGGTTAGGGGTAGCCAAAGATTAGGTCTTGTAATTGGGGACTCCACCGTTAAAGGGACGGATAGGAGAGTCAGTAACAATGATAGGAACTCAGGGCTGGTGTGTTGCCTACCAGGGGCTGGGGTCCAGGATGTCTCAGAGAGGATATTCAAGACTCTCAGGGGTGAGGGGGATCAACCCCAAGTTATTATTCATGTGGGGACGCATGATATAGGAAGGCTAAGGGAAGGGGACATTAAACAGAGATTCATGGAGTTGGGGTGGAAGCTAAAGGCCAAGACAGACAGAGTGGTTATCTCTGGACTCTTGCCTGTGCCACGGGATAGTTTAGAGAGGAATAGAGGGAGGGAAAGCTTGAACTCGTGGCTGAGGGGATGGTGCAGGAGGGAGGGGTTTAAGTACTTGAACAATTGGGGCTCGTTCTGGGGAAGGTGGGACCTTTATCAGAGGGATGGGATTCACCTGAACCAAAGGGGAACAAATATCCTGGGAGGTAAATTTGTTAAGGTTATGCAGAGTGGTTTAAACTGATTCAGAGGGGGGGTGGGATCCTGAGTAGAGGGGGTGAAAGTGAGGGGGGCGTAGATGGGGACTGCAATGCCCGGCATTGCGGGAGAGGGGCGGAACAGGGTTTGGAATGTGGTTTGAAATGTGTATACTTTAATGCGAGGAGTATTCGCAATAAGGTGGATGAACTTGCAGCGTGGACCAGTACCTGGGACTTCGATGTTGTGGCCATTTCAGAGACTTGGATAGAGCAGGGTCAGGAATGGATGTTGCAGGTCCCGGGGTACAAATGCTTTAATCGGAGTAGACAAGGAGGTAGAAGGGGGGGTGGGGTAGCATTATTGGTCAAGGACTGTATCTCAGTGTCAGAGAGGAACTTTGATGAGGACTTGTCTGTTGAGGTAATATGGGCGGAGATTAGAAATAGGAGAGGAGAGGTCACCCTGTTGGGAGTCTTTTATAGACCTCCAAAAAGTTCTAGAGAGGTTGAGGAAAGGATTGCGGAGACGATCCTTGTTAGGAGTGAAAGTAATAGGGTAATTGTTATGGGGGACTTTAACTTTACTCATGTAGATTGGAATTGCTACTGCTCTGGCTCGTTAGAGGGGACAGTTTTTGTTCAAAGTGTGCAAGAAGGTTTTTTGACTCAGTATGTAGATAGGCCGACGAGAGGTGAGGCTATATTGGATTTGGTGCTCGGTAATGAGCCAGACCAGGTGCTAGACTTGGAAGTTGGTGTACAGTTTGGGGATAGTGATCACAATTCGATTACGTTCACCTTAGTGATGGAAAGGGATAGGCATGAACCTCGGGTCAGTAGTTTCAGCTGGGGGAAGGGTAATTATGAGGCTATTAGGAGAGAATTAGGAAGCATTGGTTGGAATGGGAGATTACAGGGACTGGGAACATCCGAGATGTGGAGATTTTTCAAGGAGCAGCTATTGCGGGTCTGTGATAAGTATATCCCTGTCAGGCAAGGAGGATTTGGTAGGCCCAGGGAACCGTGGTGCACCAAAAAAGTTGATTCGTTGGTTAGGAAGAAAAAGGAGGCTTATGTTCGGATGAGGCTTGAGGGCTCAGGTAGTGCATTAGAAAGTTTTAGATTGGCTAGGAGGGAGTTGAAGAGGGAGTTAAGAAGGGCCAAAAGAGGGCATGAGATGATTTTGGCTGATAGGATTAAGGAGAACCCTAAGGCGTTTTACAGGTATGTCAAGAACAGAAGGTTGGTTAGGACAAGATTAGGGCCAGTTACAGACAGTAGAGGGAAGTTGTGTGTGGAACCGGAGGAGATTGGAGAGGCATGGAACCAATATTTCTCTTCGGTGTTCACGCAAGGGGACAGGAATGTAGCTGAGGAGGACACTGGGGTGCAGGGGTGTGAAATAGATAGTATTGCAGTTGATACGGGGGATGTGCTGGATATTTTAGAGGGTTTGAAAATAGATAAGTCCCCTGGTCCAGATGGGATTTACCCTAGGATTCTTTGGGAGGCAAGAGGGGTGATTGCGGAGCCTCTGGCTCTGATCTTCAGGTCGTCGTTAGTCTCTGGTATAGTACCAGAAGATTGGAGGACAGCAAATGTTGTCCCATTGTTTAAGAAGGGGAGAAGGGACTTCCCTGGGAATTATAGACCGGTGAGTCTTACTTCTGTGGTGGGTAAGGTTTTGGAAAGGATTATTAGAGACAGGATTTATAGTTATTTGGAAAGTAATGAGTTGATTAGAGATAGTCAGCACGGTTTTGTAGCGGGTAGGTCATGCCTTACTAACCTTATCGAGTTCTTTGAGAAAGTGACCAAAGAGGTGGATAGGGGTAAGGCAGTTGATGTGGTGTATATGGATTTTAGCAAGGCGTTTGATAAGGTTCACCATGGTAGGCTTCTGCAGAAAATGCAGATGTATGGGATTGGGGGTGATCTAGGTAATTGGATCAGGAATTGGCTAGCAGATAGGAGACAGAGAGTGGTGGTTGATGGGAAATATTCGTCATGGAGTTCGGTTACAAGTGGTGTGCCTCAGGGATCTGTTTTGGGGCCACTGCTGTTTGTAATTTTTATTAATGATCTGGATGAGGGTATAGTTGGGTGGATTAGTAAGTTTGCTGATGACACCAAAGTCGGAGGTGTGGTAGATTGTGAGGAAGGGTGTCATAGTTTGCAGGATGACTTAGAAAGGTTGCAGAGCTGGGCTGAGAGGTGGCGAATGGAGTTTAATGTGGAGAAGTGTGAGGTAATTCATTTCGGTAGGAATAACAGATGTGTTGAGTATAGGGCTAACGGGAGGACTTTGAATAGTGTGGAGGAGCAGAGGGATCTAGGTGTATGTGTACATAGATCCCTGAAAGTTGGGAATCAAGTAGATAAAGTTGTTAAGAAGGCATACGGAGTTTTGGCGTTTATTGGTAGGGGGATTGAATTTAGGAGTCGTAGCGTCATGATGCAACTGTACACATCTCTGGTGCGGCCGCACTTGGAGTTTTGTGTGCAGTTCTGGTCCCCACATTACAAGAAGGATGTAGAGGCTTTGGAGAGGGTGCAGAGGAGGTTTACCAGGATGTTGCCTGGTATGGAGGGGAGATCCTATGAGGAGAGATTGAGTGATTTGGGGTTGTTTTCGCTGGAAAGAAGGCGGCTGAGAGGGGATCTCATTGAAACATATAAGATGATTAGAGGTTTAGACAGGGTAGATAGTGATAGCCTTTTTCCTAGGATGGAGAAAGCTAACACGAGGGGGCACGATTTTAAATTAAGGGGGGGTAGTTATAGGACAGATGTCAGGGGTAGGTTCTTTACCCAGAGGGTGGTGAGGGACTGGAATGCCCTGCCAGCTGCAGTTGTAAATGCACCTAGTTTGGGGGCGTTTAAAAGATCTGTGGATAGGTTTATGGATGAAAAGGGATTGGTTTAGGCTAGTGGGTCATTGTTTTGTAACTGGTCGGCGCAACATCGTGGGCCGAAGGGCCTGTTCTGCGCTGTAATGTTCTATGTTCTATAAGAAGGGATTTCTTCTTTCAGTGGGTTGTGAGTCTTTGGGACATCTTTCCACAGAGATCTGTGGGGGCGGAAGCCTTGTGTATTTTTAAGGCTGAGATAGATAGATCTTTGATGAGGCAGGGAATCACGGGTTACAGGAAAAGGGCAGGAAATGGGATGTGAGATCAGCCGTGATCCTATTGAATGGCAAAGCATGCTCAAGGAGCTGAATGGTGTATTTCTGTTCCTATTTCATAGAAATCCCTACAGTACAGAAAGAAGCCATTCGGCCCATTGAGTTTGCACTGACCACAATCCCACCCAGGCCCTACCCCCATATCCCTACATATCTATCCACTAATCCCTCTAACATATCCATCTCAGGATACTAAGGGCAATTTTAGCATCAACCTAACCCACACATCTTTGGTCTGTGGGAGGAAACCGGAGCACCCAGAGGAAACCCACCCAGACACAAGGAGAATGTGCAAACTCCACACAGACAGTGACCCCGAGCCGGGAATCGAACCCAGGTCTCTGGAGCTGTGAAGCAGCAGTGCTAACCACTGTGCTACCGTGCCGCCCATTTCTTGCCCACTTGAACAAGAATGCAAGTTTCACAAGTCTGACTTTTGTTGTGGTTCCCTTGGATTCGAAATTGAGCTTAGACTTGTGACGATACCAACTTTGTCAGATCTTACAAGCGGAGAATTAATTAAAGCAGCAGACAGAATCACAGAATATTACAGTGCAGAAAAGGCCCTTCGGCCCATCGAATGTACACCAAGGCCCTGACCTGCCCACCTAATCCCACTTGCTGGCAATAGTCTTGAATGTTATGATGTGTCAAGTACCCATCCAGGTACTTTTTAAAGGATTTGAGGCATCTGCACATTCCAGACCGTCACCACCCTCTGGGTTTTCCTGATATCTCCCCCCACCAAACCCCCCCCCCATCCAGACTATTTCTACATAATTTTGTTTTCTCCTCATCAATATTCACTTTACTAAGAACTGTTAATAAAATTTCAGTGTAACTCGTTGGCACTCTGGAACATCATGAGGACAAGATCAGGTATTAGGCAGGAATGGAAGTCTTTTCAGCATTTACAAGTGAGATGTTGGCCAACTGGTAATGAGGAGGTATGCAAGGTCTGGTGTTAGGGTTGCTCTCCCTCCCTGTGTGGGGAGTGTTTGATTCTATTATCATGGTTGTGTCTGAAAGGTAGAACCATTGAGATGCAGTTGCCCTGGTTGAGACAGAGAGAAATATATATCAATATCCATGTCACTGGGCTACTCAGGAAAATTATCTTTGTTATTTTTAAGTTTTCCTTGACCAGCATGACTCACACAAGCAGAATTTCTAACCTTCAGACAAATCCACAGAGTCTCGTTATCTCTAAAGGGCACTAATGCCTCTTCTTGCAGCTGCACAAAGCTTCTCTGCGTTGCTAATGATGAATTCTGGCCCTAGATGTACTACCTACAGCAGTTTGTGACTCCTGTTACTCGAAGAGGGTTAATGGCTCAAATGTGACATGTCCCAAAACACAATGGGAGCCCCAAAACCGAGAATTCCCACCCGAGGTCAATGGTTCACTGAATCCCCTGTCCTGCCTGCTACAATTCACGTGGTGAGCAGGACAAGAAACTTCCACCCAACATGCTGCATTCAGAGGCCTGGTTAGTCAACCCAAAACAGTGCTGTCACATGACTGAGATCTGGGCTGTCTCAATTCCTTTAATTAATTAGCTTTGGATCTTACTGTCATTCACTGTTTGGCACCCAAAGGGAACAGTAACTCCAGCCATCAAACAGATAGCAGCAGAAGGAGTTCTGTCCAGCTACAATCACCTGGCTCTCATCTACACTGAACTCCTCAAACAGTGGAACTGGCATCTTCCAGCCCACTTCAACGCTATGCACCTCATGAAAATCTCACTGCTGGAAAGATAGATCACCCTGCGACAGTCAACACTGTGGAGAAACATCTCATTATACTGCTGATTCTGCATTCAAGTAAAACCACAACATGTATGTTTACCTTGGTCTAGCCCTGTACCTCTTTATTCCCTTGTTTACCTTGTACCTCTTTATTCCCTTATCCCTCTTCAATCCTATGAGTGCAAAAACCCCTCCTCTGTCTTTTGTGTGTATGTGAAATAAACCAATCCTTTCATCTGATCTTATCCCAAATTTACTGTTCAAGTTATTCTCAGAGGGTCAAAAACACCCCAAACTTAAGTGTCGGGAAAAATTTATAAAGGGAGAAATCAAAACTATTTTTCTACTTACTGACAGGTAGAGAGTGGAGAAATATCAGTTGTTTAAATTAATCCCCCTCCTGTCCAGAATAACAGAGATGAGAAATAACTTTTTCTCGCAGAAAGTTCTGAAACCACTTCCTCAGAAAGTGGTTGAAGCAGAGTATTGGGATATCTTTAAGTCAAAAGTAGGCACATTCCTCATGAGCAAGGGGCTGAACGGCTATCAGTGAAAGGCAGAAATGTGAAATTCATAGAACAAAGAACAAGCACGGGAAACAGGCCCTTCGGACCAACGAGCCTTGTTTAGGAAGGATTTTTTTAGAAGGATCTCGGGGTCCGGGTTCCCAGGACTCTTAAATCGGCCTCGCAGGTGGAGGAGGTGGTCAAGAAGGCGTATGGTGTACTGGCCTTCATTAATCGAGGGATTGAGTTTAGGAGTCGGGAGGTAATGCTACAACTTTACAGGACCCTCGTCAGGCCTCATTTGGAGTACTGTGCGCAGTTCTGGTCGCCTCACTATGGGAAAGACGTAGAAGCTATTGAAAGGGTACAGAGGAGATTTACAAGGATGTTGCCTGGACTGGGAGGCATGCCTTATGAAGTTAGATTGAGGGAGCTGGGACTCTTTTCCCTAGAGAGGCGAAGGTTGAGAGGCGACCTGATAGAGGTTTATAAAATGTTGAGAGGAATAGATAGGGTGGACTCTCAGAGGCTATTTCCCCGGGTTGAAATGGTCGCTACGAGAGGACACAGATTTAAGGTGCGGGGAGGGAAGTACAGAGGTGATGTTAGGGGTAAGATTTTCACTCAGAGGGTGGTGAGTGAATGGAATCGGCTGCCGTTGTCGGTGGTGGAGGCGAAGTCTTTTAAAAGACTTCTGGATGAGTATATGGGGTTTAATGGGATTGGGGGTTATAGATAGGTCTATAGATTGGTGGGGTTGATGCGATCGGCGCAACTCGAGGGCCGAAGGGCCTGTTTGTGCTGTAATGTTCTATGTTCTATGTTCTATGAGCCCGCGCCACCATTTCAACATTATGTCTCCTCTCCACCCATAACCCTTGTCTACGCTTATGGCACTCCGCATTGGAAACCAGATTGAGGGGAGACGAATTTAGGGACAATTTGTTACACCAATCAGCCTAAGAGCACATCTTTGGGGTGTGGGAGGAAACCGGAGCACCCGGAGAAAACCCACGCAAGCACGGGGAGAATGCACAAACTCCCACAGACACCGGCCCAAATCCATGTGTCTGCACAGCAATCAGTGATAGTCACTGAGCTGTCGTGTTGCCCATCTGCTGGTCCAGTTTAAGCGTACACTAACGACGTGAAGCACTGGGCAACTCTCGAAACAACCAAGAGCAGCCCTCGTACGACCCACCGCGTGTATGCCCCTCGTTGGACAACAAGGCGGACTGAAGCACTTGTGGATTAAAAGAGAAAAACATCAATAACATGAACATCCTTATACAAACATTCAAGGGAATCCCCAAGATTAGCCATAATCTTATTGAAGAGCCAAGTAACCTCCTCCTACTGCTAATTTGTACGTAACCACACAAAAGGTTCAAAACCATCCAGGACAATGTAACCTACTTGACACCTCATCCACAAACATTCCCTTCCTCTGCCTCTAAGGCACAGTAGCAGCAGTGTATGCCAACTAAAAAACGGCATTGTAGGAACTCACCAAAGGAGAACACCTTCCAAACCCATGACTACTTCTATCATGAAGAATAGTTATCGCTCTATCACCATAGATCTCGTCTCAATCATCAAAAAAGTGACAGAAGGAGTTGTTGATAGTGTAATCAAGGAGCACGTAGCAATAACCTGCTTACATAGAACATAGAACATAGAACATTACAGCACAAACAGGCCCCTCGGCCCTCGAGTTGCGCCGATCACATCAACACCACCAATCTATAGACCTATCTATAACCCCCAATCCCATTAAATCCCATATACTCATCCAGAAGTCTTTTAAAAGACTCCAGTGAGTTCGCCTCCACCACCACTGATGGCAGCTTACTGATGCTCAGTTTGGAGTCCACCAGGGCCATTCATCTCTGACCACATTGCAGCATGATTCTTCTGCCCAATTTACCAGCTGACCAACAACAGTCTGTGGTCTCAGACTATCCTCCTCACTATCAACAACACCGATTTTTGTCTCATCTGCAGACTTACTAATTATACATTCACATCCACATCCATGTGGGTGATGTACATAACAATCAGCAAGTGTCCCAGAATCCATCCCTGTGTTTCTGGCGAGCAAAGTCGAGAGGCAGCGATTTTTGGACATCAGAGGAGGCAGCAACGGGTACATTTTTCTGTTTCTTTGGCTAACTTTTATTTTAGTTTTTAAAGTTGCGAGTTTTTGGCGTTTTTTTAAAAAAATTAGTTAAAACCGGAAGTCGTCACTAAGACGCTTGCCGGTAGTTGTAGTTTTTTTTTTCTGGGCCCCTAACCCTATAAATTAGCGTAGAGAGGATACCCGATTCTCTACACTGGTAGAGAATCCCACCCTCCCACCTCCTCTAACCTAAATTATAAGTGTGGGTAAGTTTTCTTTTTAATATTTTTATTTTTTCTGCTGGTAACTGTTTCAGGGATGGCAGTTCAGGCAGTGTGCTGCATCTCCTGTGGGATGTATGTGGTGAGGGACTCCAGTAGTGTTACAGGGGATTTTACTTGTAGGAAGTGCGTTAGAATGCAGCTTCTGGAGGAGCGTGTAAAGGAGTTGGAGGTGGAAGTAGAGGACCTCCGCAAAATTCGGGATGCAGAGGTGGACATTGATAGGAGTTATAGGGAGTTAGTCACTCCTAGAAACCAGTCTTGGGTCACTGCCAAGAGGAGGGGAAAGAAGCAAGTGGGGGGAAAATCCCCTGGGGCTGTTCCCCTCCAAAATAGGTTTTCGGTCCTGGAGGCTACAGTTGAGGAGGGATCAACTGGGGATAGCCAAAGGGAGCAGGTCTCTGGGGATGAGCCTACTGTAAAAGCTCAGGTGGTTAGGGGTAGCCAAAGATTAGGTCTTGTCATTGGGGACTCCACCGTTAAAGGGACGGATAGGAGAGTCGGTAATAATGATAGGAACTCAGGGCTGGTGTGTTGCCTACCAGGGGCTGGGGTCCAGGATGTCTCAGAGAGGATATTCAAGACTCTCAGGGGAGAGGGAGATCAACCCCAAGTTATTATTCATGTGGGGACGCATGATATAGGAAGGCTAAGGGCATTAAGCAGAGATTCATGGAGTTGGGGTGGAAGCTAAAGGCCAAGACAGACAGAGTGGTTATCTCTGGACTCTTGCCTCTCAGTTTAGAGAGCCACAGTTTATCCCGTGGCTCTCTAAACTGTGCCACGGGATAGTTTAGAGAGGAATAGAGGGAGGGAAAGCTTGAACTCGTGGCTGAGGGGATGGTGCAGGAGGGAGGGGTTTAAGTACTTGAACAATTGGGGCTCGTTCTGGGGAAGGTGGGACCTTTATCAGAGGGATGGGATTCACCTGAACCAAAGGGGAACAAATATCCTGGGAGGTAAATTTGTTAAGGTTATGCGGAGTGGTTTAAACTGATTCAGAGGGGGGGTGGGATCCTGAGTAGAGGGGGTGAAAGTGAGGGGGGCGTAGATGGGGACTGCAATGCACGGCATTGCGGGGGAGGGGCGGAACAGGGTTTGGAATGTGGTTTGAAATGTGTATACTTTAATGCGAGGAGTATTCGCAATAAGGTGGATGAACTTGCAGCGTGGACCAGTACCTGGGACTTCGATGTTGTGGCCATTTCAGAGACTTGGATAGAGCAGGGTCAGGAATGGATGTTGCAGGTCCCGGGGTACAAATGCTTTAATTGGAGTAGACAAGGAGGTAGAAGGGGGGGTGGGGTAGCATTATTGGTCAAGGACTGTATCTCAGTGTCAGAGAGGAACTTTGGTGAGGACTTGTCTGTTGAGGTAGTATGGGCGGAAATTAGAAATAGGAGAGGAGAGGTCACCCTGTTGGGAGTCTTTTATAGACCTCCAAAAAGTTCTAGAGAGGTTGAGGAAAGGATTGCGGAGACGATCCTTGTTAGGAGTGAAAGTAATAGGGTAATTGTTATGGGGGACTTTAACTTTACTCATGTAGATTGGAATTGCTACAGCTCTGGCTCGTTAGAGGGGTCAGTTTTTGTTCAAAGTGTGCAAGAAGGTTTTTTGACTCAGTATGTAGATAGGCCGACGAGAGGTGAGGCTATATTGGATTTGGTGCTCGGTAATGAGCCAGACCACGTGCTAGACTTGGAAGTTGGTGTACAGTTTGGGGATAGTGATCACAATTCGATTACGTTCACCTTAGTGATGGAAAGGGATAGGCATGAACCTCGGGTCAGTAGTTTCAGCTGGGGGAAGGGTAATTATGAGGCTATTAGGAGAGAATTAGGAAGCATTGGTTGGAATGGGAGATTACAGGGACTGGGAACATCCGAGATGTGGAGATTTTTCAAGGAGCAGCTATTGCGGGTCTGTGATAAGTATATCCCTGTCAGGCAAGGAGGATTTGGTAGGCCCAGGGAACCGTGGTGCACCAAAAAAGTTGATTCGTTGGTTAGGAAGAAAAAGGAGGCTTATGTTCGGATGAGGCTTGAGGGCTCAGGTAGTGCATAAGAAAGTTTTAGATTGGCTAGGAGTTGAAGAGGGAGTTAAGAAGGGCTAAAAGAGAGCATGAGATGATTTTGGCTGATAGGATTAAGGAGAACCCTAAGGCGTTTTACAGGTATGTCAAGAACAGAAGGTTGGTTAGGACAAGATTAGGGCCAGTTACAGACAGTAGAGGGAAGTTGTGTGTGGAACCGGAGGAGATTGGAGAGGCGTTGAACCAATATTTCTCTTCGGTGTTCACGCAAGGGGACAGGAATGTAGCTGAGGAGGACACTGGGGTGCAGGGGTGTGTAATAGATAGAATTGCAGTTGATACGGGGGATGTGCTGGATACTTTAGAGGGATTGAAAATAGATAAGTCCCCTGGTCCAGATGGGATTTACCCTAGGATTCTTTGGGAGGCAAGAGGGGTGATTGCGGAGCCTCTGGCTCTGATCTTCAGGTCGTCGTTAGTCTCTGGTATAGTACCAGAAGATTGGAGGACAGCAAATGTTGTCCCATTGTTTAAGAAGGGGAGAAGAGACTTCCCTGGGAATTATAGACCGGTGAGTCTTACTTCTGTGGTGGGTAAGGTTTTGGAAAGGATTATTAGAGACAAGATTTATAGTTATTTGGAAAGTAATGAGTTGATTAGAGACAGTCAGCATGGTTTTGTAGCAGGTAGGTCATGCCTTACTAACCTTATCGAGTTCTTTGAGAAAGTGACCAAAGAGGTGGATAGGGGTAAGGCAGTTGATGTGGTGTATATGGATTTTAGCAAGGCGTTTGATAAGGTTCACCATGGTAGGCTTCTGCAGAAAATGCAGATGTATGGGATTGGGGGTGATCTAGGTAATTGGATCAGGAATTGGCTAGCAGATAGGAGACAGAGAGTGGTGGTTGATGGGAAATATTCGTCAGGGAGTTCGGTTACAAGTGGTGTGCCTCAGGGATCTGTTTTGGGGCCACTGCTGTTTGTAATTTTTATTAATGATCTGGATGAGGGTATAGTTGGGTGGATTAGTAAGTTTGCTGATGACACCAAAGTCGGAGGTGTGGTAGATTGTGAGGAAGGGTGTCATAGTTTGCAGGATGACTTAGAAAGGTTGCAGAGCTGGGCTGAGAGGTGGCGGATGGAGTTTAATGTGGAGAAGTGTGAGGTAATTCATTTCGGTAGGAATAACAGATGAGTTGAGTATAGGGCTAACGGGAGGACTTTGAATAGTGTGGAGGAGCAGAGGGATCTAGGTGTATGTGTACATAGATCCCTGAAAGTTGGGAATCAAGTAGATAAGGTTGTTAAGAAGGCATACGGAGTTTTGGCGTTTATTGGTAGGGGGATTGAATTTAGGAGTCGCAGCGTCATGATGCAACTGTACACATCTCTGGTGCGGCCGCACTTGGAGTTTTGTGTGCAGTTCTGGTCCCCACATTACAGGAAGGATGTAGAGGCTTTGGAGAGGGTGCAGAGGAGGTTTACCAGGATGTTGCCTGGTATGGAGGGGAGATCCTATGAGGAGAGATTGAGAGATTTGGGGTTGTTTTCGCTGGAAAGAAGGCGGCTAAGAGGGGATCTCATTGAAACATATAAGATGATTAGAGGTTTAGACAGGATAGATAGTGATAGCCTTTTTCCTAGGATGGAGAAAGCTAGCACGAGGGGGCACGATTTTAAATTAAGGGGGGGTAGTTATAGGACAGATGTCAGGGGTAGGTTCTTTACCCAGAGGGTGGTGAGGGACTGGAATGCCCTGCCAGCTGCAGTTGTAAATGCACCTAGTTTGGGGGCGTTTAAAAGATCTGTGGATAGGTTTATGGATGAAAAGGGATTGGTTTAGGCTAGTGGGTCATTGTTTTGTAACTGGTCGGCGCAACATCGTGGGCCGAAGGGCCTGTTCTGCGCTGTAATGTTCTATGTTCTATGTTCTATGTGGTACACCATTGGTCACAAGTTTCCAATCACAAAAGCAGCCTCCACCATCAGCCACTGTCTCCTATTAACAAGACAATTTTGAATCCAATTTTCTAACTTGCCTTGGGTCCTTTTCGATCAGCCATTGATGTCGGACCTTGTCAAAAGCCTTGCTGATGTCCATGTAAACCACATCAGCTCCGCCACCCTCATCACTATTTTATAGCTATCTTTTCAAAAAACTCAATTAAATTTCTAGACAGGATCTCCCACAACAAATCCACGCTGACTATCCCTGCTCAACCCCTGCCTTTCCAAGTGTTGATTAATCCTGTCCTCCAGAACTTTTTCCAATTATTTTCCTTTCACAACATTAACTGACTTGTAATTAACTGGTTTCTCTCCGCTGCCTTTCTTAAATAATAGAAGCTCATTAGCTATCCTCTAGTCATCTGGCACTTCTCCTGTGGCCAGTGGAGATTTAAATATCTCATCCAGGGCCTCTGCAATCTTTTCCCTTGCCTCCCATCGCAGCCTGGAATACATCTCATTAAACCCTGTGGATTAATGCATCCCATGCACCTTCATGACTGCTAAAATATCTAATACATTGTACTTATTAGAGGCATAGAGGGTTACAGCATTGAACAGGCCCTTCAGCCCAACTTGTCCATGCATTTGTTTTAAACCCCTAAGCTAGTCCCAATTGCCCACATTTGGCCCATTTTCCACTATACTATTTTAGCCACGTAACTATCTAAATGCCTTTTACAAGACAAAACTGTACCCACCTTTACTACTACTCGGCAGCTGGTTCCAGACATTCACCATCCTCTGTGTGAAAAAATTGCCCCTCTGAACCCTTTTGTATCTCTCCCCTCTCACCTTAAACGTATGCCTTCTAGTTTTAGACCTCCTCTATCTTTAGGAAATGATATTGACTATCTAGCTGATCTCTGCCCCTCATTATTTTGTAGGCCTCTATAAGATCACTCCTCAGCTTCCTACGCTCCAAAGAAAAAAGTCCCAGACTATCTAGCCTCCCCTTAGAACATAGGACATAGAACATTACAGCACAAACAGGCCCTATGGCCCACAAGTTGCGCCGATCACATCAACCCCACCAATCCATAGACCTATCTATAACCCCCAATCCCATTAAATCCCATATACTCATCCAGAAGTCTTTTAAAAGACCCCAGCGAGTTCGCCTCCACCACCACCGACGGCAGCCGATTCCATTCACTCACCACCCTCTGAGTGAAAAAACTTACCCCTAACATCACCTCTGTACTTCCCTCCCCGCACCTTAAATCTGTGTCCTCTCGTAGTGACCATTTCAGCCCTGGGAAATAGCCTCTGAGAGTCCACACTATCTATTCCTCTCAACATTTTATAAACCTCTATCAGGTCGCCTCTCAACCTTCGTCTCTCCAGGGAGAAGAGTCCCAGCTCCCTCAACCTATCTTCATAAGACATGCCTCCCAGTCCAGGCAACATCCTTGTAAATCTCCTCTGCACCCTTTCAATAGCTTCTACGTCTTTCCTATAGTGAGGCGACCAGAACTGAGCACAGTACTCCAAATGGGGTCTGACAAGGGACTTATAAAGTCCCCTTATAACTCAAACCATTAAGTAGCATCCCAATAAATCTCTTAGAACCATAGAACCATAGAAAATTACAGCTCAGAAAGAGGCCTTTAGGCCCTTCTTGTCTGTGCTGAACCATTTTTTGCCTAGTCCCACTGACCTGTACCTGGACCATATCCCTCCACACCCCTCTCATCCATGAACCTGTCCAAGTTTTTCTTAAACATTAAAAGTGACCCCGCATTTACCACTTTATCCGGCAGCTCATTCCATACTCCCACCACTCTCTGTGTGAAGAATCCCCCCCTAATATTCCCTTTAAACTTTTCTCCTTTCACCTTTAACCCATGCCCTCTGGTTTTTTTTCTCCCCTAGCCTCAGTGGAAAAAGCCTGCTTGCATTCACTCTATCTATACCCATCAAAATCTTATACACCTCTATCAAATCCCCCCTCATTCTCCAGGGAATAAAGTCCTAACCTATTCAATCTCTCTCTGTAACTCAGCTTCTCAAGTCCCAGCAACATCCCTGTGAACCTTCTCTGCACTCTTTCTAGTTTAGTAATATCCTTTCTATAATAGGGTGACCAGAACTGTACACACTATTTCAAGTGTGGCTTTACCAATGTCTTGTTCAATTTCAACAAGACATCCCAACTTCTATAATCAATGTTCTGACCAGTGAAACCAAGCATAAGGAATGCCTTCTTCACCACTCTGTCCACCTGTAACTCCATTTTCAAGGGGCTATGAACATGTACACCTCGATCTCTTTGTCCTATAACTCTCCCCAGTGCCCTACCATAACTGAGTAAGTCCTGCCCTGGTTCAATTTACTAAAATGCAACACCTCGCATTTATCTAAACTAAACATCATCTGCCACCCATCACTGGCCCAATTGGTCAAGATCCTATTGCAATTGGAGATAACTTTCTTCACTGTCCATTATGCCACAAATCTTGGTGTCATCTGTAAACTTACTAACCATGCCCCCTATATTCTCATCCAAATCATTAATATAAATGACAAATAACACTGGGCCCAGCACTGATCCCTGAGGCACACCGCTGGTCACAGAACTCCAATCTGAAAAATCACCCTCTACAACTCCCCTCTGGTTTCTGTGATCAAGCCAATTTTGTATCCATTTATAGCTACCTCACCCTGGATCCTGTGAGATTTAACCACATGAAACAACCTACTATGCAATAGGTAATCTTAACATACTAGAACATAGAACATAGAACAGTACAGCACAGTACAGGCCCTTCGGCCCTCGATGTTGTGTCGCGTTATGTCCGAACCCAAGATCAAGCTATTCCGCTCCCTATCATTCTGGAGTGCTCCATGTGTCTATCCAATTCAGTTATAGGCAAGGTAATGGAGAGGATCCTCAAGGATAGGACTTTGAATAGTGTGGAGGAGCAGAGGGATCTAAGTGTAAGTGTACATAGATCCCTGAAAGTTGGGAATCAAGTAGATAAGGTTGTTAAGAAGGCATACGGAGTTTTGGCGTTTATTGGTAGGGGGATTGAATTTAGGAGTCGCAGCGTCATGATGCAACTGTACACATCTCTGGTGCGGCCGCACTTGGAGTTTTGTGTGCAGTTCTGGTCCCCACATTACAGGAAGGATGTAGAGGCTTTGGAGAGGGTGCAGAGGAGGTTTACCAGGATGTTGCCTGGTATGGAGGGGAGATCCTATGAGGAGAGATTGAGAGATTTGGGGTTGTTTTCGCTGGAAAGAAGGCGGCTAAGAGGGGATCTCATTGAAACATATAAGATGATTAGAGGTTTAGACAGGGTAGATAGTGATAGCCTTTTTCCTAGGATGGAGAAAGCTAGGTTCTTTACCCAGAGGGACTGGAATGCCCTGCCAGCTGCAGTTGTAAATGCACCTAGTTTGGGGGCGTTTAAAAGATCTGTGGATAGGTATATGGATGAAAAGGGATTGGTTTAGGCTAGTGGGTCATTGTTTTGTAACTGGTCGGCGCAACATCGTGGGCCGAAGGGCCTGTTCTGCGCTGTAATGTTCTATGTTCTATGTTCTATGGAGCGCTGCAATCTGATCAGGGATACGCAGCATGGCTTCGTTACAGGGAGGTCGTGCCTTACGAATCTATTGGAATTTTTTGAAGAGGTGACAAAAACGGTTGACGAAGGACAAGCCGTTGATGTTGTCTATATGGATTTCAGTAAGGCGTTTGACAAGGTCCCTCACGGTAGGCTGATAGAAAAGGTGAAGGCTCATGGGATACAAGGCCAGGTATGTAGATGGGTGGAGAACTGGCTTGGGAGGAGGAGACAGCGGGTAGTAGTGGAGGGCTCCTTTTCCAATTGGAAGTCTGTCACCAGTGGGGTGCCGCAGGGCTCGGTACTAGGACCTCTACTATTTGTAGTATATATTAATGACTTGGAAGAGGGGGTAGGTGGTGTGATCAGCAAATTTGCTGATGACACTAAGATGGTTGGATTGGCGGGTACTGAGGAGCAGTGCCTGGCAATGCAACAGGACATAGACAGGCTGGTAGATTGGGCAGATAGATGGCAAATGGAATTTAATCCGGAGAAATGCGAGGTGATGCACTTTGGCCGGAATAATGTGGAAGGGAGTTATATGATAAAAGGTAGAACTATCCGGAGTATAGATACACAGAGAGACCTGGGGGTGCAGGTACACAAGTCCCTGAAGGTGTCAGTGCAGGTGCAGAATGTGATGAGGAAAGCGTATGGCATGTTAGCCTTCATAGGAAGGGGTATAGAATATAAGAGTAGGAGTCTGATGTTGCAGTTGTATAGAACGTTGGTTAGGCCTCACCTGGAGTACTGCGTCCAGTTCTGGTCGCCGTACTACCGGAAGGATGTAGAGATCCTGGAGAGAGTGCAGAGGAGATTTACCAGGATGTTGCCTGGTATGGAAGGGCTGTCTTACGAGGAAAGATTGAACGCACTTGGGCTGTTTTCCCTTGAGAGACGTCGGCTGAGGGGGGATCTAATAGAGGTTTATAAGATTATGAAGGGGACAGATAGAGTAGATGGTGATAAGCTTTTTCCGCTATTAGAAATGGATAGAACAAGGGGTCACGGGCTTAGGGTGAGGGGGGCTAGATATAAGACTAATATTAGAGGGCAGTTTTTCACACAAAGGGTAGTGGGGATGTGGAATGCACTGCCGAGTAAGGTGGTGGAAGCAGGCACGCTAGGGTTGTTTAAGAGTCACTTGGACAGCCACATGAGCGGTCTACATATAGGGGGATATAGCAGGCCTTACTAAGCATTGTAGGCTTGGGGTCAGTTTTAGCCTCAGGGATATAGAGTCTTTTAATAATGAATTTTTTGTCCACAGGCATTTAAGTCCAGCAAGGGGCATGCGGGCGGCAGGTTGTGGTGGGCTGCTCTTGGATGTTGCTTCGGGAGTTGCCTACTGCTTCATGTCGTTGGTGTGCGTAAACTGGACCATCTCGAGGGCATCATGGCAGCTCAGAGACTATCTCTGTTGCTGTGCGGACACATGGATTTGGGCCTGAGTCTGTGGGAGTTTGCGCGTTCTCCCCATGGTTGCGTGGGTTTCCTCCGGGAGCTCCAGTTTCCTCCCACATCCCAAAAATGTGCTTTTAGGCTGATTGATTGGGTAACAAATTGTCCCTATATTGGACCTCCCTGATCCTCACACATTAGGCATAGACTAAAATCATGAATAGGTCACTGAGACAATGGGACGGCGGCGCGGGCTCGTTGGGCCGAAGGGCCTGTTTCCCGTGCTGTGTTGTTCTTTGTTCTTTGTTCTATAACCACATGAAAGTTCCTAAAGTGTCCAATTCCACTATCACAGCAGGCAGTCTATTCCACACCCCAACCACTCTCTGAGTGAAGAATCTACCTCAGACATTCCTCATATATCTCCCACCATAACGAATGCCTTCTTTATCACTCTGTCCACTTTCAAGGAGCTATGAATCTGTACCCCAGATCTCTTTGTTCTCTAACTCTCCCCAATGCCCTACCATTAACTGAATAAGTCCTGCCCTGTTTCGATCCACCAAAATGCATCACTTTGCATTTATCTAAATTAAACTCCATCTGCCATTCATCAGCCCACTGGCCCAACTGATCAAGATCCCATTGCAATCCTAGATAACCTTCTTCACTGTCCACTTGTAGATGACACCAATCATGATGCTGTCTACAAATTTATTAACCATGCTTACTAATTCTCATCCAAATGATTAATATAAATGACAAATAACTGTGGACCCAGCCCCAATCCCTGAGGCATAATATTGGTCACATTTGAAAAACAACCATCTACAAACACCCTCTGTCTTCTATCACATGCCAATTTTGTATCCGATTGATTATCTCACCCTGGATCCCATGAGATTTAACTTTATGTAACAACCTACCCTGTGGTACCTTGACAAAGGCCTTACTAAAGTCCATGTAGATAACATCAACTGTACTGCCCTCATCTACCTTCTTGGTTACCCCTTCAAAAAACTCCATCAAATGTGTGAGATGCGATTTTTCACTCACGAAGCCATGCTGACTGTCCAAAGTCAGTTCTTGCCTCTCCAAATCTGGAATACAATTATATCTTGAGCAATTAAACTATTCGGTGTTATAAAAATGCAAATCAAAATTACAGCAGTTTTTTTTAAAACATTACAAACCAAAGTGTAAAGTAAGAATGAATGAACTATTGCACACATCCAATGATGTTTGCCCCTTTGAAATTTTGCCTCCTTGAAAGTGGACAGAGTGATAAAGAAGGCATTCGTTATGGTGGGAGATGTAGGAGGAATGTCTGAGATAGATTCTTCACTCAGAGAGTGGTTGGGGTGTGGAATAGACTGCCTGCTGTGATAGTGGAGTCGGACACTTTAGGAACTTTCAAGCGGTTATTGGATAGGCACATGGAGCACTCCAGAATGATAGGGAGTGGGATAGCTTGATCTTGGGTTCGGACATAACTCGGCACGACATCGAGGGCCGAAGGGCCTGTACTGTGCTGTACTGTTCTATGTTCTATGTTCTAGTATGTTAAGCTTACCTACTGCATGGTAGGGTGTTTCATGTGGTTAAATCTCACAGGATCCAGGGTGAGGTAGCTGTAAATGGATACAAATTAATAATGAAAAGTAACTATCAATAAATAAGGAACATGAGGGATTGAGAAAAAACAGAAAATGTTGCATAGTTTCAAAGGCACACCTAAATTTTTAACAGAGTTCCAGCCAGAGCCTGACGATTACATTTTGCTTTTAGCATTGTCTCATTTTAAATTGTTCTCAAGGATCAAGGTAAGTGGCAAGTCAGCTGTTTCTCCTGAATTCAGTTGTTTGGCACGCGTTCTATACCTCCGATAACAACACTGTTATGATTCATGCCCTCTGCATGTTCGTCTCCAATCATTTATAGTACACTATAGGCTCTCTATATGTAACACTAATAGCGTTACACAATAAATAATAAATTATTTATATACGTAAATAATAAATAATAAAAATAATAAATTCATTTCCAACAATAGACTGACATCATTTTGATATCACAGTAAAATAACAGCACTGATCATTGAGCAATTCTTTCCAAAGTGGCAGATAGATATCCATAAATCAACTTTTACAGATGTCCAAAAAGATTCAGGACAGGTAAATCATACTCTGTAATCTTCATAGCTCCCGTCACCCTGCTCTGCATTCTCACAGGTGAATCCAGTCAAAGTGCTGTTTAACACAGAATTGGTGTGTGTGATAATGTTGTTGCAAAAATGATTCATACACTAGAAATAAAATGACAATATCGAAATAAGAATTGTTATTTATTGTTAATGTTGTCTCTGGTATCTGAGGCAGCAATTCCTGATGAGTGTTTTGTAATTCCTGCAATAATATTCCTCTAATATCTAATAGAGGTATGTAAGATTATAAAGGGTAAACAGTGGTAAGCTTTTTCGTAGATTGGAAACGCACATTATGAGGGGCCACGGGCTTAGGGTGGCGGGGGGGGGGGGGGGGGGTTGGGGGGGGGGGGGCAAGGTATAATTCGGATGTTAGAGAGAGGTTTTTCACACAGAGGGTAGTGGGGGTACGGAATGCTCTGCCAAGTAAGGTGGTGGAGGCAGGCACGCTGGAGTTGTTTAAGTGGTGTGCCTCAGGGATCTGTTTTGGGGCCACTGCTGTTTGTAATTTTTATTAATGATCTGGATGAGGGTATAGTTGGGTGGATTAGTAAGTTTGCTGATGACACCAAAGTCGGAGGTGTGGTAGATTGTGAGGAAGGGTGTCATAGTTTGCAGGATGACTTAGAAAGGTTGCAGAGCTGGGCTGAGAGGTGGCGGATGGAGTTTAATGTGGAGAAGTGTGAGGTAATTCATTTCGGTAGGAATAACAGATGTGTTGAGTATAGGGCTAACGGGAGGACTTTGAATAGTGTGGAGGAGCAGAGGGATCTAGGTGTATGTGTACATAGATCCCTGAAAGTTGGGAATCAAGTAGATAAGGTTGTTAAGAAGGCATACGGAGTCTTGGCGTTTATTGGTAGGGGGATTGAATTTAGGAGTCGCAGCGTCATGATGCAACTGTACACAACTCTGGTGCGGCCACACTTGGAGTTTTGTGTGCAGTTCTGGTCCCCGCATTACAGGAAGGATGTAGAGGCTTTGGAGAGGGTGCAGAGGAGGTTTACCAGGATGTTGCCTGGTATGGAGGGGAGATCCTATGAGGAGAGACTGAGAGATTTGGGGTTGTTTTCGCTGGAAAGAAGGCGGCTAAGAGGGGATCTCATTGAAACATATAAGATGATTAGAGGTTTAGACAGGGTAGATAGTGATAGCCTTTTTCCTAGGATGGAGAAAGCTAGCACGAGGGGGCACGATTTTAAATTAAGGGGGGGTAGTTATAGGACAGATGTCAGGGGTAGGTTCTTTACCCAGAGGGTGGTGAGGGACTGGAATGCCCTGCCAGCTGCAGTTGTAAATGCACCTAGTTTGGGGGCGTTTAAGAGATCTGTGGATAGGTTTATGGATGAAAAGGGATTGGTTTAGGCTAGTGGGTCATTGTTTTGTAACTGGTCGGCGCAACATCGTGGGCCGAAGGGCCTGTTCTGCGCTGTAATGTTCTATGTTCTAAGAGTTACTTAGACAGGCACATGAGCGGGATGGAGATGGAGGGATATAGGAGACTGTTTTAAATAAGGTTCAGGAGCCTTGGGACCTCCCTGGGAATCAATTGTTTCCTATGGACCTTCCAACATAATTTCTGGCTCACTTGTTTTACTTTTGAGCTTCTGGGGATTCCCTTGAATGTTTGTATAAGGATGTGCATGTTATTGATGTTTTTCTCTTTTAATCCACAAGTGCTTCAGTCCGCCTTGTTGTCCAACGAGGGGCAGACACGCGATGGGTTGTATGAGGGCTGCTCTTGCTTGTTTTGAGAATAGCCTCGTGCTTCATGTCATTAGTGTGCACTTAAACTGGACCAGATGCTGTCTGGTGATGCATAGAACTGTATGATGCATAGATGATGCATAGAACTGTAATGTTCTATGTTCTAGATGCTGGGCAACATGACAGCTCAGTGACTATCACTGTTTGCTGTGCAGATACATGGATTTGGGCCGGTGTCTGTGGGAGTTTGCGCATTCTCCCCGTGCTTGCGTGGGTTTTCTCCGGGTGCTCCGGTTTCCTCCCACACCCCAAAGTTGTACTCTTAGGCTGATTGGTGTCACAAATTGTCCCTAAATTAGTCTTCCCTCAATGTGGAATGCCATAAGCATCGATAAGGGTCATGGGTGGAGAGGGGGCTCATAATGTTAAGATGGCGGCGTGGGCTCGTTGGGCCGAAGGGCCTGTTTCCCGGGCTGTGTTGTTCTTTGTTCTTTGCTCTAGCTGGGCCAGGAAAAAACTACTGTAAACCCCCACTGTAACAATCCTTAACCCTAGAGTTGACCCAAACTCTGATATTCCTCATAGTTCAGTTCATCTTTGCAGAGCTGGAAAGGTTTGAATTGGTCTGACATGTTGAAATGCTAGCCATGGAAAACCATCCAGTTCACTCTGGACAGGACTGGGTCCCTTTGAGTTCAATTCTGGATTTGTTTTGATGACAACAGCAGCATTTCCAAGAGTTTGAGGGCTAACTGTATTTCTAGTGGTATTATTGGTGGTAATATTATTCAAAGAAGTGGAAGGCAATTCAGGGCATCTGTATTTGTTACGTTGGTACCTTGTTTATGTTGCAGTATGCTCCTTGAAGTAAACCCACTGTTGGACTCTGGCTGATACATTAGTAGGAATTGGCTTGTCTTTGTGGAATAATCTTAAGTGGTTTGTGATCAGTGATGATCATGAGTTGACACCCATAAACGTACAGGTGGAATTTAAAAAAAAACTTTTTCTCAGTTTGGGAGTATTTTCTATGTTTCAGTAATCTATGCCGCAAACTAATCGGTCTCGCAGCATGTCACCGAACCAAGTCCAAATTCTCACTTAGTCTTGCTGTACATTTCACAGTTCCCTCCCCTGGATCACTTATAGCAAAGTTAAACTTAAAATGCTGCATGATAGCCAACTGTTGAGGATTATAATGACCGTAATTGTTATGGGGGACTTTAACTTTGCGAATATTGATTGGAATTGCTATGGTTCTAGCTCGTTAGAGGGGTCAGTTTTTGTACAAAGCGTGCAGGAAGGTTTTTTGACTCAGTATGTAGATAGGCCAACTAGAGGTGAGGCTATATTGGATTTGGTGCTGGGAAATGAGCCAGACCAGGTGCTAGACTTGGAAGTTGGTGTACATTTTGGTGATAGTGACCACAATTCGGTTACGTTCACCTTAGTGATGGAAAGGGATAGGCATGAACCTCGGGTCAGTAGTTTTAGCTGGGGGAAGGGTAATTATGAGGCTATTAGGAGAGAATTAGGAAGCATAGGTTGGACTAGGAGATTACAGGGACTGGGAACGTCCGAAATGTGGAATTTTTTCAAGAAACAGCTACTGCGGGTCTGCGATAGGTATGTCCCTGTCAGGCAAGGAGGATTTGGTAGGGCTAGGGAACCGTGGTGTACTACAAAAGTTGATTCGTTGGTTAGGAAGAAAAAGGAGGCTTATGTTCGGATGAGGCTTGAGGGCTCAGGTAGTGCATTAGAAAGCTTTAGATTGGCTAGGAGGGAGTTGAAGAGTGAGTTAAGAAGGGCTAAAAGAGGACATGAGAAGACTTTGGCTGATAGGATTAAGGAGAATCCTAAGGTGTTCTATAGGTATGTCAAGAATAGAGGGTTGGTCAGGGCAAGATTAGGGCCAGTTACAGACAGCAGAGGGAAGTTGTGTGTGGAACCGGAGGAGATTGGAGAAGCATTGAACCAATATTTCTCTTTGGTGTTCACGCAAGGGGACATGAATATAGCTGAGGAGGACACTGGGTTGCAGGGGTGTAAAATAGACAGTATTACGGTTGATAAGGGGGATGTGCTGGATATTCTTGAGGGGTTGAAAATAGATAAGTCCCCTGGTCCGGATGGGATCTACCCTAGGATTCTCTGGGAGGCTAGAGAGGTGATTGCAGAGCCTCTGGCTCTGATCTTCAGGTCGTCATTGGTCTCTGGTGTAGTCCCGGAGGATTGGAGGATAGCGAATGTTGTCCCATTGTTTAAGAAGGGGAACAGAGGCTTTGCCGGGAATTATAGACCGGTGAGTCTTACTTCTGTTGTGGGCAAGGTTTTAGAAAAAATTATTAGGGATAGGATTTATAGTTATTTGGAGTGTAATGAATTGATTAGAAATAGTCAGCATGGTTTTGTAGCGGGTAGGTCGTGCCTTACTAACCTTATTGAGTTTTTTGATAAGGTGACCAAAGAGGTGGATGGGGGCAAGGCAGTTGATGTGGTATATATGGATTTTAGTAAGGCGTTCGATAAGGTTCACCATGGTAGGCTTCTGCAGAAAATGTAGATGTATGGGGTTGTGGGTAATCTAGGAAATTGGATCAGAAATTGGCTATCAGATAGGAGACAGAGGGTGGTGGTTGATGGTAAATATTCATCATGGAGTTTGGTTACGAGTGGTGTGCCTCAGGGATCTGTTTTGGGACCACTGCTGTTTGTAATCTTTATTAATGATCTGGATGAGGGTATAGTTGGGTGGATTAGTAAATTTGCTGATGACACCAAAGTAGGAGGTGTGGTAGATTGTGAAGAAGGGTGTCATAGTCTGCAGGGAGACTTAGATAGGTTGCAGAGCTGGGCCAAGAGGTGGCGGATGGAGTTTAATGCGAAGAAGTGTGAGGTAATTCACTTCGGTAGGAGCAACAGATGTGTCGAGTATAGGGCTAACGGGAGGACTTTGAATAGTGTGGATGAGCAGAGGGATCTAGGTGTATGTGTACATAGATCCCTGAAAGTTGGGAATCAAGTAGATAAGGTTGTTAAGAAGGCGTACGGTGTCTTGGTGTTTATTGGTAGGGGGATTGAATTTAAGAGTCGCAGCGTCATGTTGCAACTGTACACTACTCTGGTACGGCCGCACTTGGAGTACTGTGTGCAGTTCTGGTCCCCACATTACAGGAAGGATGTGGAGGCTTTGGAGAGGGTGCAGAGGAGGTTTACCAGGATGTTGCCTGGTATGGTGGGGAGGTCCTATGAGGAGAGACTGAGGGATTTGGGGTTGTTTTCGTTGGGAAGAAGACGGCTAAGAGGGGATCTTATTGAAACATATAAGATGATTAGAGGTTTAGACAGGGTAGATAGTGATAGCCTTTTTCCTAGGATGGCGAAAGCTAGCACGAGGGGGCATGGCTTTAAATTAAGGGGGAGTAGCTACAAGACGGATGTCAGGGGTAGGTTCTTTACCCAGAGGGTGGTGAGGGACTGGAATGCCCTGCCAGCTGCAGTTGTAAATGCTCCTAGTTTGGGGGCGTTTAAGAGATCTGTGGATAGGTTTATAGATGGAAAGGGATTGGTTTAGGCTAGTGGGTCATTGTTTTTGTAACTGGTCAGCGCAACATCGTGGGCCGAAGGGCCTGTTCTGCGCTGTAATGTTCTATGTTCTATGTTCTAAAGCTACAAGCTGGTCAAAAGACTGAGTATCCAGAGTTCCCGAGGATATTCAATTTCTAAGATTTCAGGCAGGATTTTTTGGCCTTACTTGGGCAAAATTTCTACCCGAGGTCAACAGAGATTTCCATTGTTGAGCCCTCACCTGCCACAGAGTCGGAGCAGGCGAGGTGGTAATAACTAAGAAAGCGATAAAGAAAGAAAAGATAGACTATGAGGCTAAACTAGCTCTAAATAATAAAAATGACAGTAAAAGTTTTTACAATTATATAAAGAAGAGGAGACTGGCTAGAGTGAATGTTGGACCCTTAGAGGATGAGAGGGGGGATTTAACGGTGGGTAACGAGGAAATGGCTGAGGCTTTAAATAAGTTTTTTGTGTCGGTCTTCACAGTGGAGGGCGCAAATAGCGTACTGAATATTAAAGATAGAGGGTTGGTGATAGCAGATGAGGTTCTTAATACAATTACTGTTATGAGAGAGGTAGTGCTTGGTAGACTAATGGGACTGAAGGTAGACAAGTCCCCAGGACCGGATGGAATGCATCCCAGGGCTCTGAAAGAAATGGCAGAGGTAAGAGCAGATGCCTTAGTAACTATTTATCAAAATTCGCTGGACTCTGGGGAAGTGCCAGCGGTTTGGAAAACAGCTAATGTTATGCCGCTGTTTAAAAAAGGTAGCAGACAAAAGGCAGGGAACTATAGGTCAGTTAGCTTAATGTCTGTAGTCGAATCCATCATCAAACAAGAAATAGGAAGACACCTAGAAAAGAATGGTTTGATCAAACAGACGCAGCATGGATTCGTGGAGGGGAAGTCGTGTTTAACGAATTTACTGGATTTTTATGAAGATGTAACTCGTGTGTGGTAGATAGAGGGGAACTGGTGGATGTGGTGTTTTTAGATTTCCAGAAGGGGTTCAATAAGGTGCCTCACAAAAGGTTGCTACAGAAGGTTAGGGTGACGGAGTTGGGGGTAAGGTGTTAGCGTGGTTTGAGGATTGGCTGTCTAACAGGAAGCAGAGAGTTGGAATAAATGGGTACTTTTCTGATTGGTGGTTAGTGACTAGTGGAGTGCCTCAGGGATCGGTGCTGGGGCCTCAACTATTTACCGTTTATATAGATGATCTGGAGGAAGGGGCTGAGTGTAGGGTAACGAAATTTGCTGATGACACGAAGATAAGTGGAAAAGCAAATTGTGTGGAGGGTGTGGAAAGTCTGCAGAGGGATCTGGATAGGCTGAGCGAGTGGGCGAGGATCTGGCAGATGGAGTATAATGTTAGCAAGTGTGAGGTTATCCACTTGGGCAGGAATAATAGTAGGAGGGATTACTATTTAAAGGGTGAAAAGCTGCAGCATGCTATGGTGCAGAGGGACCTGGGGGTCCTTGTGCATGAGTCACAAAAACCCAGTCTGCAGGTGCAGCAGGTGATCAAGAAGGCGAATGGGATGCTGGCCTTCATAGCGAGGGGGATTGAATATAAAAGCAGAGAGGTCTTGCTGCAACTGTACAGGGCACTGGTGAGGCCGCAGCTGGAGTACTGTGTGCAGTTTTGGTCGCCGCACTTATGGAAGGATATTTTGGCCTTGGAGGGAGTGCAGAGGAGGTTTACTAGGCTGATACCGGAGATAAGGGGGGTTGGACTATGAAGAGAGATTGAATAGACTGGGTCTGTACTCTGCATCACTGATACCCTTTAGGGAAGGAAGTCTGTTGTCGATACAGAGCCTGGTCTACACGTGACTCCAGACTTATAAAACGCAGACAGATCTCAACTTCCCTCTGAAATGGCTGAGCAAAGAAAAATAATCAAAGAAAAATGGGTAATGGACATCTGTCATCAACAGGGTGGCAAGGTGGCACAGTGGGTTAGCACTTCTACTTCACAGCTCCAGGGCCCTGGGTTCGATTTGCTGCTCGGGTCACTGTCTGAGTAGAGTTTGCACATTCTCCTCATGTCTGCGTGGGTTTCCTCCGGGTGCTCTGGTTTCCTCCCACAGTCCAAAGATGTGCGGGTTAGGTTGATTGGCCATGCTAAGAAATTGCCCCTTAGTGTCCAGGGATGTGTTGTTTGAGGGATTAGTGGGTATAATATGTAGGGATATGGGGGTAGGGCCTGGGTGGGATTGTGTTTGGTGCAGACTCGATGGGCCGAAGAGCCTCTTTCTGCACTGTAGGGTTCTATGATTCTAAGACCATGCACATATCATTAATAGCTCTATCTCCGTCAGCCATATAGTACTACGTGGGTGGAAAAAGGAACTCACTATGTTAAAATGGCGGCGTGGGCTCGTTGGGCCGAAGGGCCTGTTTTCCATGCTGTGTTGTTCTTTGTTCTAACCCAAAGTTCTCTTCACTAGAATCCAGGGACTTGTGCCAAAATTTGGAGAGTTGACACAAGACTAGTCGGCAACAGACTGACATAGTCACAGTCCGTGAATCATACACTACAAACAATGTCTTCCAATCCTCCCATCACTATTCCTGGCTACATCAATACAGTTGGGAGGGAGTGGCTATGGAAGTCCTCAACATTGACCCAAAGTCTCAGTATCAAAGTCAAACAGGTGCAAGGAAACCTCTTGCTAAACCACTGCCTTCCTCAGCGAATCAATCAGGAACTCCTTCATGTTGAACAACATTTTGAGTCAGTGCAGAATGTACTTTAGATGTAGTTTGATGTACACTGCCTTTAGCTAGAGTGGCTTAGTGCTATCATCACTAAACCTGTATCCTAAACCTGTCAGACTGAGTGTGTGGCAAGTGTGAGAGAACCCACTCAAGAGAAAAACTTCCTTCACCTCACCTTCTTTAGTTAACCTGTTAATATTGATAAGAATGACCACTGCACAGAGCTTATAGAACATAGAACATTACAGCGCAGAACAGGCCCTTCGGCCCACGATGTTGCGCCGATCAGTTACAAAAACAATGACCCACTAACCTAAACCAATCCCTTTTTGTCCATAAACCTATCCACAGATCTCTTAAATGCCCCCAAACTAGGCGCAAACTATGGAGACAAAAGACCAAATTCTCCGACCTCAGCCGTTATTGGGATTCTCCGGTCCTGTTGCAGTAAATGGAGACGTGCCAAATTCTCTGGGAGACCAGAGTTGACTTGTACCACGATCAAAGTTCCAAAGTACTTCACAATGATGGAGCCGTCAAGAAAGCTCAAGAGAATTCCTGAACATTGGAGAATTAAATGTACGTGAGAATGCAGGATGACAGGATCCAGAAGAAGAGGTTAAAGCCCTACAAGTTGGAGAAAATTCCAAGACAAGCTCTTTGAAGGTTGGAAACTCCTTTAGGAAGATGCAGTTTCAGGGAGACTGGTTGACTCGGTACTTCAGGTTTACCCTGAATGCTCGTGTAAAGCTGGAGGTTGTAAGTTGTTTTATCTTTTTGAAATTATGGGTGGAATTTCTCCCCAATAATTCAAAGTGTTATGACAGTGAGAATAGTGGAGTGATCCACACCAATCTCTCAGGCTCGCTCCGAGTCCCAATCCTCTCACACTCAAAGTCATTTTTTTAAAGAATGGTGTGTTGTGCATTGGTACTGCGCGAGGCAGGGCCTAAACATACCAGTGAGCCTGCAGAGAGCTTGGGCAACATTTCTTAAGGGCACCCTGATCTCACACTGCACTTGGACATTACCACCCACCACCCACAGACATGAGGACCCCACCCCCTCCCACTGATGGCATGTTTTCCTGTCCCCAACACAGGCCACCCACATTAGTGCATCAGGGCCCTCCCAACAGGTGCCTCTGCTGGTCGCACTGCATGATCCACTCTTGCACTCCTCACACAGCAACTCCCCGCTTCCCCCCCCCACACCCCCAACTTTTGTCATGACAATTATCCAGGCCCTATCACCAGGCATTGCTCCTGACACACTGGCAGTGCTTGGTAGCCACTACCAAGGTGCATGGGGGCACCACCAGGATGTCTGGTGGTATTGCCAAGGTGTCCAGTTGGCACCACTAGGTGGACACTTAACATAAGAACATAAGAACTAGGAGCAGGAGTAGGCCAACTGGCCCCTCGAGCCTGCCCCGCCATTCAATAAGATCATGGCTGATCTTTTTGTGAACTCAGCTCCACTTACCCACCCGCTCACCATATCCCTTAATTCCTTTACTGTTCAAAAATCTATCTATCCTTGTCTTAAAAACATTCAATGAGGGAGCCTCAACTGGGCAGGGAATTCCACAGATTCACAGCCCTTTGTGTGAAGAAGTTCCTCCTCAACTCTGTCCTAAATCTGCTCCCCCTTATTTTGAGGCCATGCCCCCTAGTTCTAGTTTCACCTACCAGTGGAAACAATTTCCCTGCTTCTATCTTATCGATTCCCTTCACAATCTTATATGTTTCTAAAAGATCTCCCCTCATTCTTCTGAATTCCAATGACTATAGCTCCAGTCTACTCAGTATCTCCTCATAAGCCCTTAGGGCGGCACAGTAGCACAGTGGTTAGCACTGCTGCTTCACAGCTCCAGGGTCCTGGGTTCGATTCCCGGCTCGGGTCACTGCCTGTGTGGAGTTTGCACATTCTCCTCGTGTCTGCGTGGGTTTTCTCCGGGTGCTCCGGTTTCCTCCCACAGTCCAAAGATGTGCGGGTTAGGTTCATTGGCTATGCTAAAATTGCCCCTTAGTGTCCTGGGATGTGTAAGTTAGAGGGATTAGCAGGTAAATGTGTAGGGATATGGAGATAGGGTCTGGGTGGGATTGTGTTTGGTGCAGACTCGATGGGCCGAAGGACCTGTTTCTGCACTGTAGGGTTCTATGGTTTAAGCCAACCCTCAACTCTGGAATCAACCTAGTGAATCTCCTCTGCACCCCCTCCAGTGCCAGTATATCCTTTCTCAAGTAAGGAGACCAAAACTGTCCACAGTAACTCCAGGTGTGGCCTCACCAGCACCTTATACAGCTGCAACATAACTTCGCTGTTTTTAAACTCCATCCCTCTGGCAATGAAGGACAAAATTCCATTTGCCTTCTTAATTACCTGCTGCACCTGCAAACCAACTCCTTGAGATTCCTGCACAAGGACACCCAGATCCCTCTGCACAGCAGCATGCTGCAATTTTTTACCATTTAAATAGTAGTCCATTTTGCTGTTATTCCTACCAAAATGGATGACCTCATACTTATCAACTTTGTACTGCATCTGCCAGATCCTCACCCACTCATTTAGACTATCCATATCCCTTTGCAGACTCTCAGCATCCTCTGCACACTTTGATCTGCCACCCATCTTAGTGTCATCTGTGAATTTGGACACACTACTCTTGGTCCCCAACTCCAAATCATCGATGTAAATCATAAACAATTGTGGTCCCAACACTGATCCCTGAGACACACCACTAGTCACTGATCGCCAACCAGAAAAACACCCATTTACCCCGACTCTTTGCTTTCTGTTAGTTAACCAATCCTCTATCCATGCTAATACATTACCCGTAACACTGTGCACCTTTATCTTATGTAGCAGTCTTTGGTGTGGCACCTTGTCAAATGCCTTCTGGAATTCCAGATACACCACATCCACAGGTTCCCCATTGTCCACTGCACAGGTAATGTTCTCAAAGAATTCCACCAAATTACTCAAACATGTCCTGCCCTTCACGAACCCATGCTGCGTTTTACCAATGGGACAATTTATATCCAGATGTCTCACTATTTCTTCTTTGATGATAGATTCAAGCATTTTCCCTACCACAGAAGTTAAGCTAAATTGCTAATAAATACCTGCCTTTTGTTTGCCTCCTTTTTTAAACAGTGGCGTCGTCACATTTGTAGTTTTCCAATCTGTGGGAATCACCCCAGAGTCCAGCCAATTTTGATAAATTACCACTAGTACATTTGTTATTTCTCCGCTATCTCTTTTAAAACCCTGGGATCATTCCATCAGGACCAGGAGACTTGTCTACCTTTAGCCCCATTAACTTTCCCAACACTACCTCTTTGGTGATAATGACAGTTTCTCAATCCTCACCTGCCATAACCTTCCTGTCATCAATTTTTGGCATGTTATTTGTGTTTTCCACTGTGAAGACCGACACAAAATATCTGTTCAATGCCTCAGCCATTTCCTCATTTCCAGTTATTACATCCCCCTTCTCGTCCTCTAAAGGATCAATGTTTATTTTAGCCACTCTTTTTTTGCTTTATATATTTGTTGAAACTTTTGATATCTGCTTTTATATTCTGAGCTAGTTTACTCTCATAATCCAGCTTACTTTTCTTTATAGCTTTTTTTGTGGCTTTCTATTGACCTTTAAAGATTTCCGAATCCTCTTGGTTCCCACTAATCTTTGCCACTTTATATGCATTTTCTTTCAATTTGATATCCTCCTTTATTTCCTTAGATATCCACGGCTGATTTTCTCTTTTTCATGAAGTTACGAACAGCATAGGTGGAAGTTACGAACAGCACGTGGAAGTTACGAACAGCATAGGGTCGAAAACTTTGCTGGGTGTATTCTATAGGCCGCCCAATAGTGACAGGGAAGTTGAAGTGCAGATAGGGAACCAGATTCTGGAGAAATGTATTAAAAACAGAGTGGTCGTGATGGGAGACTTCAATTTCCCAAACATCGACTGGAATATCCCTAGAGTAAGGGGTTCGGCTGGAGAGGAGTTTGTTAGGTGTGTTCAGGAAGGTTTCCTGACACAGTATGTGGACAAGCCTACGAGGGGTGAGGCAGTACTTGACCTGGTACTGGCGAATGAACCAGGGCAGGTGATGGATCTCTCGGTAGGAGAGCATCTTGGGAATGGTGATCATAATTCTATCTCCTTCACAATTGCATTGGAACGAGATAGGATCAGACAGGCTAGGAAGGTGTTTGTCTGGAGTAAGGGGAGATACGAAGAAGTCAGGAAGTTACTTGGACAAATAAACTGGAAGGAGGCATTCTTAGGGAAGAGTACCGAAGGAAGGTGGCGGATATTCAAGGAATGTTTGTCTGGCGCTCTGCATGACAATGTTCCGATAAGGCAAGGGGGTTTTGGTAGGTCGCGGGAACTGTGGTGCACGAAGGCTGTGTTGAACCTAGTCAGGAGGAAAAGGAAGGTATACAAAAGGTTCAGGGAACTAGGAGAGGTTAAGGATCTTGAAGAATATAAGGACTGTAGAAAGGAGGTTAAAAGGGAAATTAGGAGAGCCAGAAGGGGTCATGAGAAGACCTTGGCGGGTAAGATTAAAGAAAATCCCAAGGCCTTCTATAAGTATGTGAAAGGTAAAAGGGTGAGAAGGGAAAGGATAGGACCTATAAAAGATGAAGGGGGAAAGGTCTGTGTAGAACCAGAAGAAATGGCGGAGGTGCTTAATGAGCACTTTGCATCAGTATTCACAGTGGAAGCTGATTTGGGAGATCTTGCTATGGACTTGCAGCAGGTGGAAAAGATTGAGTACGTGGACATTAAAGAGGAGGATGTGTTAGAACTTTTGAATTCTATCAAGGTAGATAAGTCGCCGGGACCAGATGGGATGTACCCCAGGATACTGTGGGAGGCCAGGGAAGTGATTGCAGAGCCCTTGGCGATGATCTTTGCGTCGTCAATGGAGACGGGGGAGGTTCCGGAAGATTGGAGGATTGCGGATGTAGTCCCTATTTTCAAGAAAGGGAACAGAGATAGCCCGGGAAATTACCGCCCGGTGAGTCTGACCTCAGTGGTTGGTAAGCTGATGGAGAGGCTTCTGAGGGACAAGATTTACGAGCATTTGGAGAGGTTTGACATGATCAGGAATAGTCAGCATGGATTTGTCAAGGGCAGGTCGTGCCTTACGAGCCTAGTTGAGTTCTTCGATAATGTGACTGAACACATTGACGAAGGAAGTGCCGTGGACGTAGTGTACATGGACTTCAGCAAGGCTTTTGATAAGGTCCCCCATGCAAGACTTCTTGAGAAGGTGAGAGGGCATGGGATCCAAGGGCCTTTGGCCTTGTGGATCCAGAACTGGCTTGCCTGCAGAAGGCAGAGAGTGGTTGTGGATGGGTCTTTATCGGAATGGAGGTCAGTCACCAGTGGGGTGCCCCAGGGATCTGTTCTGGGACCCTTGTTGTTTGTCATTTTCATAAATGACCTGGATGAGGAAGTGGAGGGATGGGTTAGCAAATTCGCTGATGACACGAAGGTCGGCGGTGTTGTGGATGGTCTGGAAGGATGTCAAAAGTTGCAGCAGGACATAGATAGGATGCAGGAATGGGCGGAGAAGTGGCAGATGGACTTCAACGCGGATAAATGTGTAGTAGTCCATTTCGGCAGAACCAACGGGATGAACGAGTACACTATTAAGGGCAGGGGTCTTAGTAGCGTTGAAGAGCAGAAGGATCTCGGGGTCCGGGTTCACAGGACTCTTAAATCGGCCTCGCAGGTGGAGGAGGTGGTCAAGAAGGCGTATGGTGTACTGGCCTTCATTAATCGAGGGATTGAGTTTAGGAGTCGGGAGGTAATGCTGCAACTTTACAGGACCCTCGTCAGGCCTCATTTGGAGTACTGTGCGCAGTTCTGGTCGCCTCACTATAGGAAAGACGTAGAAGCTATTGAAAGGGTGCAGAGGAGATTTACAAGGATGTTGCCTGGACTGGGAGGCATGCCTTATGAAGATAGGTTGAGGGAGCTGGGACTCTTTTCCCTGGAGAGGCGAAGGTTGAGAGGCGACCTGATAGAAGTTTATAAAATGTTGAGAGGAATAGATAGGGTGGACTCTCAGAGGCTATTTCCCCGGGTTGAAATGGTCGCTACGAGAGGACACAGATTTAAGGTGCGGGGAGGGAAGTACAGAGGTGATGTTAGGGGTAAGTTTTTCACTCAGAGGGTAGTGAGTGATTGGAATCGGCTGCCGTCGTCGGTGGTGGAGGCGAACTCGCTGGGGTCTTTTAAAAGACTTCTGGATGAGTATATGGGGTTTAATGGGATTGGGGGTTATAGATAGGTCTATAGATTGGTGGGGTTGATGCGATCGGCGCAACTCGAGGGCCGAAGGGCCTGTTTGTGCTGTAATGTTCTATGTTCTATGTTCTATGATGTGGAGATGCCAGCGTTGGACTGGGGTAAACACAGTAAAAAGTCTGACAACACCAGGTTTTAGTCCAACCTATTTATTTACTATATTAGAACATAGAACATAGAACATTACAGCACAAACAGGCCCTTCGGCCCTCGAGTTGCGCCGATCGCATCAACCCCACCAATCTATAGACCTATCTATAACCCCCAATCCCATTAAACCCCATTTACTCATCCAGAAGTCTTTTAAAAGACCCCAGCGAGTTCGCCTCCACCACCGACGACGGCAGCCGATTCCATTCACTCACCACCCTCTGAGTGAAAAACTTACCCCTAACATCACCTCTGTACTTCCCTCCCCGCACCTTAAATCTGTGTCCTCTCGTAGCGACCATTTCAACCCGGGGAAATAGCCTCTGAGAGTCCACCCTATCTATTCCTCTCAACATTTTATAAACTTCTATCAGGTCGCCTCTCAACCTTCGCCTCTCCAGAGAAAAGAGTTCCTGCCCCCTCAACCTATCTTCATAAGGCATGCCTCCCAGTCCAGGCAACATCCTTGTAAATCTCCTCTGCACCCTTTCAATAGCTTCTACGTCTTTCCTATAGTGAGGCGACCAGAACTGCGCACAGTACTCCAAATGAGGCCTGACGAGGGTCCTGTAAAGTTGCAGCATTACCTCCCGACTCCTAAACTCAATCCCTCGATTAATGAAGGCCAGTACACCATACGCCTTCTTGACCACCTCCTCCACCTGCGAGGCCGATTTAAGAGTCCTGTGAACCCGGACCCCGAGATCCTTCTGCTGTTGTCAGACATTTTACTGTATCTCTTTTTCTACAGTCCTTCCTTATCACTGGGATATACTTTTGCTGAGCACTGTGAAAGGTTGCTTTGAAAACCCTCCACTGTTCCTGAATTGTCCCACCATAAAGTTTTTGCTCCAGTCTACTTTAGCCAACTCCCCCCTCATCCCTTTGTAGTTCTCCTTTGCTTATGTACAAGACACTGGGATTGGATTTTACCTTCTCACGCTCCATCTGTATTTTAAATTTAACCATACTGTGATTGCTGCTTCCAAGAGGATCTTAACTGCAAGATCACTAATTGTTCCTGTCTCATTACACAGTAAGAAATCTCACAACACCGGGTTAAAGTCCAACAGGTTTATTTGGTAGCACAAGTTTTGAGAGTGTCGCTCCTTCTTCAGTTGAGTGAAGAGTTGTGTTCACAAACAGAGAATATACAGACACAAACTCAATTTACAAGATGATGGTTGGAAGGTGAGTCTTTACAGGTAATCAATGTACAGACAATGTGAGTGGACCGGATGTAGGATAGTTTGCTCCCTCGTAGTTCCATTACATACTGTTCAAGGAAGCTATGGTGGATACATTCTGTGAACTCCTCCTCAAGGCTGTGTACCTGGTTTGACCAATCGATATGTAGATTAAAATCCCCCATGATAATTGCTGTAACATTTTTACAGACATCACTTATTTCTTTGCTTATTTTTCACCCCACCGTGATGTCATTATTTGGTGGCCTAAAGACTTTCAGTGACTTTTTCTCCTTATTATTTCTAATTTCCATCCAAATGGATTCAACATTTTTTTTCATAGAATCTATATCATCTCTCACTACTGCCCTGGTACCATCCTTAAATATCAGAGCTACCCCCCCTCCCTTACCTCCTGTCGGTCTCTCCGAACAGTCTGATACTCCTGATCATGACCTTCCTGAAACCATGTCTCTCACCTGGCCAAAAAATCCCATCATGACCCCCCTAACTGCCCCCGCATTATGATCCCCCTCCTCGATGACCCCATACAGTGGCGCTGCTGCCTCACAGTTCCAGGTCCCCGGGTTCAATGAGTCACTGTCCATGTGGAGTTTGCCCGTTCTTCCCATGTCTGCATTGGTTTCCTCCAAGTCATCATAGAACCCTACAGTGCAGAAAGAGGCCCTTCGGCCCACGGAACCTGCGCCGAACACAATCCCACCCAGGCCCTACCCCCATATCCCTACATATTATACCCATTAATCCCCGCTACCCTGGACACTAAGGGGGCAATTTCTTAGCATGGTCAATCAACCTAACCCGCACATCTTTGGACTGTGGGAGGAAACCGGAGTACCTGGAGATCACCCAGGCAGACACGAGGAGAATGTGCAAACTCCACACAGACAGCGACCCGAGCCGGGAATCGAACCCAGAACCCTGGAGCTGTGAAGCAGCAGTGCTAACCCACTGTGCTACCGTGCCACCCATCCTCTGCTTTCATCCCATTGTTCAAAGATCTGCAGGTTAGGTGGATTGGCCATGCTAAATTGCCCCATAGTGTCCCAAGATGTGTATGTTAGGTGGATTATGGGCAATGTTTGGGAGTTTTGGGACTAGGACAACATAGAGCGCCTAGCTGGGACAGGTTAGATAGCCAGTGCAGACTCAATGGGCCGAATGGCCTCTTCAGCACTTTAGGGATTCTATGATTCAATGCCCCCGACCATGTGATGGGCTTCAATGTTCTCTGTGGCATCTGGCATGACCACTGCGCCCGGTCTACACTACTGGAGAACCGTACAAATTTGCACTGTTATGGTTGGAAGATTCCATGCGATGGGTTTCAAATGTTACTTTTAATATACTAATCGGCTTTGCTCCATTAGAAAGTTGCTGGGAAGATCGCAAACCATTTCACACTGGGCGCAAATCAGGTTTTTAGCAAATGGTATCACATATTTTGTTTGCTTCAATCAAAGATAGCAAAATGCAGCACTGAATGTAGAACCACAAAGTGGAACGTTAACAGTCAATAAATCAAATTTTACAGATGTCCAACACTTACAAAAAGATTCGGGACAGATAAACCGGATTCTGTAATCTTCACATCTCCCATCATCCTGCTCTGCATTCACACAGACAAATCCAGAGGAAATGCTACAGCTGTTCAAAGGATAATAAGAGGTTAGTGGAATTGCGAAAACAACATGACAACATCAAACTCAGATGGAGAGAATCATTAGGACATAGCAGGACATAGGAGAATCAGCAGGACATAGATAGGATGCAGGAATGGGCGGAGAAGTGGCAGATGGACTTCAACGCGGATAAATGTGTAGTCGTCCATTTCGGCAGAACCAACGGGATGAACGAGTACACTATCAAGGGCAGGAGTCTTAGTAGCGTTGAAGAGCAGAAGGATCTCGGGGTCCGGGTTCACAGGACTCTTAAATCGGCCTCGGAGGTGGAGGAGGTGGTCAAGAAGGCGTATGGTGTACTGGCCTTCATTAATCGAGGGATTGAGTTTAGGAGTCGGGAGGTAATGCTGCAACTTTACAGGACCCTCGTCAGGCCTCATTTGGAGTACTGTGCGCAGTTCTGGTCGCCTCACTATAGGAAAGACATAGAAGCTATTGAAAGGGTGCAGAGGAGATTTACAAGGATGTTGCCTGGACTGGGAGGCATGCCTTATGAAGATAGGTTGAGGGAGCTGGGACTCTTTTCCCTGGAGAGGCGAAGGTTGAGAGGCGACCTGATAGAAGTTTATAAAATGTTGAGAGGAATAGATAGGGTGGACTCTCAGAGGCTATTTCCCCGGGTTGAAATGGTCGCTACGAGAGGACACAGATTTAAGGTGCGGGGAGGGAAGTACAGAGGTGATGTTAGGGGTAAGTTTTTCACTCAGAGGGTGGTGAGTGAATGGAATCGGCTGCCGTCATCGGTGGTGGAGGCGAACTCACTGGGGTCTTTTAAAAGACTTCTGGATGAGTATATGGGGTTTAATGGGATTGGGGGTTATAGATAGGTCTATAGATTGGTGGGGTTGATGTGATCGGCGCAACTCGAGGACCGAAGGGCCTGTTTGTGCTGTAATGTTCTATGTTCTATTATTTACTCAGAAACATTGTCTCCAGAGCTGGCAACTGGATCCCCCGACGCTGTCTCCACCTCACAGGCAATGGGGTTGTTGCAGATCCGACCAGGATATTCCTTTCGGAGATCCACAAGAGTTTCATAGTCCCCTTTTCCTGATGGATTGTCACGGTCAAACCACGAGGTTTCACAGCTGCCTAATTTCAGGAGTAAAAATCAAATAGTTTGGAGAAACGGTGGTTGAGGAATAGAAAAACTTTAATAATTGGACAGCGAATTTAAATCAAATTTTAACTAGTTTCAGCAAGTGTTTAGAATAGAATCATTGAATCGCGATAGTGCAGAAGGAGGTCACTCAGCCCATCATGTCTGCATGGACCACAATTCCACAAAGGCCCTATTCCCGTAACCCCACATATTTACCTTGCTAATCCTCCTGATGTTAGGGCAAATTTAGCATGGCCAATCCACCCAACCCACAAGATCTTCAGACTGTGGGAGGAAACCCATACCGTCACGGGGAGAACATGCAAGCTCCACGCAGTCACCCAAGGCTGGAATTGAACCCAAGTCCCTAGTGCTGTGAAGCAGCGCTGTCAGCCACTGTGCCACCGGGCTACACACCGACTGAGAGATCTGAATGGAAGGGGGATGGGGAAGCTTCTAATGTCATAGAACCCTTACATAGAACCCTACAGTGCAGAAACAGGCCCTTCGGCCCATCGAGTCTGCACCGAACACAATCCCACCCAGACCCTATCCCCATATCCCTACACATTTACCTGCTAATCCCTCTAACCTACACATCCCAGGACACTAAGGGGCAATTTTAGCATAGCCAATGAACCTAACCCGCACATCTTTGGACTGTGGGAGGAAACCGGAGCACCCGGAGAAAACCCACGCAGACACGAGGAGAATGTGCAAACTCCACACAGGCAGTGACCCGAGCCGGGAATCGAACCCAGGACCCTGGAGCTGTGAAGCAGCAGTGCTAACCACTGTGCTACCGTGCCGCCCATGTCAGAAACTAACACTTGCTTCTGTATATAACTATTGAGAAGACTGGAACTGTTATCTGTTTTAGTATCCAGTGTTAATGTAGTAGCTTGGCTCCTCTAAGAAATGGTCCTTCGCAGGTCATGTGATAGAATAAATGAAGCACAAATTCATTTATGCTTCGGCCGATCGGAAGTGTGGGCACCTTCCCATTGCTGGAGGTTGGCAGAGCAAATTGGGGAGTCGTTGGGGGAAGACCCGTGCTGTTGTGTTGCAAATCCTTCAGTTGTAAATAGTTTTTCTCACTGAAAAAATATTTTTGTTTTATACCTGCCGTACTGAATTGTATCAAATTATCACTGGCGATGAGGACAAAACAGAGTCAGTCATTGAAAGCTCAAAGTGCAGGGTTAGAGTGGGAGGAAAGTGATCACCCAAAGATCAAAGGGTTTTAAAGATGCTGATGCTCAGGAAAATAGAGCCAGTCAACCCTGGAGTCGAGAGTTGGGGGGCAGTGGATTGAGGGACTGCATTTTTTTTTGCAGCAACGAAATAACAACTGATGCAAAGCAGGAGGTGACATCGTTCACAGTCTGCAGTCCATAGGGCTGGATTCTCCAGCCTCGAGGGGGTACGACTTTAAATTAAGGGGGGGTAGTTATAGGACTGATGTCAGGGGTAGGTTCTTTACCCAGAGGGTGGTGAGGGACTGGAATGCCCTGCCAGCTGCAGTTGTAAATGCGCCTAGTTTGGGGGCATTTAAGAGATCTGTAGATAGGTTTATGGATGAAAAGGGATTGGTTTAGGCTAGTGGGTCAGTGTTTTTGTAACTGGTCGGCGCAACATCGTGGGCCGAAGGGCCTGTTCTGCGCTGTAATGTTCTATGTTCTATGTTCGTCACATGCCCACTGGAATATAGAGGAATATGGGCCAAATGTGGGCAATTGAGTCCAGCTTTGGGGTTTTAAAAAAAAAGGTGGCATGGACAAGGGCCTGTTTTCATGCTCTAAAACTCTATGACTCTATACTCAATGCCCTGACTGATGAAGACAAGCCTGCTGTATGCTTTCTTGGCTGCTTCATCCACCTGTGTTGCCACTTCCAGTGATCAGTGGAAATGTCCACCCAAATTTCTCTACCTGTCAATACTCCAAAGGATTCTACCATTCACTGTCTAATCCCTACATGCACTGGACCTTCTGGATGCCTGGGTTAAACTCCATCTGCCATTTCTCTTCCAAAGTCGCCAACCAGTCTATATCTTGCTGTATCCTCTGATCACTTAAATCTCCAAACTCCCTGGACAGCTGCAGGGTTTCAAGTCACAGCAACACTCCATTCTGCAGCAGGGGTTTCTTACTCCCTGTTAGAAGCTGCAGGTGTGAGTAGACTCCTTTGAAGTTCTCTGACAGGGAGCAGATTTCAGTTTCCCTAGGGAGGAGGGGAGGGGTCGGGTCCCTTCTCCACAGCCATACACCAAGCACCAATATATTCACCGAGCTTTCATTTGAAGTCCCTGAGCATTTCTACCAAGCTGAAACCTTTGAAACTCTCTTTATTCCATTTCAAACCTCAAATTGAACAAAGAACAAAGAAAATTACAGCACAGGAACAGGCCCTTTGGCCCTCCTAGACTGCATCGACCGTACTCCCCGTATGAATTAAAACCCTTTAGCCTTTCAGGGACCGTATCCCTCTATCCCCATCCTATTCATGCATTTGTCAAGACACCCCTTAAATGTCACTCTTGTGTCTGCTTCCACCACTTTCCCTGGTAGGAAGTTCCAGGAACCCACCACCCTCTGTGTAAAAACACTTGCTTTAAACCTTTCCCCTTGCACCTTAAACCTATGCCCCCGAGTAATTCACCCTTCCACACTGGGAAAAAGCTTCTGAATATCCACTCTGTCCAGACTCCTCACAATCTTGTAGACTTCTATCAGGTCTCCCCTCAATCTCCATCGTTCTTGTGAGAACAAATCAAGTTTCTCTAAATTCTCCTCATAGCTAATACCCTCCATACCTGGCAACATCCTGGTAAATCTTTTCTGTACCCTCTCCAAAACCTTCCCATCCTTCTGATGGTGTGTCGACCAGAATTGAACACTATATTCCAAGTGCGGCCCAACTAAGGTTCTATATAAAGCTGTAACATGGCTTGCCAATATTCTGGCCAATGAAGGCAAGTATGCTGTATGCTTTCTTGACTACCGTCTCCGCCTGCGTTGCCACTTTCAGTGACCTGTGTACCTGTACACCCAGATCCCTCTGCCTATCAATACTTTTAAGGGTTTTGCCATTTACTGTATATTTCCTATCTGTATTTGACCTTCCAGAATGCATTACCTCACATTTGTCTGGATTAAACTCCATCTGCCATCTCTCCGCCCAAATCTCCAATTGCTCTACATCCTGTTGTATCCTCCGATGGTCCTCATCGCTATCCACCAATATTTGTGTCGTCCGCAAACTTGCTAACTAAATTAATTACATTTTCCTCCAAATCATTTATATATATTACAAAGAGCAAAGGTCCCAGCACTGATCCCTGAAGAATGCCACTTGTCACAGCTCTCCATTCAGAAACACACCCTTCCACTGCTACCCTCTGTCTTCTATGACCGAGCCAGTTCTGTATCCATTTTGCCAGCTCACCTCTGATCCCATGTGGTTTACCTTCTGTACCAGTCTGCCATGAGAGACCTTGTCAAAGGCCTTACTGAAGTCCATGTAGACAACATCCACTGCCCTACCTTCATCTTTGTCATATTCTCGAAAAACCCAATCTAGTTAGTGAGACATAGCCTCCCCTTCCAAAACCAAGTTGCCTCTCGCTAATTCAGTTATTTCCAAGTGGGAGTAAATCCTGTCTTGAAAAATCCTTTCCAATAATTTCTCTACCACTAATGTAAGACTCACCAGCCTGTATTATTTTACCTGGATTATTTTTGCTACCCTTCTTAAACAAAGGAACAACATTGGCTATTCTCCAATCCTCTGGGACCTCCTCTTAGCCAATCAGGGTACAAAGATTTCTCTCAAGGCCCCAGCAATTTCCTCCCTTGCCTCTCTAAGTATTCTGGGATATTTCCCATCAGGCCCTGGGGACTTGTCTATCTTAATGTTTCTCAACAACCCCAATAACTCTTCCTTTTTGATCTCAACGTGATGCAAACTATCTGCACACTCTTCTCCAGAGTCATCATCCACTAAGAGCTTCTCTTTGGTGAATACTGATGCAAAGAACTCATTTAATAACAAAGAACAAAGAACAAAAACAGCCCAGGAAACAGGCCCTTCGGCCCAAGGAGCCCACGCCGCCATCTTAACACCACCAGTCCCCTCTCCACCCATGACCCTTATCTATTGTTTTATGGCCATCCACATCGAGGGAAACTAATTTAGGGACAATTTATTCCTGCCAATCAGCCTAAGAGCACATCTTTGGGGTGTGGGAGGAAACCGGAGCACCCGGAGAAAACCCACGCAAGCACGGGGAGAATGTGCAAACTCCCACAGACACCGGCCCAAATCCATGTGTCTGCACAGCAATCAGTGATAGTCACTGAGCTGTCGTCTTGCCCAGTATCTGGTCCAGTTTAGGCACACACTAACGACATGAAGCACTAGGCCAATCTCGAACAACCAAGAGCAGCCCCAGTACGACCCATCGCGTGTATGCCCCTCGTTGGACACAAGGCGGATCTCACCCATTTTCTCTGGCTCCATGCACAGTTCCCTCCCCTGTCCTCGAGTGGGAGAGGGAAGGGGATCATCCCAGGAGGTGCAGAGACAGGTTTTACACTCAGCAACATTGTTCATACACTTCAACCCAAGCAAGTCATTCATAATCAGTTGTGATACTTCGCTGTATGGAGTTGGAGCAGCTCTATCTCATAGAATGGCAGATGCCTTAGAAGGCATAGGGGATATTTATTAGTCATGGCAAAGGATGTCATCACTGAGCAAGGAGGTAATATTGGAGCTGTACAGAATGTTAGTTTGGCCGCAGCTGGAGTACTGTATGCAGTTCTGGTTGCCTCACTATCGGAAGGATGTGATTGCACTTAAAAGGGGTATAGAGGAGATTTATTGGGATGGAGCATTTGAGCTATAAGGAGTGGAGGCTGGAAAGCTTACAATCTTTAAAAAATATTTGAATGAACACTTGAGACATCATAACATTCAAGGATATAGGAAAAGTTCTGGAAAATGGGGTTAAGATGATGTTAGTCGTAGTTATTGTCAGTGCAGACTCGAGGGGCCGAATGGCCTTACTGCACTGTCTAATTCTCAAATTCCTCCTCTATTATGTTGGTCTGAAAGCAATAACCCAAACCCTCTATATTTTGTGACCGGTCCTTGATAGAGGCACCAAAAGGATCGATCCATTCAAATAGAAGGATTTTTGTCAATAGTTTTCTTCCTCTCAACTTCATTCAAGCTCAACAGAAACTGCATAGTCACAGTTCAAGGGTCACTTTAACCCAGGTCGCCAACGTAATCATTGAGGAAATTATTCACGATTTATTTACATTGTCCAGAGACTTGCCACCTGAAGCTGCAACTTGGTCCCAAGAATGTTCTGGAACAAGGCATGTTCTCCAGATGGTTCCCTAGGCATGTTCTCCAGATGGTTCCCTAGGTCATTTGGAGTACTGTGCGCAGTTCTGGTCGCCTCACTACAGGAAAGATGTAGAAGCTATTGAAAGGGTGCAGAGGAGATTTACAAGGATGTTGCCTGGACTGGGAGGCATGCCTTATGAAGATAGGTTGAGGGAGCTGGGACTCTTTTCCCTAGAGAGGCGAAGGTTGAGAGGCGACCTGATAGAAGTTTATAAAATGTTGAGAGGAATAGATAGGGTGGACTCTCAGAGGCTATTTCCCCGCGTTGAAATGGTCGCTACGAGAGGATACAGATTTAAGGTGCGGGGAGGGAAGTACAGAGGTGATGTTAGGGGTAAGTTTTTCACTCAGAGGGTGGTGAGTGAATGGAATCGGCTGCCGTCGTCGGTGGTGGAGGCGAACTCGCTGGGGTCTTTTAAAAGACTTCTGGATGAGTATATGGGGTTTAATGGGATTGGGGGTTATAGATAGGTCTATAGATTGGTGGGGTTGATGCGATCGGCGCAACTCGAGGGCCGAAGGGCCTGTTTGTGCTGTAATGTTCTATGTGACCCTTACTCTGCCGGTTGATCCTTAAAGGGGTCAGCTGCAAATAGTGGTGAATGGGCAGGGGTGGGTTGTGGCTGGGTACTACAGTGAATGGGCAGGAATGGATTACATAGAACATAGAACACTACAGCACAAACAGGCCCTTCGGCCCACTAGTTGCGCCAATCACTTCTAAACCTACTAGGCCATAGACCTATCTATAACCCCCAATCCCATTAGATCCCAATTGGATTAGAGCCATAGATTCTTAGAGCATTGAAACAGGCCCTCTGGCCCAATTTGTATGGAAAGGGAGGATAGGAAGTAATTTAGTTGGGAGGTCAATCACGAGGGGACATAATTTTAGGATGAGTGACTGGAGATTCAGAGGGATTTAAGAAATGTTGTTTTCACTCAGAGGGTGGTGGGAATCTAGAATGTACTACCTGGGAAGGTAGTGGAGGCTGGAAATGTTACAAACTTCAAAAGATATCTGGATGAACAAGAATATGGGACAAGTTTGGGAAATGGGCTTAGTGCGACTTTACTGGTAGTTATTGTCGGTATAGACTCAATGGGCCAAGGGGCCTTTTTCAGTACTATATGACTTTATGACTCTGAGATATGGTGGAAATGGTAATTGCTTTGAGGACTTTGTCAGACACAGGGAAGAAATACTCCCAAATCAACAAAGAGAGTTTAGCAGCCACCTATGCTGTGAAGAAATGTCACCAGTCCATCTACAGACAGCACTTCACCATTGTGTCAGACCGTAAGGCAATGTCTGGGCTTCTCTATGAAGACAAGCCAGTGTACCCCCTCCCCCCACTCCATATGTTATAAGTTGTAACATATCTCACAACTATCCAAAATCTCACAACCTTACCATGTCTCACTTTGGTACAATGTCCCACTACTGTACTATATTCCACTATTGTAAAATATCTCACTATGATACACTATTGTACATTATCTCACTACTGTACAATATTCAATCACTGTCCAATATCCCAGCATTGTCCAACATTTCATTATTGTAGAATACCCCACTGTACAGTACCTCACTGGCCATTACCCCATTATTGTGCATTATCTCAATACTATACAATACCCCACTACTGTACAATATCTCCTCATAGTCCAACATCTCACTAATGTACAATATCCCACTACTATACAATATCTCACTACTTATTATTCTAGTGTACAATATCTTACTATTCGATAATGTGACTGAACACATTGACGAAGGAAGTGCAGTGGACATAGTGTACATGGACTTCAGCAAGGCGTTTGATAAGGTCCCCCATGCAAGACTTCTTGAGAACATAGAACATAGAACATTACAGCACAAACAGGCCCTTCGGCCCTCGAGTTGCGCCGATCGCATCAACCCCACCAATCTATAGACCTATCTATAACCCCCAATCCCATTAAACCCCATATACTCATCCAGAAGTCTTTTAAAAGACCCCAGCGAGTTCGCCTCCACCACCGACGACGGCAGCCGATTCCAATCACTCACCACCCTCTGAGTGAAAAACTTACCCCTAACATCACCTCTGTACCTCCCTCCCCGCACCTTAAATCTGTGGCCCCTCGTAGCGACCATTTCAACCCGGGGAAATAGCCTCTGAGAGTCCACCCTATCTATTCCTCTCAACATTTTATAAACTTCTATCAGGTCGCCTCTCAACCTTCGCCTCTCCAGGGAAAAGAGTCCCAGCTCCCTCAACCTATCTTCATAAGGCATGCCTCCCAGTCCAGGCAACATCCTTGTAAATCTCCTCTGCACCCTTTCAATAGCTTCTACATCTTTCCTATAGTGAGGCGACCAGAACTGCGCACAGTACTCCAAATGAGGCCTGACAAGGGTCCTGTAAAGTTGCAGCATTACCTCCCGACTCCTAAACTCAATCCCTCGATTAATGAAGGCCAGTACACCATACGCCTTCTTGACCACCTCCTCCACCTGCGAGGCCGATTTAAGAGTCCTGTGAACCCGGACCCCGAGATCCTTCTGCTCTTCAACGCTACTAAGACCCCTGGTCTTAGTGAAAGGTGGAAGGTGAGAGGGCATGGGATCCAAGGGCCTTTGGCCTTGTGGATCCAGAACTGGCTTGCCTGCAGAAAGCAGAGAGTGGTTGTGGATGGGTCTTTTTGGGAATGGAGGTCAGTCACCAGTGGGGTGCCCCAGGGATCTGTTCTGGGACCCTTGCTGTTTGTCATTTTCATAAATGACCTGGATGAGGAAGTGGAGGGATGGGTAAGTAAGTTCGCTGATGACACGAAGGTCGGTGGTGTTGTGGATGGTCTGGAAGGATGTCAAAAGTTGTAGCAGGACATAAATAGGATGCAGGACTGGGCGGAGAAGTGGCAGATGGACTTCAACGCGGATAAATGTGTAGTGGTCCATTTTGGCAGGACCAATGGGATGAACGAGTACACTATCAAGGGCACGAGACTTAGTAGTGTTGAAGAGCAGAAGGATCTTGGGGTCCAGGTCCACAGGACTCTTAAATCGGCCTTGCAGGTGGAGGATGTGGTCAAGAAGGCGTATGATGTACTGGCCTTCATTAATCGAGGGATTGAGTTTAGGAGTCGGGAGGTAATGCTGTAACTTTATAAGACACTTGTCAGGCCTCACTTGGAGTACTGTGCGCAGTTCTGGTTGCCTCACTATAGGAAAGACGTGGAAGCTATTGAAAGGGTGCAGAGGAGATTTACAAGGATGTTGCCTGGACTGGGAGGCATGCCTTATGAAGTTAAGTTGAGGGAGCTGGGACTCTTTTCCCTGGAAAGACGTAGGTTGAGAGGCGACCTGATAGAAGTTTATAAAATGTTGAGAGGAATAGATAGGGTGGACTCTCAGAGGCTATTTTCCAGGGCTGAAATGGTCGCTACGAGAGGACACAGATTTAAGGTGCGGGGAGGCAAGTACAGAAGTGATGTTAGAACATAGAACATAACAGCACAAACAGGCCCTTCGGCCCTCGAGTTGCGCCGATCACATCAACCCCACCAATCTATTGACCTATCTATAACCCCCAATCCTATTAAACCCCATATACTCATCCAGAAGTCTTTTAAAAGACCCCAGCGAGTTCGCCTCCACCACCGACGACAGCAGCCGATTCCATTCACTCACCACCCTCTGAGTGAAAAACTTACCCCTAACATCACCTCTGTACTTCCCTCCCCTTCCCTCCACTTCCTCATCCAGGTCATTTATGAAAATGACAAACAGCAAGGGTCCCAGAACAGATCCCTGGGGCACCCCACTGGTGACTGACCTCCATTCCCAAAAAGACCCATCCACAACCACTCTCTGCCTTCTGCAGGCAAGCCAGTTCTGGATCCACAAGGCCAAAGGCCCTTGGATCCCATGCCCTCTCACCTTCTCAAGAAGTCTTGCATGGGGGACCTTATCAAAAGCCTTGCTGAAGTCCATGTACACTACGTCCACGGCACTTCCTTCGTCAATGTGTTCAGTCACATTATCGAAGAACTCAACTAGGCTCGTAAGGCACGACCTGCCCTTGACAAATCCATGCTGACTATTCCTGATCATGTCAAACCTCTCCAAATGCTCGTAAATCTTGTCCCTCAGAAGCCTCTCCATCAGCTTACCAACCACTGAGGTCAGACTCACCGGGCGGTAATTTCCCGGGCTATCTCTGTTCCCTTTCTTAAAAATAGGGACTACATCCGCAATCCTCCAATCTTCCGGAACCTCTCCCGTCTCCATTGACGACGCAAAGATCATTGCCAGGGGCTCTGCAATCACTTCCCTCGCCTCCCACAGTATCCTGGGGTACATCCCATCTGGTCCCGGCGACTTATCTATTTTGATAGAATTCAAAAGTTCTAACACATCCTCCTCCTTAATGTCCACGTACTCAATCTTTTCCATCTGCTGCAAGTCCATAGCAAGATCTCCCAAATCAGCTTCCATTGTGAATACTGAGGCAAAGTACTCATTAAGCACCTCCGCCATTTCTTCTGGTTCCACACAGACCTTTCCCCCTTCACCTTTTATAGGTCCTATCCTTTCCCTTCTCACCCTTTTACCTTTCACATATTTATAGAAGGCCTTGGGACTTTCCTTAATCTTACCCGCCAAGGTCTTCTCATGACCCCTTCTGGCTCTCCTAATTTCCCTTTTAACCTCCTTTCTACAGTCCTTATATTCTTCAAGATCCTTAACCTCTCCTAGTTACCTGAACCTTCTGTACACCTTCCTTTTCTTCCTGACTAGGTTCAACACAGCCTTCGTGCACCACGGTTCCCGCGACCTACCAAAACCCCCTTGTCTCATCGGAACATTGTCATGTAGAGCGCCAGACAAACATTCCTTGAATATCCGCCACCTTCCTTCCGTACTTTTCCCTAAGAACGCCTCCTTCCAGTTTATTTGTGCAAGTAACTTCCTGACTTCTTCGTATCTCCCCTTACTCCAGACAAACACCTTCCTAGCCTGCCTGATCCTATCTCGTTCCAATGCAATTGTGAAGGAGATAGAATTATGGTCACCATTCCCAAGATGCTCTCCTACCGAGAGATCCATCACCTGCCCTGGTTCATTCGCCAGTACCAGGTCAAGTACAGCCTCTCCCCTCGTAGGCTTGTCCACATACTGTGTCAGGAAACCTTCCTGAACACACCTAACAAACTCCTCTCCAGCCAAACCCCTTACTCTAGGGATATTCCAGTCGATGTTTGGGAAATTGAAGTCTCCCATCACGACAACTCTGTTTTTAATACATTTCTCCAGAATCTGGTTCCCTATCTGCACTTCAACTTCCCTGTCACTATTGGGCAGCCTATAGAATGTTAGGGGTCAGTTTTTCACTCAGAGGGTGGTGAGTGAATGGAATCGGCTGCAGTCAGTGGTGGTGGAAGTGAACTCGCTGGGGTCTTTTAAAAGACTTCTGGATGAGTATATGGGATTTAATGGGATTCGGGGTTATAGATAGGTCTATGGATTGGTAGGTGTTGATGTGATCGGTGCAACTCGTGGGCCGAAGGGCCTGTTTGCGCTGTTGTGTTCTTTGTTCTATGTTCTATCCAATATTCCATCACTGTACAATAATCCAGCACTGTACATTATTTCACCATCATCCGATATTTCTCTACCCTCCAACACCCTACCACTTCCTGTATCCCACAACTGTACAATCTCTCACTGCTGTCCAATATCCCATCGTTAGCCATTATTCCACTGCTGAGCAATATCTAACTATTGTCCAATAAGACCATAAGAAATAGGAACAGGAGTAGACAATTTAGTTCTTTGAACCTGCTCTACTATTTAGTAAGATCATATCTGCTCATCCATTTTGGTATGAATAACCGCAAAATGGACTATTATTTATCTGGTTAAAAGTTATAGCATGCTACCGTGTAGAGGGATCTGGGCGTCCTTGTGCAAGAATTACAAGGAGTTGGTTTGCAGGTTCAGCAGGTAATTAAGAAGGCAAATGGAATTTTGTCCTTCGTTGCCAGAGGGATGGAGTTTAAAAAAGTGAGGTTATATTGCAGCTGTATAAGGTGTTGGTGAGGCCACACCTGGAGTTACTGTGGACAGTTTTGGTCTTCTTACTTGAGAAAGGATATACTGGCACTGGAGGGGGTGCAGAGGAGATTCACTAGGGTGATTCTGGAGTTGAGAGGGTTGGTTTATGAGACTGAGTAGACTGGGGCTATACTCATTGGAATGGGGGAAGATCTTACAGAAACATATAAGATTATAAAGGGAATAGATAAGATAGAAGCAGGGAAGTTGTTTCCACTGGCAGGTGAAACTAAAACTAGGGGGCATGACCTCAAAATAAGGGGGAGCAGATTTAGGACTGAGTTGAGGAGGAACTTCTTCACACAAAGGGTTGTGAATCTGTGGAATTCCCTGCCCAGTTGAGGCTCCCTCATTGAATGTTTTTAAGGCAGAGATAAATAAGTTTTTGAACAATAAAGGAATTAAGGGTTATGGTGAGCGGGTGGGTAAGTGGAGCTGAGTTCACAAAAAGATCAGCCATGATCTTATTGAATGGCGGAGCAGTCTCGAGGGGCCAGATGGCCGACTCCTGCTCCTAGTTCTACGTTGTACACCAGCCCTCTTGAAATAACAGCCAGAAATCCATTTGATTTCCTTAATACCTCATTATGATTTTATTATTAGCTAACACTTGCTAAGTCCATTTTCCAGCCTTACTTCCCTGTCTTAGTTTTCCCTCTTGATTAAAAACTTCTCAATCTCAGTCTTGAAAATGACAAGGATTTGGCTTCTTGGGGTAACTGGTAAGTGAAAGCGGGGTCATCTTTAACATTTAAGAAAAACTTGGACAGATACATGGATGAGAGGGGTGTGGAGGAATATGGTCCAGGTGCAGGTCAGTGGGTCTAGGCAGAAAAATGGTTCAGCACAGACAAGAAGGGCCAAAAGGTCTGTTTCTGAGCTGTAATTCTGTGGTTCTATGGTAAAGAATTCCAGAGATTCACCACCCTTTGGGAAAGGTGAGATAAGAGTGGTAAGGCCACATTTGGAATCCTGTGCAGAAAAGATTTATTGGGACACTACCAGGGCTTTAAAAAAGGCTTAAAAAAAGACTTGACAAAAGATCATCTGTACTCAAAGCGTCAGCTCTTTTCTCTCCTTACAGATGTTGCCAGGCTTGCTGAGATTTTCCAGCATTTTCTCTTTTGCTACTGGGACTTGGAGGCTTGAGTTATAAGGAGAAGCTGGATAAACTGGGACTTATTTCCCTGGATATTAGGAGGCTTAATGGAGATCTTATAGAGATCTATCAAATAATGAGAGACTATCAGATCAGCTAGATAGTCAACATCTTTGGCCAAAGATAGGGAAGTCTAAAACTAGAGGGCATAGGTTTAAGGTGATAGGGGAGAGATGCAAAAGGGTCCAGGTGGTGATGCGTGTCTGGAACCAGAGGTAGTAGTAGAGGGTACAATTTTGTCTTTTAAAAAACATTTAGACAGATGGGTAAGATGGGTATAGAGGGATATGGGGCAAATGCGGGCAATTGGGACTAGCTTAGTGGTTATAAGAAAGGCGTCATTGATAAGTTGGGCTGTTATTCCCATGCTGTATGCCTCTATAAAAGAAATTCCTCCTCAAATCCATCCTTAAATGAGCACTCGTTTATTCTGTAACTGTGCCCTCTGGTCCTGACTGGAAATATCCCCCCCACCATTAACTCTGTCGAACCCCCCTAACAATTGTCTATTTTTAATCATATTACCACTCATACTTCTGAATTCCAAGGAGTATAGATACAGTGGGGTGGGATTCTCTGGCTACACTTGTCTGTGTTCTGTGCCCAATTATAATGTCTCTTTCCTTCAATAAGGGTATTGTAGGTGAACACGGTATTCTAAAAGTGGCCTCACTTGTGCCTTGTACAGTTACAGCAACATCCTTTTATTTTTGTATACCAGCCCTCTTGAAATAAAAGCCAGAAATCCATTTGATTTCCTTAATACCTTCTGCAACTGTAGGCTAGCTTTCTGGGTTTCATGTAGTTTTCCGTCTCACTAGCTCAATATCCATGGTACATGGGATTTAATGGGATTGAAGGTTACAGATAGGCCTGGTAGGTAGGGATATGATCAGCGCAACTTGTGGGCACACAACAGATTGATAATACAAGTGAGAACCAGACTGGATACAGATCTGGGTGGCACAGTGGTTAGCACTGCTGTTTCACAGCTCCAGGAACCCAGGTTCGATTCCCGGCTCAGGTCGCTGCCTGTGTGGAGTTTGCACATTCTCCACGTGTCTGCGTGGGTTTCCTTTAGGTGCTCCGGTTTCCTCCCACAGCCCAAAGATGTGCAGGTTAGGTTGATTGGCCGTGCTAAATTGACTGTAGAGGCATAGGTTAGAGGATTAGTGGGTAAAATATGTCGGGATATGGGGGTGGGGCCTGCGTGGGATTGTGGTTGTTGATGGGCCGAATGGTCTCTTTCTTTACTGTAGGGTTTCTATGACTGAGAAATGAGAAAGGAAATATAACAGGCAGATATCGTTGGGCTGTAGGAGGAAACTGGAGTACCTGGAAGAACCCACGCAGATACAGGGAGAACATGCAGACTCCGCACGGGCAGTGACCCAAGCCAAAATAACACACAATAGTGGACCCAACACCGATCGCTGTGGCATATCGCTGGTCACAAGCCTCCACCATTAACTCTGTCGAACCCCCTGCAATCAAGTTATTGTGAAAATGCCCTTGTCGCCACACTCCTGGATCAGAGAAGGCTAAGGGGTTACCAAATTGAGGGGTACAAATTCTGAGGGACCTCGATAGATAGGAAAGACCTGTTTTCCCTGAGCTGAGAGGCCAATTGCCAAGGGACCTAGATTTAAGGTGATTGGTAGAAGGAGTTACTCATCTGATGAAGGAACAGTGCTCCGAAAGCTCGTGATTCCAAATAAACCTGTTAGGCGTTGTGAGATTTCTTCCCATTGCATTCACAACAAAGTCACTCTTTCCAAAGTGATCTTGTAAAGTTCAGTAAGTCACTCTTACAGATGTCCAGTACTTACAAAAAGATTCAGGACAGGTGAATCGTATTCTGTAATCTTCACATCTCCCATCATCCTGCTTTGAATTGACACAAACAAATCCACTCGAAATGCTGCAGCTGTTTAACAGATAATAAAGAAAAGAAGATTTGTATTTTCATCACACTTTTTACTAGCACCACATTTTTCAAAGTGCCAATGACGAACTTTTTAGAGCGATTCTCACTATTATGATGATGTGGAGATGCCGGCGTTGGACTGGGTTAAACACAGTAAGAAGTCTCACAACACCAGGTTAAAGTTCAACAGGTTTATTTGGTAGCAAATGCCACTAGCTTTCAGAGCGCTGTCCCTTCATCAAATGAGTGGGATTCTGTTCACAAACAGGGCAAATAAAGACACAAACTCAATTTACAGAATAATGATTAGAATGTGAGTCTTTATAGCTAATCAGTTCTTAAAGGTACAGACAGTGTGAGTGGAGAGAGGGTTAAGCACAGGTTAAAGAGATGTGTATTGTCTCCAGATAGTACAGTGAGTGAGATTTTGCAAACCCAGGCAAGTCACGGGGGTTACAGATAGTGTGACATGAACCCAAGACCCCTGTTGAGACCGTCCTCATGTGTGCGGAACTTGGCTATCAGTCTCTGCTCAGCGACTCTGTGTTGTCGTGTGTTGTGAAGGCCGCCTTGGAGAACGCTTACCCGAAGGTCAGAGGCTGAATGCCCATGACCGCTGAAGTGTTCCCCAAGAACAAGAGAACAGTCTTGCCTGGTGATTGTCAAGCGGTGTTCATTCATCCATGCAGACGCTAAGACAATGGAAGAATGAACATCGCTCGACAATCACCAGGCAAGTCTATTCCCTTCCTGTTGGCGAACACTTCAGTGGTCACGGGCATTCAGCCTCTGATCTTCGGGTAAACATTCTCCAAGGCGGCCTTCATGACACACGACAGCGCAGAGTCGCTGAACAGAGACTGATAGCCAAGTTCCGCACACATGAGGACGGTCTCAACAGGGATCTTGGGTTCATGTCGCACTATCTGTAACCCCCGTGACTTGCCTGGGTTGGCAAAACCTCACTTACTGTACTGTCTGGAGACAATACACATCTCTTTAACCTGTGATCAGTGCTCCTTCCACTCACGTTGTCTGCACCTTTAAGACTTGATTAGCTGTAAAGACTCGCATTCCAATCATTATCCTGTAAATTGAGTTGGTGTTTTTATATGGGCTGTTTGTAAACAGAACTCACACTCACCTCTCAAAGGAGCAGCGCTCCAAAAGCTATTGGTGCTTGCTACCAAATAAACCTGTTGGACTTTAACCTGGTGTTGTGAGACTACTTACTGTACTCACTATTGTGATACAGGAAACATAAGGTGAGATTTTCTGAGTTAAACGATTTTAATCAGGCAATTGAGGTTGGTCTGCTTTAACATGAACTCCCTGATTAAAGGCCACAGAAAGATCGGCTGCTGTCATCGGTGGTGGAGGCGAACTCGCTGGGGTCTTTTAAAGGACTTCTGGATGAGTTAGATATAGAACCCCAGATATAGAACCCTACAGTGCAGAAACAGGCCCTTCGGCCCATCGAGTCTGCACCGAACACAATCCCACCCAGACCCTATCCCCATATCCCTACACATTTACCTGCTAATCCCTCTAACCTACACATCCCAGGACACGAAGGGGCAATTTTAGCATAGCCAATGAACCTATCCCGCACATCTTTGGACTGTGGGAGGAAACCGGAGCACCCGGAGAAAACCCACGCAGACACGAGGAGAATGTGCAAACTCCACACAGGCAGTGACCCGAGCCGGGAATCGAACCCAGGACCCTGGAGCTGTGAAGCAGCAGTGCTAACCACTGTGCTACCGTGCCGCCCTATATGGAGTTCAATGGGATTGGGGGTTATAGATAGGTCTATAGATTGGTGGGGTTGATGTGATCAGCGCAACTCGTGGGCCGAAGGGCCTGTTTGTGCTGTAATGTTCTATGTTCTATGTTCTATACCCTTAATTAAAGATCAAATTGATATTTCAGTCAGTTCCTCTGGCACTCTGGATACAGAGTGTATACAGAGAGCACTCTGGAGAATGTTGTTGGATCTTGGAAATAAAGGAATTTTGGTGAAGGGACTTCCATCTCTGAGGAATTATTATACTGACCCTGACAGTGGGGGGTCTGCATTACAGCCCCCCACATTATCGAAACCATAGAAACCCTACAGTGCAGGAGGTGGCCATTCAGTTCATGGAGCCTGGACTGACAGCAATGCCACACACGCCTTATCCCCATAACCCCGTGCATTTACCCCAGTCTCCCTGACACTAAGGAGTAACTTAGCATTGTCAATCAATGTAACCTGTACACCTCTGGACTGTGGGAAACTGGAGCACCTGGAGGAAATCCATGCACACATGGGGAGAACATGCAAACTCCACACAGTCACCCGAGGCTGGTATCGAACCCGAGTCCCTGGCACTGTGAGGCAGTATTGCTAAACCGCTATGTCACCACGCCACAGATATTCCCACTGCTCCGAGGCTGTGTCAGTGCTGAAGAATCCTGTCTGTGATTTCGTTTGCAAAACAACTTGTGATCTTTGGAATAAAGTGGCAACTGGAAAATATGTTGAGGGGAATCTATTTACTCAGGGATGTTGTCTGCGGTCTCTGAAGCTGGAGTCCCAGATGTTGTCTCCACTTCACAGGCAGTTGGGTTGATGCAGATCTGACCAGGATATTGTCTGCGGAGTTTCTCCAGATCTTCATAATCCCCACTGCCCGATGGATTATCACGGTCAAACCACTGGGTTTTACAATTACCTGGTGAAAGGAGCAAATAAAAAACAAAATGTAAAGAATACTTTAAGGGCAAATAACAAATATATAATATAATAAATAAAAAAATAACAAAGTCCCTCACGGTAGGCTGGTAGAAAAGGTTAAGGCGCATGGGATACGAGGCCAGGTAGCTAGGTGGATTGAGAACTGGCTGGGAAATAGGAGACAGAGGGTAGCTGTGGAGGGGACCTTGTCGGGCTGGAGGCCAGTGACCAGTGGTGTGCCACAGGGCTCAGTACTGGGACCTCTCCTCTTTGTAGTCTACATAAATGACTTGGAAGAGGGCGTAGGTGGTGTGATTAGCAAGTTTGCTGATGACACCAAGATGGCAGGGTTGGCGGGTACGGAACTGGATTGTCAGGTGATACAACAGGATATAGATAGGTTGGTGCAGTGGGCAGATAGGTGGCAGATGGCATTTAATCCTGACAAATGCGAGGTGATGCATTTTGGACGGAATAATGCAGAGAGGAGCTATGTGATTAAAGGGAGGCCGATTAGGAGTATTGACATACAGAGGGACCTGGGAGTGCAGGTTCACAAATCCATGAAGGTTGCATCACAAGTGGAGAAGGTCGTTAGGAAGGCTTATGGGATGTTGGCCTTTATAGGAAGGGGCATAGAGTATAAAAGCTGCTGTCTAATGCTTCAGTTGTACAGAACATTGGTTAGACCACATTTGGAGTACTGCGTCCAGTTCTGGTCACCTTACTACCGGAAAGACGTGGAGTCTCTGGAAAGGGTGCAGAGGAGGTTTACCAAGATGTTGCCTGGCTTGGGGGGACTGGGTTACGAGGAGAGGTTGAAGAAACTGGGACTATTCTCCTTGGAAAGGCGGAGATTGAGAGGGGACATGATAGAAGTATATAAGATAATGAAGGGAATGGATAGAGTTAATAGTGAGAGACTGCTCCCTAGACTGGATACGAACACGAGAGGTCATCATTTAAGGGCGAGGGGGGAGAGGTATAATTTGGAGGTGAGAAGAAGGTTCTTTACGCAGAGAGTTGTGGGGGTCTGGAACGCGCTACCGAGTAGGGTGGTGGAGGCAGGAACGTTGGACTCGTTTAAGATGCAGTCAGATAGGTACATGAGTGAAACGAGAATGGAGGGATATGGTAGGAGATATTAAATAGGGTTAAACCTCGGGACACACTGGAAAGGCAGGCTGTAAGATTAATATTTTTGACTTTATTCCACAGGTGGAGGTCCACCTCGTGTCAAACGAGGGGCATTCACACGGCGGGTCGTGCCTGGGCTGCTCTTGGAAGTTCCAGGAGTGGCCTAGTACTTCGTGTCGGTGTGTGTGCTTGATCCTGGACCGGTAGATGGGCGCCGCAACAGCTCAGTGACTAGCACTGCTGGCTGTGCAGGCACATGGATTTGGGCCTGTGTCTGTGGGAGTTTGCGCATTCTCCCTGTGGTTGCGTGGGTTTCCTCCGGGCACTCCGGTTTCCTCCCACACCCCAAAGATGTGCTCTCAGGCTAATCGGTTTTTACCAAATTGACACTATTTCTTCCCTGAATCTGACTGAGTAGGGTTCCATTCATAGATATGCAGGGTAGAATAGGTGTAGGGTGATGTGGCGGCACGGGCTCGTTGGGCCGAAGGGCCTGTTTCCCGTGCTGGGTTGTTCTTTGTTTATAACCATATTCCTTGCAGGACAATGAGACTGGAAAACCAATCTGTATCAAATTGGAATAAATTCTGCTGAATGACTCTGTGAAAAGAATCGGGAGCTCAAAACATTGAATTCCGATGAATGTTATTACTGACAGTAATATTGGGTGTGTACAATGATCTACAGATTATGATCTTTGATAATAAGTGAAATTGATAGCTGTGTGTAATTCTATAACAAAACTTTCGGGTTTGGTTGTTTCTGGGAAATTTGGTCATTGTTTCTCTGCCCAAAAGAAACACTGCTTTCTGTTGGGATCTTCCTTTCGATTTTCCCCAATTCCTGTTAAAAAGTTAATCATAATTGTACATGTGCTGGGTTCCCAAACACTGACAACAAGGGGCAGCACAGTGGTTAGCACTGCTGCTTCACAGCTCCAGAGTCCTGGGTTTGATTCCCGGCTCGGGTCCCTGTCTGTGTGGAGTTTACACATTCTCCTTGTGTCTGCGTGGGTAAATTGGAATTGGTAATTGGCAAACAAAACTGGAAGGGAACACTGGGATGCACTCCAAGACTGAAAGGTGGGACAAATAGCCAGAGCCTCCGGATGACAGAAAAGACAGAGAATAAGATGCAGCTGAAAATAGGGGCACACAACAGATTGATAATACAAGTGAGAACCAGACTGGATACAGATCTGGGTGGCACAGTAGTCAGCACTGCTGTTTCACAGCTCCAGGGACCCAGGTTCGATTCCCGGCTCGGGTCACTGTCTGTGTGGAGTTTGCACATTCTCCTCATGTCTGCGTGGGTTTTCTCCGGGTGCTCCGGTTTCCTCCCACAGCCCAAAGATGTGCGGGTTAGGTTGATTGGCCGTGCTAAATTGACCGTAGAGGCATAGGTTAGAGGATTAGTGGGTAAAACATGTCGGGATACGGGAGTGGAGCCTGCGTGGGATTGTGGTTGTCGATGGGCCGAATGGTCTCTTTCTTTACTGTAGGGTTTCTATGATTCAGAAATGAGAAAGGAAATATAACAGGCAGATATCGTTGGGCTGTAGGAGGAAACTGGAGTACCTGGAAGAACCCACGCAGACACAGGGAGAACTCCGCACAGGCAGTGACCCAAGCCAAAATAACACACAATAGTGGCCCCAACACCGATCGCTGTGGCATATCACTGGTCACAAGCCTCCAGCCTGAAAATCACCCCTCTACCACCACCCTCTGTCTTCTACAAGCCAATTTTGTATCCAATTAGTTAGTTCTCTCTGGATCCCATGTGATCTAACCTTACAGACCAGTCTACCATACGGTACCTTGTCAAAGGCCTTGCTAAAGTCCATGTACATAATATGTACTTAACTCCTTTCATCTGTTTTCTTCTAATACACGATCTCCCACACACAAAACCGTGCTCTTTATCCCTAATCAGTTCCTACCTTTCCAAATGCATCGTGTCTCTCAGATTCCCCTCCACCAACTTTCCGAGATTGGACAAGATATTGGATACAAAATCAGGGATGTAACGATGGAACTGTATAAAATGTGGGTGAGGCCTCGCTTCAATTCTGTGTGCAGTTCTGGTTGGTGCGTTACAGGAAGGACAAAATTGCTCTGGAGAGAGTGCAGAGATTTCCAAGAATGTTCCTGGGGCATGAAAATTGCAGCTTTGGGGAGAGATTGGATAGGTTGGGGTTGTTACCCTTAGAACAGAGGAGGCTAAGGGGTGAATAAATTGCAGTGTACAAAATTATGATGGAGCTCAATAGACAATAAAGGCCTGTTTTCCCCTCATTGAGAGGTCAGTCACCAGGGAGCCTGGATTTAAGGCGATTGGTGGAAGGAGTAGAGGGGACATGAGGGAAATCTGTTCCATCCAGAGGGTGGTGAGTGTCTGGAATTCACTGCCTCAGTTATTGGTTGAGACTGAAATGCTCAGCCCATTTAAGAGGTACTTGGATCTATAAGTGAAATGCTGTAACCTGCCAGGCCAGAGGGGAGGTGATGACCTAGACTATTAATCCAGAGACTCAGCTATGTTCTGGAGACCTAGGATCGAATCCCGCCATGGCAGACGGCGGAATTTCAATTCAATAAAAAAAATCTGGAATTAAGCGTCTACTGATGACCATGAAACCATTCAACACAGAAAAGTACATCACAGGAACAGGCGTTCTGGCCCTCCAAGCCCATGCTAATGTCCTCACTAAACGTGTGGAGGGGAAACCGGAGGAAACACACGCAGATACGGAGGGTAGGTGCTGACTCCTCACAGACAAGCTCGGAATTGAACCCGGGTCCCTGGTGCTGTGAGGCAACAGTGCGAACCACTGTGCCACCTCAAAGACCAAAATCATTCCATCTTATTGAAACCGATGGGAATTAGGAGCAGAAATAGATAAATTCAGCCCTTTGTACTTGTTCCACCATTCAATCAGGTCATGGCTGATCTCTCCCTGGTCTCAAATCCACCTCCCTGCCTGTTCCCCATATTCCTTTAACATGTTTTTTTTTATCAGAAATATATCTATCTCCTTCTTGAAACTATTTAATGATTCAGATTCCACCGCGCTTTGGGGCAGCGAGTTCCACAAATTCACCACCCTCTGTGAGAATTAGTTCCTCCTTATCTCAGTTCTAAATCTACTGTCTCGCAATTTATACTTGTGACCTCTTGTTCTAAAGTTTAAAGTTTATTTATTTGAGTCACAAGTAGGCTTACATTAACGCTGCAATCAAGTTATTGTGAAAATGCCCTCGTCGCCACACTCCTGGATCAGAGAAGGCTAAGGGGTTACCAAATTGAGGGGTACAAATTCTGAGGAACCTCAATAGATAGGAAAGACCTGTTTTCCCCGAGCTGAGGGGCCAGTTACCAAGGGACCTAGACTTAAGGTGATTGGTAGAAGGAGTTACTCATCTGATGAAGGAACAGTGCTCCGAAAGTTCGTGATTCCAAATAAACCTGTTAGGCGTTGTGAGATTTCTTCCCATTGCATTCACAACAGAGTCACTCTTTCCAAAGTGATCTTGTAAAGTTCAGTAAGTCACTCTTACAGATGTCCAGTACTTACAAAAAGATTCAGGACAGGTGAATCGTATTCTGTAATCCTCACATCTCCCATCATCCTGCTTTGAATTGAAACAAACAAATCCACTCGAAATGCTGCAGCTGTTTAACAGATAATAAAGAAAAGAAGATTTGTATTTCCATCACACTTTTTACTAGCACCACATTTTTCAAAGTGCCAATGACGAACTTTTTAGAGCGATTCTCACTATTGTGATGATGTGGAGATGCCGGTGTTGGACTGGGTTAAATACAGTAAGAAGTCTCACAACACCAGGTTAAAGTCCAACAGGTTTATTTGGTAGCAAATGCCACTAGCTTTCAGAGCGCTGTCCCTTCATCAGATGAGTGGGATTCTGTTCACAAACAGGGCAAATAAAGACACAAACTCAATTTACAGAATAATGATTAGAATGCAAGTCTTTATAGCTAATCAGTTCTTAAAGGTACAGACAGTGTGAGTGGAGAGAGCATTAAGTACAGGTTAAAGAGATGTGTATTGTCTCCAGGTAGGACAGTTAGTGAGATTTTGCAAACCCAGGCAAGTCACGGGGGTTACAGATAGTGCGACATGAACCCAAGATCCCTGTTGAGACCGTCCTCATGTGTGCGGAACTTGGCTATCAGTCTCTGCTCAGCGACTCTGCGCTGTCGTGTGTTGTGAAAGCCGTCTTGGAGAATGCTTACCCGAAGGTCACAGGCTGAATGCCCGTGACCGCTGAAGTGTTCACCAACAGGAAGGGAACAGTCTTGTCTGGTGATTGTCAAGCGGTGTTCATTCATCCATGCAGACCATGCAGACGCTACGACAACGGATGAATGAACATCGCTCGACAGTCACCAGGCAAGTCTATTCCCTTCCTGTTGGCGAACACTTCAGTGGTCACGGGCATTCAGCCTCTGATCTTCGGGTAAACATTCTCCAAGGCGGCCTTCACGACACACGACAGCGCAGAGTCGCTGAACAGAGACTGATAGCCAAGTTCCACACACATGAGGACGGTCTCAACAGGGATCTTGGGTTCATGTTGCACTGTCGGTAACCCCCGTGACTTGCCTGGGTTTGCAAAATCTCACTAACTGTCCTACCTGGAGACAATACCCATCTCTTTAACCTGTGCTTAACCCTCTCTCCACTCACGTTGTCTGTACTTTTAAGACTTGATTATCTGTAAAGACTCACATTCTAATCAGTATCCTGTGAATTGAGTTTGTGTTTTTATATGCCCTGTTTATGAACAGAATCCCACTCACCTGACGAAGGAGCAGCACTCCAAAAACTAGTGGCTTTTGCTACCAAATAAACCTGTTGGACTTTAACCTGGTGTTGTGAGACTTCTTACTGTACTCACAGGAAACATAAGGTGAGATTTTCTGAGTTAAACGATTTTAATCAGGCAATTGAGATTGGTCTGCTTTAACATGAACTCCATGATTAAAGGCCACAGAAAGAAGCCCTTAATTAAAGATCAAATTGATATTTCAGTCAGTTCCTCTGGCACTCTGGATACAGAGTGTATACAGAGAGCACTCTGGAGAATGTTGTTGGATCTTGGAAATAAAGGAATTTTGGTGAAGGGACTTCCATCTCTGAGGAATTATTATACTGACCCTGACAGTGGGGGGTCTGCATTACAGCCCCCCACATTATCGAAACCATAGAAACCCTACAGTGCAGGAGGTGGCCATTCAGTTCATGGAGCCTGGACTGACAGCAATGCCACACACGCCTTATCCCCATAACCCCGTGCATTTACCCCAGCCTCCCTGACACTAAGGAGTAACTTAGCATTGTCAATCAATGTAACCTGTACACCTCTGGACTGTGGGAAACTGGAGCACCTGGAGGAAATCCATGCACACATGGGGAGAACATGCAAACTCCACACAGTCACCCGAGGCTGGTATCGAACCCGAGTCCCTGGCGCTGTGAGGCAGTATTGCTAAACCGCTATGTCACCACGCCACAGATATTCCCATTGCTCCGAGGCTGTGTCAGTGCTGAAGAATCCTGTCTGTGATTTCGTTTGCAAAACAACTTGTGATCTTTGGAATAAAGTGGCAACTGGAAAATATGTTGAGGGGAATCTATTTACTCAGGGATGTTGTCTCCGGTCTCTGAAGCTGGAGTCCCAGATGTTGTCTCCACTTCACAGGCAGTTGGGTTGATGCAGATCTGACCAGGATATTGTCTGCGGAGTTTCTCCAGATCTTCATAATCCCCACTGCCCGATGGATTATCACGGTCAAACCACTGGGTTTTACAATTACCTGGTGAAAGGAGCAAATAAAAAACAAAATGTAAAGAATACTTTAAGGGCAAATAACAAATATATAATATAATAAATAAAAAAATAACAAAGTCCCTCACGGTAGGCTGGTAGAAAAGGTTAAGGCGCATGGGATACGAGGCCAGGTAGCTAGGTGGATTGAGAACTGGCTGGGAAATAGGAGACAGAGGGTAGCTGTGGAGGGGACCTTGTCGGGCTGGAGGCCAGTGACCAGTGGTGTGCCACAGGGCTCAGTACTGGGACCTCTCCTCTTTGTAGTCTACATAAATGACTTGGAAGAGGGCGTAGGTGGTGTGATTAGCAAGTTTGCTGATGACACCAAGATGGCAGGGTTGGCGGGTACGGAACTGGATTGTCAGGTGATACAACAGGATATAGATAGGTTGGTGCAGTGGGCAGATAGGTGGCAGATGGCATTTCATCCTGACAAATGCGAGGTGATGCATTTTGGACGGAATAATGCAGAGAGGAGCTATGTGATTAAAGGGAGGCCGATTAGGAGTATAGACATACAGAGGGACCTGGGAGTGCAGGTTCACAAATCCATGAAGGTTGCATCACAAGTGGAGAGGTTGTTAGGAAGGCTTATGGGATGTTGGCCTTTATAGGAAGGGGCATAGAGTATAAAAGCTGCTGTCTAATGCTTCAGTTGTACGGAACATTGGTTAGACCGCATTTGGAGTACTGCGTCGAGTTCTGGTCACCTTACTACCGGAAAGACGTGGAGTCTCTGGAAAGGGTGCAGAGGAGGTTTACCAGGATGTTGCCTGGCTTGGGGGGACTGGGTTACGAGGAGAGGTTGAAGAAACTGGGACTATTCTCCTTGGAAAGGCGGAGATTGAGAGGGGACATGATAGAAGTATATAAGATAATGAAGGGAATGGATAGAGTTAATAGTGAGAGACTGCTCCCTAGACTAGATACAAACACGAGAGGTCATCATTTAAGGGTGAGGGGGGAGAGGTATAATTTTGAGGTGAGAAGAAGGTTCTTTATGCAGAGAGTTGTGGGGGTCTGGAACGCGCTACCGAGTAGGGTGGTGGAGGCAGGAACGTTGGACTCGTTTAAGATGCAGTTAGATAGGTACATGAGTGAAACGAGAATGGAGGGATATGGTAGGGGATATTAAATAGGGTTAAACCTCGGGAGACACCGGAAAGGCAGGCTGTAAGATTAATATTTTTGACTTTATTCCACAGGTGGAGGTCAAACGAGGGGCATTCACACGGCAGGTCGTGCCTGGGCTGCTCTTGGAAGTTCCGGGAGTGGCCTAGAACTACGTGTCGGTGTGTGTGCTTGATCCTGGACCGGTAGATGGGCGCCGCAACTGCTCAGTGACTAGCACTGCTGGCTGTGCAGGCACATGGATTTGGGCCGGTGTCTGTGGGAGTTTGCGCATTCTCCCTGTGGTTGCATGGGTTTCCTCCGGGCGCTCCGGTTTCCTCCCACACCCCAAAGATGTGCTCTCAGGCTAATCGGTTTTTACCAAATTGACACTATTTCTTCCCTGAATCTGACTGAGTAGGGTTCCATTCATAGATATGCAGGGTAGAATAGGTGTAGGGTGATGTGGCGGCGCGGGCTCGTTGGGCCGAAGGGCCTGTTTCCCGTGCTGGGTTGTTCTTTGTTCTTTGTTTATAACCATATTCCTTGCAGGATAATGAGACTGGAAAACCAATCTGTATCAAATTGGAATAAATTCTGCTGAATGACTCTGTGAAAAGAATCGTGAGCTCAAAACATTGAATTCCGATGAATGTTATTACTGACAGTAATATTGGGTGTGTACAATGATCTACAGATTATGATCTTTGATAATAAGTGAAATTGATAGCTGTGTGTAATTCTATAACAAAACTTTCGGGTTTGGTTGTTTCTGGGAAATTTGGTCATTGCTTCTCTGCCCAAAAGAAACACTGCTTTCTGTTGGGATCTTCCTTTCGATTTTCCCCAATTCCTGTGAAAAAGTTAATCATAATTGTACATGTGCTGGGTTCCCTAACACTGACAACAAGGGGCAGCACAGTGGTTAGCACTGCTGCTTCACAGCTCCAGGGTCCTGGGTTCGATTCCCAGCTCGGGTCACTGCCTGTGTGGAGTTTGCACATTCTCCTCGTGTCTGCGTGGGTAAATTGGAATTGGTAATTGGCAAACAAAACTGGAAGGGAACACTGGAATGCACTCCGAGACTGAAAGGTGGGACAAATAGCCAGAGCCTCCGGATGACAGAAAAGACAGAGAATAAGATGCAGCTGAAAATAGGGGCACACAACAGATTGATAATACAAGTGAGAACCAGACTGGATACAGATCTGGGTGGCACAGTAGCACAGTGGTCAGCACTGCTGTTTCACAGCTCCAGGGACCCAGGTTCGATTCCCGGCTCGGGTCACTGCCTGTGTGGAGTTTGCACATTCTCCACGTGTCTGCGTGGGTTTTCTCCGGGTGCTCCGGTTTCCTCCCACAGCCCAAAGATGTGCGGGTTAGGTTGATTGGCCGTGCTAAATTGACCGTAGAGGCATAGGTTAGAGGATTAGTGGGTAAAACATGTCGGGATATGGGGGTGGGGCCTGCGTGGGATTGTGGTTGTCGATGGGCCGAATGGTCTCTTTCTTTACTGTAGGGTTTCTATGATTCAGAAATGAGAAAGGAAATATAACAGGCAGATATCGTTGGGCTGTAGGAGGAAACTGGAGTACCTGGAAGAACCCACGCAGACACAGGGAGAACTCCGCACAGGCAGTGATCCAAGCCAAAATAACACACAATAGTGGCCCCAACACCGATCGCTGTGGCATATCACTGGTCACAAGCCTCCAGCCTGAAAATCACCCCTCTACCACCACCCTCTGTCTTCTACAAGCCAATTTTGTATCCAATTAGTTAGTTCTCTCTGGATCCCATGTGATCTAACCTTACAGACCAGTCTACCATACGGTACCTTGTCAAAGGCCTTGCTAAAGTCCATGTACATAATATGTACTTAACTCCTTTCATCTGTTTTCTTCTAATACACGATCTCCCACACACAAAACCGTGCTCTTTATCCCTAATCAGTTCCTACCTTTCCAAATGCATCGTGTCTCTCAGATTCCCCTCCACCAACTTTCCGAGATTGGACAAGATATTGGATACAAAATCAGGGATGTAACGATGGAACTATATAAAATGTGGGTGAGGCCTCGCTTCAATTCTGTGTGCAGTTCTGGTTGGTGCGTTACAGGAAGGACAAAATTGCTCTGGAGAGAGTGCAGAGATTTCCAAGAATGTTCCTGGGGCATGAAAATTGCAGCTTTGGGGAGAGATTGGATAGGTTGGGGTTGTTACCCTTAGAACAGAGGAAGCTAAGGGGTGAATAAATTGCAGTGTACAAAATTATGATGGAGCTCAATAGACAATAAAGGCCTGTTTTCCCCTCATTGAGAGGTCAGTCACCAGGGAGCCTGGATTTAAGGCGATTGGTGGAAGGAGTAGAGGGGACATGAGGGAAATCTGTTCCATCCAGAGGGTGGTGAGTGTCTGGAATTCACTGCCTCAGTTATTGGTTGAGACTGAAATGCTCAGCCCATTTAAGAGGTACTTGGATCTATAAGTGAAATGCTGTAACCTGCCAGGCCAGAGGGGAGGTGATGACCTAGACTATTAATCCAGAGACTCAGCTATGTTCTGGAGACCTAGGATCGAATCCCGCCATGGCAGACGGCGGAATTTCAATTCAATAAAAAAAATCTGGAATTAAGCGTCTACTGATGACCATGAAACCATTCAACACAGAAAAGTACATCACAGGAACAGGTGTTCTGGCCCTCCAAGCCCATGCTAATGTCCTCACTAAACGTGTGGAGGGGAAACCGGAGGAAACACACGCAGATACGGAGGGTAGGTGCTGACTCCTCACAGACAAGCTCGGAATTGAACCCGGGTCCCTGGTGCTGTGAGGCAACAGTGCGAACCACTGTGCCACCTCAAAGACCAAAATCATTCCATCTTATTGAAACCGATGGGAATTAGGAGCAGAAATAGATAAATTCAGCCCTTTGTACTTGTTCCACCATTCAATCAGGTCATGGCTGATCTCTCCCTGGTCTCAAATCCACCTCCCTGCCTGTTCCCCATATTCCTTTAACATGTTTTTTTTTATCAGAAATATATCTATCTCCTTCTTGAAACTATTTAATGATTCAGATTCCACCGCGCTTTGGGGCAGCGAGTTCCACAAATTCACCACCCTCTGTGAGAATTAGTTCCTCCTTATCTCAGTTCTAAATCTACTGTCTCGCAATTTATACTTGTGACCTCTTGTTCTAAAGTTTAAAGTTTATTTATTTGAGTCACAAGTAGGCTTACATTAACGCTGCAATCAAGTTATTGTGAAAATGCCCTCGTCGCCACACTCCTGGATCAGAGAAGGCTAAGGGGTTACCAAATTGAGGGGTACAAATTCTGAGGAACCTCAATAGATAGGAAAGACCTGTTTTCTCCGAGCTGAGGGGCCAGTTACCAAGGGACCTAGATTTAAGGTGATTGGTAGAAGGAGTTACTCATCTGATGAAGGAACAGTGCTCCGAAAGCTCGTGATTCCAAATAAACCTGTTAGGCGTTGTGAGATTTCTTCCCATTGCATTCACAACAGAGTCACTCTTTCCAAAGTGATCTTGTAAAGTTCAGTAAGTCACTCTTACAGATGTCCAGTACTTACAAAAAGATTCAGGACAGGTGAATCGTATTCTGTAATCCTCACATCTCCCATCATCCTGCTTTGAATTGAAACAAACAAATCCACTCGAAATGCTGCAGCTGTTTAACAGATAATAAAGAAAAGAAGATTTGTATTTCCATCACACTTTTTACTAGCACCACATTTTTCAAAGTGCCAATGACAAACTTTTTAGAGCGATTCTCACTATTGTGATGATGTGGAGATGCCGGCGTTGGACTGGGTTAAACGCAATAAGAAGTCTCACAACACCAGGTTAAAGTCCAACAGGTTTATTTGGTAGCAAAAGCCACTAGCTTTCAGAGCGCTGCCCCTTCATCAGATGAGTGGGATTCTGTTCACAAACAGGGCAAATAAAGACACAAACTCAATTTACAGAATAATGATTAGAATGTGAGTCTTTATTGCTAATCAGTTCTTAAAGGTACAGACAGTGTGAGTGGAGAGAGGGTTAAGCACAGGTTAAAGAGATGTGTATTGTCTCCAGACAGGACAGTTAGTGAGATTTTGCAAACCCAGGCAAGTCACGGGGGTTACAGATAGTGCGACATGAACCCAAGATCCCAGTTGAGACCGTCCTCATGTGTGCGGAACTTGGCTATCAGTCTCTGTTCAGCGACTCTGCGCTGTCGTGTGTCGTGAAGGCCGCCTTGGAGAATGCTTACCCGAAGGTCAGAGGCTGAATGCCCGTGACCACTGAAGTGTTCGCCAACAGGAAGGGAACAGTCTTGCCTGGTGATTGTCATAGAACATAGAACATAGAACATAGAACATTACAGCGCAGAACAGGCCCTTCGGCCCACGATGTTGCGCTGACCAGTTACAAAACAATGACCCACTAGCCTAAACCAATCCCTTTTCATCCATAAACCTATCCACAGATCTTTTAAACGCCCCCAAACTAGGTGCATTTACAACTGCAGCTGGCAGGGCATTCCAGTCCCTCACCACCCTCTGGGTAAAGAACCTACCCCTGACATCTGTCCTATAACTACCCCCCCTTAATTTAAAATCGTGCCCCCTCGTGTTAGCTTTCTCCATCCTAGGAAAAAGGCTATCACTATCTACCCTGTCTAAACCTCTAATCATCTTATATGTCTCAATGAGATCCACTCTTAGCCGCCTTCTTTCCAGCGAAAACAACCCCAAATCTCTCAATCTCTCCTCATAGGATCTCCCCTCCATACCAGGCAACATCCTGGTAAACCTCCTCTGCACCCTCTCCAAAGCCTCTACATCCTTCCTGTAATGTGGGGACCAGAACTGCACACAAAACTCCAAGTGCGGCCGCACCAGAGATGTGTACAGTTGCATCATGACGCTGCGACTCCTGAATTCAATCCCCCTACCAATAAACGCCAAAACTCCGTATGCCTTCTTAACAACTTTATCTACTTGATTCCCAACTTTCAGGGATCTATGTACACATACACCTAGATCCCTCTGCTCCTCCACACTATTCAAAGTCCTCCCGTTAGCCCTATACTCAACACATCTGTTATTCCTACCGAAATGAATTACCTCACACTTCTCCACATTAAACTCCATTCGCCACCTCTCAGCCCAGCTCTGCAACCTTTCTAAGTCATCCTGCAAACTATGACACCCTTCCTCACAATCAACCACACCTCCGACTTTGGTGTCATCAGCAAACTTACTAATCCACCCAACTATACCCTCATCCAGATCATTAATAAAAATTACAAACAGCAGTGGCCCCAAAACAGATCCCTGAGGCACACCACTTGTAACCGAACTCCATGACGAATATTTCCCATCAACCACCACTCTCTGTCTCCTATCTGCTAGCCAATTCCTGATCCAATTACCTAGATCACCCCCAATCCCATACATCTGCATTTTCTGCAGAAGCCTACCATGGTGAACCTTATCAAACGCCTTGCTAAAATCCATATACACCACATCAACAGCCTTACCCCTATCCACCTCTTTGGTCACTTTCTCAAAGAACTCGATAAGGTTAGTAAGGCATGACCTACCCGCTACAAAACCATGCTGACTGTCTCTAATCAACTCATTACTTTCCAAATAACTATAAATCCTGTCTCTAATAATCCTTTCCAAAACCTTACCCACCACAGAAGTAAGACTCACCGGTCTATAATTCCCAGGGAAGTCCCTTCTCCCCTTCTTAAACAATGGGACAACATTTGCTGTCCTCCAATCTTCTGGTACTATACCAGAGACTAACGACGACCTGAAGATCAGAGCCAGAGGCTCCGCAATCACCCCTCTTGCCTCCCAAAGAATCCTAAGGTAAATCCCATCTGGACCAGGGGACTTATCTATTTTCAATCCCTCTAAAATATCCAGCACATCCCCCGTATCAACTGCAATACTATCTATTTCACACCCCTACACCCCAGTGTCCTCCTCAGCTACATTCCTGTCCCCTTGCGTGAACACCGAAGAGAAATATTGGTTCAACGCCTCTCCAATCTCCTCCGGTTCCACACACAACTTCCCTCTACTGTCTGTAACTGGCCCTAATCTTGTCCTAACCAACCTTCTGTCCTTGACATACCTGTAAAACGCCTTAGGGTTCTCCTTAATCCTATCAGCCAAAATCATCTCATGCCCTCTTTTAGCCCTTCTTAACTCCCTCTTCAACTCCCTCCTAGCCAATCTAAAACTTTCTAATGCACTACCTGAGCCCTCAAGCCTCATCCGAACATAAGCCTCCTTTTTCTTCCTAACCAACGAATCAACTTTTTTGGTGCACCACGGTTCCCTGGGCCTACCAAATCCTCCTTGCCTGACAGGGATATACCTATCACAGACCCGCAATAGCTGCTCCTTGAAAAATCTCCACATCTCGGATGTTCCCAGTCCCTGTAATCTCCCATTCCAACCAATGCTTCCTAATTCTCTCCTAATAGCCTCATAATTACCCTTCCCCCAGCTGAAACTACTGACCCGAGGTTCATGCCTATCCCTTTCCATCACTAAGGTGAACGTAATCGAATTGTGATCACTATCCCCAAACTGTACACCAACTTCCAAGTCTAGCACCTGGTCTGGCTCATTACCGAGCACCAAATCCAAAATAGCCTCACCTCTCGTCGGCCTATCTACATACTGAGTCAAAAAACCTTCTTGCACACTTTGAACAAAAACTGACCCCTCTAACGAGCCAGAGCTGTAGCAATTCCAATCTACATGAGTAAAGTTAAAGTCCCCCATAACAATTACCCTATTACTTTCACTCCTAACAAGGATCGTTTCCGCAATCCTTTCCTCAACCTCTCTAGAACTTTTTGGAGGTCTATAAAAGACTCCCAACAGGGTGACCTCTCCTCTCCTATTTCTAATCTCCGCCCATACTACCTCAACAGACAAGTCCTCATCAAAGTTCCTCTCTGACACTGAGATACAGTCCTTGACCAGTAATGCTACCCCACCCCCCCTTCTACCTCCTTGTCTACTCCGATTAAAGCATTTGTACCCCGGGACCTGCAACATCCATTCCTGACCCTGCTCTGTCCAAGTCTCTGAAATGGCCACAACATCGAAGTCCCAGGTACTGGTCCACGCTGCAAGTTCATCCACCTTATTGCAAATACTCCTCGCATTAAAATATACACATTTCAAACCACATTCCAAACCCTGTTCCGCCCCTCCCCCGCAATGCCGGGCATTGCAGTCCCCATCTACGCCCCCCTCACTTTCACCCCCTCTACTCAGGATCCCACCCCCCCTCTGAATCAGTTTAAACCACTCCGCATAACCTTAACAAATTTACCTCCCAGGATATTTGTTCCCCTTTGGTTCAGGTGAATCCCATCCCTCTGATAAAGGTCCCACCTTCCCCAGAACGAGCCCCAATTGTTCAAGTACTTAAACCCTTCCCTCCTGCACCATCCCCTCAGCCACAAGTTCAAGCTTTCCCTCCCTCTATTCCTCTCTAAACTATCCCGTGGCACAGGCAAGAGTCCAGAGATAACCACTCTGTCTGTCTTGGCCTTTAGCTTCCACCCCAACTCCATGAATCTCTGCTTAATGTCCCCTTCCCTTAGCCTTCCTATATCATGCGTCCCCACATGAATAATAACTTGGGGTTGATCTCCCTCTCCCCTGAGAGTCTTGAATATCTTCTCTGAGACATCCTGGACCCCAGCCCCTGGTAGGCAACACACCAGCCCTGAGTTCCTATCATTGTTACCGACTCTCCTATCCGTCCCTTTAACGGTGGAGTCCCCAATTACAAGACCTAATCTTTGGCTACCCCTAACCACCTGAGCTTTTACAGTAGGCTCATCCCCAGAGACCTGCTCCCTTTGGCTATCCCCAGTTGATCCCTCCTCAACTGTAGCCTCCAGGACCGAAAACCTATTTTGGAGGGGAACAGCCCCAGGGGATTTTCCCCCCACTTGCTTCTTTCCCCTCCTCTTGGCAGTGACCCAAGACTGGTTTCTAGGAGTGACTAACTCCCTATAACTCCTATCAATGTCCACCTCTGCATCCCGAATTTTGCGGAGCTCCTCTACTTCCAACTCCAACTCCTTTACACGCTCCTCCAGAAGCTGCATTCTAATGCACTTCCTACAAGTAAAATCCCTTGTAACACTACTGGAGTCCCTCACCACATTCATCCCACAGGAGATGCAGCACACTGCCTGAACTGCCATCCCTGAAACTATTACCAGCAGAAGAAATAAAAATATTAAAAAGAAAACTTACCCACACTTATAATTTAGGTTAGAGGAGGTGGGAGGGTGGGATTCTCTACCAGTGTAGAGAATCAGGTATCCTCTCTACGCTAATTTATAGGGTTAGGGGCCCAGAAAAAAGAAACTACAACTCCCGGCAAGCGTCTTAGTGACGACTTCCGGTTTTAACTAATTTAAAAAAAAAACGCCAAAAACTCGCAACTTTAAAAAAACTAAAAATAAAAGTTAGCCAAAGAAACAGAAAAATGTACCCGTTGCTGCCTCCTCTGATGTCCAAAAATCGCTGCCTCTCGACTTTGCTCGCCAGAAACAATCAAACAAGCGGTGTTCATTCATCCATGCAGACCATGCAGACGCTATGACAATGGATGAATGAACATCACTCGAGAATCACCAGGCAAGTCTATTCCCTTCCTGTTGGCGAACACTTCAGTGGTCACGGGCATTCAGCCTCTGACCTTCGGGTAAACATTCTCCAAGGCGGCCTTCATGACACACGACAGCACAGAGTCACTGAGCAGAGACTGATAGCCAAGTTCCGCACACATGAGGACGGTCTCAACAGGGATCTTGGGTTCATGTCGCACTATCTGTAACCCCCGTGACTTGCCTGTGTTTGCAACATCTCACTAACTGTCCTGTCTGGAGACAATACACATCTCTTTAACCTGTGCTTAACCCTCTCTCCATTCACGTTGTCTGTACCTTTAAGACTTGATTACCTGTAAAGACTCGCATTCCAATCAGTATCCTGTGAATTGAGTTTGTGTTTTTATATGGGCTGTTTATGAACAGAATCCCACTCACCTGACGAAGGAGCAGCACTCTGAAAGCTAGTGGCTTTTGCTACCAAATAAACCTGTTGGACTTTAACCTGGTGTTGTGAGACTTCTTACTGTACTCACTATTGTGATACAGGAAACATAAGGTGAGATTTTCTGAGTTAAACGATTTTAATCAGGCAATTGAGGTTGGTCTGCTTTAACATGAACTCCATGATTAAAGGCCACAGAAAGATGCCCTTAATTAAAGATCAAATTGATATTTCAGTCAGTTCCTCTGGCACTCTGGATACAGAGTGTATACAGAGAGCACTCTGGAGAATGTTGTTGGATCTTGGAAATAAAGGAATTTTGGTGAAGGGACTTCCATCTCTGAGGAATTATTATACTGACCCTGACAGTGGGGGGTCTGCATTACAGCACCCCCCACATCATCGAAACCATAGAAACCCTACAGTGCAGGAGGTGGCCATTCAGTTCATGGAGCCTGGACTGACAGCAATGCCACACACGCCTTATCCCCATAACCCCGTGCATTTACCCCAGCCTCCCTGACACTAAGGAGTAACTTAGCATTGTCAATCAATGTAACCTGTACACCTCTGGACTGTGGGAAACTGGAGCACCTGGAGGAAATCCATGCACACATGGGGAGAACATGCAAACTCCACACAGTCACCCGAGGCTGGTATCGAACCCGAGTCCCTGGCGCTGTGAGGCAGTATTGCTAAACCGCTATGTCACCACGCCACAGATATTCCCACTGCTCCGGGGCTGTGTCAGTGCTGAAGAATCCTGTCTGTGATTTCGTTTGCAAAACAACTTGTGATCTTTGGAATAAAGTGGCAACTGGAAAATATGTTGAGGGGAATCTATTTACTCAGGGATGTTGTCTCCGGTCTCTGAAGCTGGAGTCCCAGATGTTGTCTCCACTTCACAGGCAGTTGGGTTGATGCAGATCTGACCAGGATATTGTCTGCGGAGTTTCTCCAGATCTTCATAATCCCCACTGCCCGATGGATTATCACGGTCAAACCATTGGGTTTTACAATTACCTGGTGAAAGGAGCAAATAAAAAACAAAATGTAAAGAATACTTTAAGGGCAAATAACAAGTTTATAATATAATAAATAACAAGTATATAACCATATTCCTTGCAGGACAATGAGACTGGAAAACCAATCTGTATCAAATTGGAATAAATTCTGCTGAATGACTCTGTGAAAAGAATCGGGAGCTCAAAACATTGAATTCCGATGAATGTTATTACTGACAGTAATATTGGGTGTGTACAATGATCTACAGATTATGATCTTTGATAATAAGTGAAATTGATAGCTGTGTGTAATTCTATAACAAAACCTTCGGGTTTGGTTGTTTCTGGGAAATTTGGTCATTGCTTCTTTGCCCAAAAGAAACACTGCTTTCTGTTGGGATCTTCCTTTCGATTTTCCCCAATTCCTGTGAAAAAGTTAATCATAATTGTACATGTGCTGGGTTCCCAAACACTGACAACAAGGGGCAGCACAGTGGGTTAGCACTGCTGCTTCACAGCTCCAGGGTCCTGGGTTCGATTCCCGGCTCGGGTCCCTGTCTGTGTGGAGTTTACACATTCTCCTCGTGTCTGCGTGGGTAAATTGGAATTGGTAATTGGCAAACAAAACTGGAAGGGAACACTGGAATGCACTCCGAGACTGAAAGGTGGGACAAATAGCCAGAGCCTCCGGATGACAGAAAAGACAGAGAATAAGATGCAGCTGAAAATAGGGGCACACAACAGATTGATAATACAACTGAGAACCGGATTGGATACAGATCTGGGTAGCAGTGGTCAGCACTGCTGTTTCACAGCTCCAGGGACCCAGGTTCGATTCCCGGCTCGGGTCACTGCCTGTGTGGAATTTGCACATTCTCCACGTGTCTGCGTGGGTTTCCTTTGGGTGCTCCGGTTTCCTCCCACAGCCCAAAGATGTGCGGGTTAGGTTGATTGGCCGTGCTAAATTGACCGTAGAGGCATAGGTTAGAGGATTAGTGGGTAAAATATGTCGGGATACGGGAGTGGAGCCTGCGTGGGATTGTGGTTGTCGATGGGCCGAATGGTCTCTTTCTTTACTGTAGAGTTTCTATGATTCAGAAATGAGAAAGGAAATATAACAGGCAGATATCTTTGGGCTGTAGGAGGAAACTGGAGTACTTGGAAGAAACCCACGCAGACACAGGGAGAACATGCAGACTCCGCACGGGCAGTGATCCAAGCCAAAATAACACACAATAGTGGCCCCAACACCGATCGCTGTGGCATATCGCTGGTCACAAGCCTCCATCCTGAAAACCACCCCTCTACCACCACCCTCTGTCTTCTACAAGCCAATTTTGTATCCAATTAGTTAGTTCTCTCTGGATCCCATGTGATCTAACCTTACAGACCAGTCTACCATACGGTACCTTGTCAAACGCCTTGCTAAAGTCCATGTACATAATATGTACTTAACTCCTTTCATCTGTTTTCTTCTAATACACGATCTTCCACACACAAAACCGTGCTCTTTATCCCTAATCAGTTCCTGCCTTTCCAAATGCATCGTGTCTCTCAGATTCCCCTCCACCAACTTTCCGAGATTGGACAAGATATTGGATACAAAATCAGGGATGTAACGATGGAACTGTATAAAATGTGGGTGAGGCCCCGCTTCAATTCTGTGTGCAGTTCAGGTTGGTGCGTTACAGGAAGGACAAAATTGCTCTGGAGAGAGTGCAGAGATTTCCAAGAATGTTACTGGGGCATGAAAACTGCAGCTTTGGGGAGAGATTGGATAGGTTGGGGTTGTTACCCTTAGAACAGAGGAGGCTAAGGGGTGAATAAATTGCAGTGTACAAAATTATGATGGAGCTCAATAGACAATAAAGGCCTGTTTTCCCCTCATTGAGAGGTCAGTCACCAGGGAGCCTGGATTTAAGGCGATTGGTGGAAGGAGTAGAGGGGACATGAGGGAAATCTGTTCCATCCAGAGGGTGGTGAGTGTCTGGAATTCACTGCCTCAGTTATTGGTTGAGACTGAAATGCTCAGCCCATTTAAGAGGTACTTGGATCTATAAGTGAAATGCTGTAACCTGCCAGGCCAGAGGGGAGGTGATGACCTAGACTATTAATCCAGAGACTCAGCTATGTTCTGGAGACCTAGGATCGAATCCCGCCATGGCAGACGGCGGAATTTCAATTCAATAAAAAAAATCTGGAATTAAGCGTCTACTGATGACCATGAAACCATTCAACACAGAAAAGTACATCACAGGAACAGGCGTTCTGGCCCTCCAAGCCCATGCTAATGTCCTCACTAAACGTGTGGAGGGGAAACCGGAGGAAACACACGCAGATACGGAGGGTAGGTGCTGACTCCTCACAGACAAGCTCGGAATTGAACCCGGGTCCCTGGTGCTGTGAGGCAACAGTGCGAACCACTGTGCCACCTCAAAGACCAAAATCATTCCATCTTATTGAAACCGATGGGAATTAGGAGCAGAAATAGATAAATTCAGCCCTTTGTACTTGTTCCACCATTCAATCAGGTCATGGCTGATCTCTCCCTGGTCTCAAATCCACCTCCCTGCCTGTTCCCCATATTCCTTTAACATGTTTTTTTTTATCAGAAATATATCTATCTCCTTCTTGAAACTATTTAATGATTCAGATTCCACCGCGCTTTGGGGCAGCGAGTTCCACAAATTCACCACCCTCTGTGAGAATTAGTTCCTCCTTATCTCAGTTCTAAATCTACTGTCTCGCAATTTATACTTGTGACCTCTTGTTCTAAAGTTTAAAGTTTATTTATTTGAGTCACAAGTAGGCTTACATTAACGCTGCAATCAAGTTATTGTGAAAATGCCCTCGTCGCCACACTCCTGGATCAGAGAAGGCTAAGGGGTTACCAAATTGAGGGGTACAAATTCTGAGGAACCTCAATAGATAGGAAAGACCTGTTTTCTCCGAGCTGAGGGGCCAGTTACCAAGGGACCTAGATTTAAGGTGATTGGTAGAAGGAGTTACTCATCTGATGAAGGAACAGTGCTCCGAAAGCTCGTGATTCCAAATAAACCTGTTAGGCGTTGTGAGATTTCTTCCCATTGCATTCACAACAGAGTCACTCTTTCCAAAGTGATCTTGTAAAGTTCAGTAAGTCACTCTTACAGATGTCCAGTACTTACAAAAAGATTCAGGACAGGTGAATCGTATTCTGTAATCCTCACATCTCCCATCATCCTGCTTTGAATTGAAACAAACAAATCCACTCGAAATGCTGCAGCTGTTTAACAGATAATAAAGAAAAGAAGATTTGTATTTCCATCACACTTTTTACTAGCACCACATTTTTCAAAGTGCCAATGACAAACTTTTTAGAGCGATTCTCACTATTGTGATGATGTGGAGATGCCGGCGTTGGACTGGGTTAAACGCAATAAGAAGTCTCACAACACCAGGTTAAAGTCCAACAGGTTTATTTGGTAGCAAAAGCCACTAGCTTTCAGAGCGCTGCCCCTTCATCAGATGAGTGGGATTCTGTTCACAAACAGGGCAAATAAAGACACAAACTCAATTTACAGAATAATGATTAGAATGTGAGTCTTTATTGCTAATCAGTTCTTAAAGGTACAGACAGTGTGAGTGGAGAGAGGGTTAAGCACAGGTTAAAGAGATGTGTATTGTCTCCAGACAGGACAGTTAGTGAGATTTTGCAAACCCAGGCAAGTCACGGGGGTTACAGATAGTGCGACATGAACCCAAGATCCCAGTTGAGACCGTCCTCATGTGTGCGGAACTTGGCTATCAGTCTCTGTTCAGCGACTCTGCGCTGTCGTGTGTCGTGAAGGCCGCCTTGGAGAATGCTTACCCGAAGGTCAGAGGCTGAATGCCCGTGACCACTGAAGTGTTCGCCAACAGGAAGGGAACAGTCTTGCCTGGTGATTGTCATAGAACATAGAACATAGAACATAGAACATTACAGCGCAGAACAGGCCCTTCGGCCCACGATGTTGCGCTGACCAGTTACAAAACAATGACCCACTAGCCTAAACCAATCCCTTTTCATCCATAAACCTATCCACAGATCTTTTAAACGCCCCCAAACTAGGTGCATTTACAACTGCAGCTGGCAGGGCATTCCAGTCCCTCACCACCCTCTGGGTAAAGAACCTACCCCTGACATCTGTCCTATAACTACCCCCCCTTAATTTAAAATCGTGCCCCCTCGTGTTAGCTTTCTCCATCCTAGGAAAAAGGCTATCACTATCTACCCTGTCTAAACCTCTAATCATCTTATATGTCTCAATGAGATCCACTCTTAGCCGCCTTCTTTCCAGCGAAAACAACCCCAAATCTCTCAATCTCTCCTCATAGGATCTCCCCTCCATACCAGGCAACATCCTGGTAAACCTCCTCTGCACCCTCTCCAAAGCCTCTACATCCTTCCTGTAATGTGGGGACCAGAACTGCACACAAAACTCCAAGTGCGGCCGCACCAGAGATGTGTACAGTTGCATCATGACGCTGCGACTCCTGAATTCAATCCCCCTACCAATAAACGCCAAAACTCCGTATGCCTTCTTAACAACTTTATCTACTTGATTCCCAACTTTCAGGGATCTATGTACACATACACCTAGATCCCTCTGCTCCTCCACACTATTCAAAGTCCTCCCGTTAGCCCTATACTCAACACATCTGTTATTCCTACCGAAATGAATTACCTCACACTTCTCCACATTAAACTCCATTCGCCACCTCTCAGCCCAGCTCTGCAACCTTTCTAAGTCATCCTGCAAACTATGACACCCTTCCTCACAATCAACCACACCTCCGACTTTGGTGTCATCAGCAAACTTACTAATCCACCCAACTATACCCTCATCCAGATCATTAATAAAAATTACAAACAGCAGTGGCCCCAAAACAGATCCCTGAGGCACACCACTTGTAACCGAACTCCATGACGAATATTTCCCATCAACCACCACTCTCTGTCTCCTATCTGCTAGCCAATTCCTGATCCAATTACCTAGATCACCCCCAATCCCATACATCTGCATTTTCTGCAGAAGCCTACCATGGTGAACCTTATCAAACGCCTTGCTAAAATCCATATACACCACATCAACAGCCTTACCCCTATCCACCTCTTTGGTCACTTTCTCAAAGAACTCGATAAGGTTAGTAAGGCATGACCTACCCGCTACAAAACCATGCTGACTGTCTCTAATCAACTCATTACTTTCCAAATAACTATAAATCCTGTCTCTAATAATCCTTTCCAAAACCTTACCCACCACAGAAGTAAGACTCACCGGTCTATAATTCCCAGGGAAGTCCCTTCTCCCCTTCTTAAACAATGGGACAACATTTGCTGTCCTCCAATCTTCTGGTACTATACCAGAGACTAACGACGACCTGAAGATCAGAGCCAGAGGCTCCGCAATCACCCCTCTTGCCTCCCAAAGAATCCTAGGGTAAATCCCATCTGGACCAGGGGACTTATCTATTTTCAATCCCTCTAAAATATCCAGCACATCCCCCGTATCAACTGCAATACTATCTATTTCACACCCCTGCACCCCAGTGTCCTCCTCAGCTACATTCCTGTCCCCTTGCGTGAACACCGAAGAGAAATATTGGTTCAACGCCTCTCCAATCTCCTCCGGTTCCACACACAACTTCCCTCTACTGTCTGTAACTGGCCCTAATCTTGTCCTAACCAACCTTCTGTCCTTGACATACCTGTAAAACGCCTTAGGGTTCTCCTTAATCCTATCAGCCAAAATCATCTCATGCCCTCTTTTAGCCCTTCTTAACTCCCTCTTCAACTCCCTCCTAGCCAATCTAAAACTTTCTAATGCACTACCTGAGCCCTCAAGCCTCATCCGAACATAAGCCTCCTTTTTCTTCCTAACCAACGAATCAACTTTTTTGGTGCACCACGGTTCCCTGGGCCTACCAAATCCTCCTTGCCTGACAGGGATATACCTATCACAGACCCGCAATAGCTGCTCCTTGAAAAATCTCCACATCTCGGATGTTCCCAGTCCCTGTAATCTCCCATTCCAACCAATGCTTCCTAATTCTCTCCTAATAGCCTCATAATTACCCTTCCCCCAGCTGAAACTACTGACCCGAGGTTCATGCCTATCCCTTTCCATCACTAAGGTGAACGTAATCGAATTGTGATCACTATCCCCAAACTGTACACCAACTTCCAAGTCTAGCACCTGGTCTGGCTCATTACCGAGCACCAAATCCAAAATAGCCTCACCTCTCGTCGGCCTATCTACATACTGAGTCAAAAAACCTTCTTGCACACTTTGAACAAAAACTGACCCCTCTAACGAGCCAGAGCTGTAGCAATTCCAATCTACATGAGTAAAGTTAAAGTCCCCCATAACAATTACCCTATTACTTTCACTCCTAACAAGGATCGTTTCCGCAATCCTTTCCTCAACCTCTCTAGAACTTTTTGGAGGTCTATAAAAGACTCCCAACAGGGTGACCTCTCCTCTCCTATTTCTAATCTCCGCCCATACTACCTCAACAGACAAGTCCTCATCAAAGTTCCTCTCTGACACTGAGATACAGTCCTTGACCAGTAATGCTACCCCACCCCCCCTTCTACCTCCTTGTCTACTCCGATTAAAGCATTTGTACCCCGGGACCTGCAACATCCATTCCTGACCCTGCTCTGTCCAAGTCTCTGAAATGGCCACAACATCGAAGTCCCAGGTACTGGTCCACGCTGCAAGTTCATCCACCTTATTGCAAATACTCCTCGCATTAAAATATACACATTTCAAACCACATTCCAAACCCTGTTCCGCCCCTCCCCCGCAATGCCGGGCATTGCAGTCCCCATCTACGCCCCCCTCACTTTCACCCCCTCTACTCAGGATCCCACCCCCCCCTCTGAATCAGTTTAAACCACTCCGCATAACCTTAACAAATTTACCTCCCAGGATATTTGTTCCCCTTTGGTTCAGGTGAATCCCATCCCTCTGATAAAGGTCCCACCTTCCCCAGAACGAGCCCCAATTGTTCAAGTACTTAAACCCTTCCCTCCTGCACCATCCCCTCAGCCACGAGTTCAAGCTTTCCCTCCCTCTATTCCTCTCTAAACTATCCCGTGGCACAGGCAAGAGTCCAGAGATAACCACTCTGTCTGTCTTGGCCTTTAGCTTCCACCCCAACTCCATGAATCTCTGCTTAATGTCCCCTTCCCTTAGCCTTCCTATATCATGCGTCCCCACATGAATAATAACTTGGGGTTGATCTCCCTCTCCCCTGAGAGTCTTGAATATCTTCTCTGAGACATCCTGGACCCCAGCCCCTGGTAGGCAACACACCAGCCCTGAGTTCCTATCATTGTTACCGACTCTCCTATCCGTCCCTTTAACGGTGGAGTCCCCAATTACAAGACCTAATCTTTGGCTACCCCTAACCACCTGAGCTTTTACAGTAGGCTCATCCCCAGAGACCTGCTCCCTTTGGCTATCCCCAGTTGATCCCTCCTCAACTGTAGCCTCCAGGACCGAAAACCTATTTTGGAGGGGAACAGCCCCAGGGGATTTTCCCCCCACTTGCTTCTTTCCCCTCCTCTTGGCAGTGACCCAAGACTGGTTTCTAGGAGTGACTAACTCCCTATAACTCCTATCAATGTCCACCTCTGCATCCCGAATTTTGCGGAGCTCCTCTACTTCCAACTCCAACTCCTTTACACGCTCCTCCAGAAGCTGCATTCTAATGCACTTCCTACAAGTAAAATCCCTTGTAACACTACTGGAGTCCCTCACCACATTCATCCCACAGGAGATGCAGCACACTGCCTGAACTGCCATCCCTGAAACTATTACCAGCAGAAGAAATAAAAATATTAAAAAGAAAACTTACCCACACTTATAATTTAGGTTAGAGGAGGTGGGAGGGTGGGATTCTCTACCAGTGTAGAGAATCAGGTATCCTCTCTACGCTAATTTATAGGGTTAGGGGCCCAGAAAAAAGAAACTACAACTCCCGGCAAGCGTCTTAGTGACGACTTCCGGTTTTAACTAATTTTAAAAAAAAACGCCAAAAACTCGCAACTTTAAAAAAACTAAAAATAAAAGTTAGCCAAAGAAACAGAAAAATGTACCCGTTGCTGCCTCCTCTGATGTCCAAAAATCGCTGCCTCTCGACTTTGCTCGCCAGAAACAATCAAACAAGCGGTGTTCATTCATCCATGCAGACCATGCAGACGCTATGACAATGGATGAATGAACATCACTCGAGAATCACCAGGCAAGTCTATTCCCTTCCTGTTGGCGAACACTTCAGTGGTCACGGGCATTCAGCCTCTGACCTTCGGGTAAACATTCTCCAAGGCGGCCTTCATGACACACGACAGCACAGAGTCACTGAGCAGAGACTGATAGCCAAGTTCCGCACACATGAGGACGGTCTCAACAGGGATCTTGGGTTCATGTCGCACTATCTGTAACCCCCGTGACTTGCCTGTGTTTGCAACATCTCACTAACTGTCCTGTCTGGAGACAATACACATCTCTTTAACCTGTGCTTAACCCTCTCTCCATTCACGTTGTCTGTACCTTTAAGACTTGATTACCTGTAAAGACTCGCATTCCAATCAGTATCCTGTGAATTGAGTTTGTGTTTTTATATGGGCTGTTTATGAACAGAATCCCACTCACCTGACGAAGGAGCAGCACTCTGAAAGCTAGTGGCTTTTGCTACCAAATAAACCTGTTGGACTTTAACCTGGTGTTGTGAGACTTCTTACTGTACTCACTATTGTGATACAGGAAACATAAGGTGAGATTTTCTGAGTTAAACGATTTTAATCAGGCAATTGAGGTTGGTCTGCTTTAACATGAACTCCATGATTAAAGGCCACAGAAAGATGCCCTTAATTAAAGATCAAATTGATATTTCAGTCAGTTCCTCTGGCACTCTGGATACAGAGTGTATACAGAGAGCACTCTGGAGAATGTTGTTGGATCTTGGAAATAAAGGAATTTTGGTGAAGGGACTTCCATCTCTGAGGAATTATTATACTGACCCTGACAGTGGGGGGTCTGCATTACAGCACCCCCCACATCATCGAAACCATAGAAACCCTACAGTGCAGGAGGTGGCCATTCAGTTCATGGAGCCTGGACTGACAGCAATGCCACACACGCCTTATCCCCATAACCCCGTGCATTTACCCCAGCCTCCCTGACACTAAGGAGTAACTTAGCATTGTCAATCAATGTAACCTGTACACCTCTGGACTGTGGGAAACTGGAGCACCTGGAGGAAATCCATGCACACATGGGGAGAACATGCAAACTCCACACAGTCACCCGAGGCTGGTATCGAACCCGAGTCCCTGGCGCTGTGAGGCAGTATTGCTAAACCGCTATGTCACCACGCCACAGATATTCCCACTGCTCCGGGGCTGTGTCAGTGCTGAAGAATCCTGTCTGTGATTTCGTTTGCAAAACAACTTGTGATCTTTGGAATAAAGTGGCAACTGGAAAATATGTTGAGGGGAATCTATTTACTCAGGGATGTTGTCTCCGGTCTCTGAAGCTGGAGTCCCAGATGTTGTCTCCACTTCACAGGCAGTTGGGTTGATGCAGATCTGACCAGGATATTGTCTGCGGAGTTTCTCCAGATCTTCATAATCCCCACTGCCCGATGGATTATCACGGTCAAACCATTGGGTTTTACAATTACCTGGTGAAAGGAGCAAATAAAAAACAAAATGTAAAGAATACTTTAAGGGCAAATAACAAGTTTATAATATAATAAATAACAAGTATATAACCATATTCCTTGCAGGACAATGAAACTGGAAAACCAATCTGTATCAAATTGGAATAAATTCTGCTGAATGACTCTGTGAAAAGAATCGGGAGCTCAAAACATTGAATTCCGATGAATGTTATTACTGACAGTAATATTGGGTGTGTACAATGATCTACAGATTATGATCTTTGATAATAAGTGAAATTGATAGCTGTGTGTAATTCTATAACAAAACCTTCGGGTTTGGTTGTTTCTGGGAAATTTGGTCATTGCTTCTTTGCCCAAAAGAAACACTGCTTTCTGTTGGGATCTTCCTTTCGATTTTCCCCAATTCCTGTGAAAAAGTTAATCATAATTGTACATGTGCTGGGTTCCCAAACACTGACAACAAGGGGCAGCACAGTGGGTTAGCACTGCTGCTTCACAGCTCCAGGGTCCTGGGTTCGATTCCCGGCTCGGGTCCCTGTCTGTGTGGAGTTTACACATTCTCCTCGTGTCTGCGTGGGTAAATTGGAATTGGTAATTGGCAAACAAAACTGGAAGGGAACACTGGAATGCACTCCGAGACTGAAAGGTGGGACAAATAGCCAGAGCCTCCGGATGACAGAAAAGACAGAGAATAAGATGCAGCTGAAAATAGGGGCACACAACAGATTGATAATACAACTGAGAACCGGATTGGATACAGATCTGGGTAGCAGTGGTCAGCACTGCTGTTTCACAGCTCCAGGGACCCAGGTTCGATTCCCGGCTCGGGTCACTGCCTGTGTGGAATTTGCACATTCTCCACGTGTCTGCGTGGGTTTCCTTTGGGTGCTCCGGTTTCCTCCCACAGCCCAAAGATGTGCGGGTTAGGTTGATTGGCCGTGCTAAATTGACCGTAGAGGCATAGGTTAGAGGATTAGTGGGTAAAATATGTCGGGATACGGGAGTGGAGCCTGCGTGGGATTGTGGTTGTCGATGGGCCGAATGGTCTCTTTCTTTACTGTAGAGTTTCTATGATTCAGAAATGAGAAAGGAAATATAACAGGCAGATATCTTTGGGCTGTAGGAGGAAACTGGAGTACTTGGAAGAAACCCACGCAGACACAGGGAGAACATGCAGACTCCGCACGGGCAGTGATCCAAGCCAAAATAACACACAATAGTGGCCCCAACACCGATCGCTGTGGCATATCGCTGGTCACAAGCCTCCATCCTGAAAACCACCCCTCTACCACCACCCTCTGTCTTCTACAAGCCAATTTTGTATCCAATTAGTTAGTTCTCTCTGGATCCCATGTGATCTAACCTTACAGACCAGTCTACCATACGGTACCTTGTCAAACGCCTTGCTAAAGTCCATGTACATAATATGTACTTAACTCCTTTCATCTGTTTTCTTCTAATACACGATCTTCCACACACAAAACCGTGCTCTTTATCCCTAATCAGTTCCTGCCTTTCCAAATGCATCGTGTCTCTCAGATTCCCCTCCACCAACTTTCCGAGATTGGACAAGATATTGGATACAAAATCAGGGATGTAACGATGGAACTGTATAAAATGTGGGTGAGGCCTCGCTTCAATTCTGTGTGCAGTTCAGGTTGGTGCGTTACAGGAAGGACAAAATTGCTCTGGAGAGAGTGCAGAGATTTCCAAGAATGTTACTGGGGCATGAAAACTGCAGCTTTGGGGAGAGATTGGATAGGTTGGGGTTGTTACCCTTAGAACAGAGGAGGCTAAGGGGTGAATAAATTGCAGTGTACAAAATTATGATGGAGCTCAATAGACAATAAAGGCCTGTTTTCCCCTCATTGAGAGGTCAGTCACCAGGGAGCCTGGATTTAAGGCGATTGGTGGAAGGAGTAGAGGGGACATGAGGGAAATCTGTTCCATCCAGAGGGTGGTGAGTGTCTGGAATTCACTGCCTCAGTTATTGGTTGAGACTGAAATGCTCAGCCCATTTAAGAGGTACTTGGATCTATAAGTGAAATGCTGTAACCTGCCAGGCCAGAGGGGAGGTGATGACCTAGACTATTAATCCAGAGACTCAGCTATGTTCTGGAGACCTAGGATCGAATCCCGCCATGGCAGACGGCGGAATTTCAATTCAATAAAAAAAATCTGGAATTAAGCGTCTACTGATGACCATGAAACCATTCAACACAGAAAAGTACATCACAGGAACAGGCGTTCTGGCCCTCCAAGCCCATGCTAATGTCCTCACTAAACGTGTGGAGGGGAAACCGGAGGAAACACACGCAGATACGGAGGGTAGGTGCTGACTCCTCACAGACAAGCTCGGAATTGAACCCGGGTCCCTGGTGCTGTGAGGCAACAGTGCGAACCACTGTGCCACCTCAAAGACCAAAATCATTCCATCTTATTGAAACCGATGGGAATTAGGAGCAGAAATAGATAAATTCAGCCCTTTGTACTTGTTCCACCATTCAATCAGGTCATGGCTGATCTCTCCCTGGTCTCAAATCCACCTCCCTGCCTGTTCCCCATATTCCTTTAACATGTTTTTTTTATCAGAAATATATCTATCTCCTTCTTGAAACTATTTAATGATTCAGATTCCACCGCGCTTTGGGGCAGCGAGTTCCACAAATTCACCACCCTCTGTGAGAATTAGTTCCTCCTTATCTCAGTTCTAAATCTACTGTCTCGCAATTTATACTTGTGACCTCTTGTTCTAAAGTTTAAAGTTTATTTATTTGAGTCACAAGTAGGCTTACATTAACGCTGCAATCAAGTTATTGTGAAAATGCCCTCGTCGCCACACTCCTGGATCAGAGAAGGCTAAGGGGTTACCAAATTGAGGGGTACAAATTCTGAGGAACCTCAATAGATAGGAAAGACCTGTTTTCTCCGAGCTGAGGGGCCAGTTACCAAGGGACCTAGATTTAAGGTGATTGGTAGAAGGAGTTACTCATCTGATGAAGGAACAGTGCTCCGAAAGCTCGTGATTCCAAATAAACCTGTTAGGCGTTGTGAGATTTCTTCCCATTGCATTCACAATAAAGTCACTCTTTCCAAAGTGATCTTGTAAAGTTCAGTAAGTCACTCTTACAGATGTCCAGTACTTACAAAAAGATTCAGGACAGGTGAATCGTATTCTGTAATCCTCACATCTCCCATCATCCTGCTTTGAATTGAAACAAACAAATCCACTCGAAATGCTGCAGCTGTTTAACAGATAATAAAGAAAAGAAGATTTGTATTTCCATCACACTTTTTACTAGCACCACATTTTTCAAAGTGCCAATGACGAACTTTTTAGAGCGATTCTCACTATTGTGATGATGTGGAGATGCCGGTGTTGGACTGGGTTAAACACAGTAAGAAGTCTCACAACACCAGGTTAAAGTCCAACAGGTTTATTTGGTAGCAAATGCCACTAGCTTTCAGAGCGCTGTCCCTTCATCAGATGAGTGGGATTCTGTTCACAAACAGGGCAAATAAAGACACAAACTCAATTTACAAAATAATGATTAGAATGCAAGTCTTTATAGCTAATCAGTTCTTAAAGGTACAGACAGTGTGAGTGGAGAGAGGGTTAAGCACAGGTTAAAGAGATGTGTATTGTCTCCAGACAGGAGAGTTAGTGAGGTTTTGCAAACCCAGGCAAGTCACGGGGGTTACAGATAGTGCGACATGAACCCAAGATCCCTGTTGAGGCCGTCCTCATGTGTGCGGAACTTGGCTATCAGTCTCTGCTCAGCGACTCTGCGCTGTCGTGTGTTGTGAAAGCCGTCTTGGAGAATGCTTACCCGAAGGTCAGAGGCTGAATGCCCGTGACCGCTGAAGTGTTCGCCAACAGGAAGGGAACAGTCTTGCCTGGTGATTGTCAAGCGGTGTTCATTCATCCATGCAGACCATGCAGACGCTACGACAATGGATGAATGAACATCGCTCGACAATCACCAGGCAAGTCTATTCCCTTCCTGTTGGCGAACACTTCAGTGGTCACGGGCATTCAGCCTCTGACCTTCGGGTAAGCATTCTCCAAGGCGGCCTTCACGACACACGACAGCGCAGAGTCGCTGAACAGAGACTGATAGCCAAGTTCCACACACATGAGGACGTCTCAACAGGGATCTTGGGTTCATGTTGCACTATCTGTAACCCCCGTGACTTGCCTGGGCTGATAACATCTCACTAACTGTCCTGTCTGGAGACAATACCCATCTCTTTAACCTGTGCTTAACCCTCTCTCCACTCACGTTGTCTGTACTTTTAAGACTTGATTATCTGTAAAGACTCACATTCTAATCAGTATCCTGTGAATTGAGTTTGTGTTTTTATATGCCCTGTTTATGAACAGAATCCCACTCACCTGACGAAGGAGCAGCACTCCAAAAACTAGTGGCTTTTGCTACCAAATAAACCTGTTGGACTTTAACCTGGTGTTGTGAGACTTCTTACTGTACTCACAGGAAACATAAGGTGAGATTTTCTGAGTTAAACGATTTTAATCAGGCAATTGAGATTGGTCTGCTTTAACATGAACTCCATGATTAAAGGCCACAGAAAGAAGCCCTTAATTAAAGATCAAATTGATATTTCAGTCAGTTCCTCTGGCACTCTGGATACAGAGTGTATACAGAGAGCACTCTGGAGAATGTTGTTGGATCTTGGAAATAAAGGAATTTTGGTGAAGGGACTTCCATCTCTGAGGAATTATTATACTGACCCTGACAGTGGGCATTACAGCCCCCCCCCCATTACATCATCGAAACCATAGAAACCCTACAGTGCAGGAGGTGGCCATTCAGTTCATGGAGCCTGGACTGACAGCAATGCCACACACGCCTTATCCCCATAACCCCGTGCATTTACCCCAGCCTCCCTGACACTAAGGAGTAACTTAGCATTGTCAATCAATGTAACCTGTACACCTCTGGACTGTGGGAAACTGGAGCACCTGGAGGAAATCCATGCACACATGGGGAGAACATGCAAACTCCACACAGTCACCCGAGGCTGGTATCGAACCCGAGTCCCTGGCGCTGTGAGGCAGTATTGCTAAACCGCTATGTCACCACGCCACAGATATTCCCATTGCTCCGAGGCTGTGTCAGTGCTGAAGAATCCTGTCTGTGATTTCGTTTGCAAAACAACTTGTGATCTTTGGAATAAAGTGGCAACTGGAAAATATGTTGAGGGGAATCTATTTACTCAGGGATGTTGTCTCCGGTCTCTGAAGCTGGAGTCCCAGATGTTGTCTCCACTTCACAGGCAGTTGGGTTGATGCAGATCTGACCAGGATATTGTCTGCGGAGTTTCTCCAGATCTTCATAATCCCCACTGCCCGATGGATTATCATGGTCAAACCACTGGGTTTTACAATTACCTGGTGAAAGGAGCAAATAAAAAACAAAATGTAAAGAATACTTTAAGGGCAAATAACAAATATATAATATAATAAATAAAAAAATAACAAAGTCCCTCACGGTAGGCTGGTAGAAAAGGTTAAGGCGCATGGGATACGAGGCCAGGTAGCTAGGTGGATTGAGAACTGGCTGGGAAATAGGAGACAGAGGGTAGCTGTGGAGGGGACCTTGTCGGGCTGGAGGCCAGTGACCAGTGGTGTGCCACAGGGCTCAGTACTGGGACCTCTCCTCTTTGTAGTCTACATAAATGACTTGGAAGAGGGCGTAGGTGGTGTGATTAGCAAGTTTGCTGATGACACCAAGATGGCAGGGTTGGCGGGTACGGAACTGGATTGTCAGGTGATACAACAGGATATAGATAGGTTGGTGCAGTGGGCAGATAGGTGGCAGATGGCATTTCATCCTGACAAATGCGAGGTGATGCATTTTGGATGGAATAATGCAGAGAGGAGCTATGTGATTAAAGGGAGGCCGATTAGGAGTATAGACATACAAAGGGACCTGGGAGTGCAGGTTCACAAATCCATGAAGGTTGCATCACAAGTGGAGAGGTTGTTAGGAAGGCTTATGGGATGTTGGCCTTTATAGGAAGGGGCATAGAGTATAAAAGCTGCTGTCTAATGCTTCAGTTGTACGGAACATTGGTTAGACCGCATTTGGAGTACTGCGTCGAGTTCTGGTCACCTTACTACCGGAAAGACGTGGAGTCTCTGGAAAGGGTGCAGAGGAGGTTTACCAGGATGTTGCCTGGCTTGGGGGGACTGGGTTACGAGGAGAGGTTGAAGAAACTGGGACTATTCTCCTTGGAAAGGCGGAGATTGAGAGGGGACATGATAGAAGTATATAAGATAATGAAGGGAATGGATAGAGTTAATAGTGAGAGACTGCTCCCTAGACTAGATACAAACACGAGAGGTCATCATTTAAGGGTGAGGGGGGAGAGGTATAATTTTGAGGTGAGAAGAAGGTTCTTTATGCAGAGAGTTGTGGGGGTCTGGAACGCGCTACCGAGTAGGGTGGTGGAGGCAGGAACGTTGGACTCGTTTAAGATGCAGTTAGATAGGTACATGAGTGAAACGAGAATGGAGGGATATGGTAGGGGATATTAAATAGGGTTAAACCTCGGGAGACACCGGAAAGGCAGGCTGTAAGATTAATATTTTTGACTTTATTCCACAGGTGGAGGTCAAACGAGGGGCATTCACACGGCAGGTCGTGCCTGGGCTGCTCTTGGAAGTTCCGGGAGTGGCCTAGTACTTCATGTCGGTGTGTGTGCTTGATCCTGGACCGGTAGATGGGCGCCGCAACTGCTCAGTGACTAGCACTGCTGGCTGTGCAGGCACATGGATTTGGGCCGGTGTCTGTGGGAGTTTGCGCATTCTCCCTGTGGTTGCATGGGTTTCCTCCGGGCGCTCCGGTTTCCTCCCACACCCCAAAGATGTGGCTCTCAGGCTAATCGGTTTTTACCAAATTGACACTATTTCTTCCCTGAATCTGACTGAGTAGGGTTCCATTCATAGATATGCAGGGTAGAATAGGTGTAGGGTGATGTGGCGGCGCGGGCTCGTTGGGCCGAAGGGCCTGTTTCCCGTGCTGGGTTGTTCTTTGTTCTTTGTTTATAACCATATTCCTTGCAGGATAATGAGACTGGAAAACCAATCTGTATCAAATTGGAATAAATTCTGCTGAATGACTCTGTGAAAAGAATCGTGAGCTCAAAACATTGAATTCCGATGAATGTTATTACTGACAGTAATATTGGGTGTGTACAATGATCTACAGATTATGATCTTTGATAATAAGTGAAATTGATAGCTGTGTGTAATTCTATAACAAAACTTTCGGGTTTGGTTGTTTCTGGGAAATTTGGTCATTGCTTCTCTGCCCAAAAGAAACACTGCTTTCTGTTGGGATCTTCCTTTCGATTTTCCCCAATTCCTGTGAAAAAGTTAATCATAATTGTACATGTGCTGGGTTCCCTAACACTGACAACAAGGGGCAGCACAGTGGTTAGCACTGCTGCTTCACAGCTCCAGGGTCCTGGGTTCGATTCCCAGCTCGGGTCACTGCCTGTGTGGAGTTTGCACATTCTCCTCGTGTCTGCGTGGGTAAATTGGAATTGGTAATTGGCAAACAAAACTGGAAGGGAACACTGGAATGCACTCCGAGACTGAAAGGTGGGACAAATAGCCAGAGCCTCCGGATGACAGAAAAGACAGAGAATAAGATGCAGCTGAAAATAGGGGCACACAACAGATTGATAATACAAGTGAGAACCAGACTGGATACAGATCTGGGTGGCACAGTAGCACAGTGGTCAGCACTGCTGTTTCACAGCTCCAGGGACCCAGGTTCGATTCCCGGCTCGGGTCACTGCCTGTGTGGAGTTTGCACATTCTCCACGTGTCTGCGTGGGTTTTCTCCGGGTGCTCCGGTTTCCTCCCACAGCCCAAAGATGTGCGGGTTAGGTTGATTGGCCGTGCTAAATTGACCGTAGAGGCATAGGTTAGAGGATTAGTGGGTAAAACATGTCGGGATATGGGGGTGGGGCCTGCGTGGGATTGTGGTTGTCGATGGGCCGAATGGTCTCTTTCTTTACTGTAGGGTTTCTATGATTCAGAAATGAGAAAGGAAATATAACAGGCAGATATCGTTGGGCTGTAGGAGGAAACTGGAGTACCTGGAAGAACCCACGCAGACACAGGGAGAACTCCGCACAGGCAGTGACCCAAGCCAAAATAACACACAATAGTGGCCCCAACACCGATCGCTGTGGCATATCACTGGTCACAAGCCTCCAGCCTGAAAATCACCCCTCTACCACCACCCTCTGTCTTCTACAAGCCAATTTTGTATCCAATTAGTTAGTTCTCTCTGGATCCCATGTGATCTAACCTTACAGACCAGTCTACCATACGGTACCTTGTCAAAGGCCTTGCTAAAGTCCATGTACATAATATGTACTTAACTCCTTTCATCTGTTTTCTTCTAATACACGATCTCCCACACACAAAACCGTGCTCTTTATCCCTAATCAGTTCCTACCTTTCCAAATGCATCGTGTCTCTCAGATTCCCCTCCACCAACTTTCCGAGATTGGACAAGATATTGGATACAAAATCAGGGATGTAACGATGGAACTGTATAAAATGTGGGTGAGGCCTCGCTTCAATTCTGTGTGCAGTTCTGGTTGGTGCGTTACAGGAAGGACAAAATTGCTCTGGAGAGAGTGCAGAGATTTCCAAGAATGTTCCTGGGGCATGAAAATTGCAGCTTTGGGGAGAGATTGGATAGGTTGGGGTTGTTACCCTTAGAACAGAGGAAGCTAAGGGGTGAATAAATTGCAGTGTACAAAATTATGATGGAGCTCAATAGACAATAAAGGCCTGTTTTCCCCTCATTGAGAGGTCAGTCACCAGGGAGCCTGGATTTAAGGCGATTGGTGGAAGGAGTAGAGGGGACATGAGGGAAATCTGTTCCATCCAGAGGGTGGTGAGTGTCTGGAATTCACTGCCTCAGTTATTGGTTGAGACTGAAATGCTCAGCCCATTTAAGAGGTACTTGGATCTATAAGTGAAATGCTGTAACCTGCCAGGCCAGAGGGGAGGTGATGACCTAGACTATTAATCCAGAGACTCAGCTATGTTCTGGAGACCTAGGATCGAATCCCGCCATGGCAGACGGCGGAATTTCAATTCAATAAAAAAAATCTGGAATTAAGCGTCTACTGATGACCATGAAACCATTCAACACAGAAAAGTACATCACAGGAACAGGTGTTCTGGCCCTCCAAGCCCATGCTAATGTCCTCACTAAACGTGTGGAGGGGAAACCGGAGGAAACACACGCAGATACGGAGGGTAGGTGCTGACTCCTCACAGACAAGCTCGGAATTGAACCCGGGTCCCTGGTGCTGTGAGGCAACAGTGCAAACCACTGTGCCACCTCAAAGACCAAAATCATTCCATCTTATTGAAACCGATGGGAATTAGGAGCAGAAATAGATAAATTCAGCCCTTTGTACTTGTTCCACCATTCAATCAGGTCATGGCTGATCTCTCCCTGGTCTCAAATCCACCTCCCTGCCTGTTCCCCATATTCCTTTAACATGTTTTTTTTTATCAGAAATATATCTATCTCCTTCTTGAAACTATTTAATGATTCAGATTCCACCGCGCTTTGGGGCAGCGAGTTCCACAAATTCACCACCCTCTGTGAGAATTAGTTCCTCCTTATCTCAGTTCTAAATCTACTGTCTCGCAATTTATACTTGTGACCTCTTGTTCTAAAGTTTAAAGTTTATTTATTTGAGTCACAAGTAGGCTTACATTAACGCTGCAATCAAGTTATTGTGAAAATGCCCTCGTCGCCACACTCCTGGATCAGAGAAGGCTAAGGGGTTACCAAATTGAGGGGTACAAATTCTGAGGGACCTCGATAGATAGGAAAGACCTGTTTTCCCTGAACTGAAAGGCCAGTTACCAAGGGACCTAGATTTAAGATGATTGGTAGAAGGAGTTACTCATCTGATGAAGGAACAGTGCTCCGAAAGCTCGTGATTCCAAATAAATCTGTTGGGCTGTAACCTGGCGTTGTGAGATTTCTTCCCATTGCATTCACAACAGAGTCACTCTTTACAAAGTGATCTTGTAAAGTTCAGTAAGTCACTCTTACAGATGTCCAGTACTTACAAAAAGATTCAGGACAGGTGAATCGTATTCTGTAATCTTCACATCTCCCATCATCCTGCTTTGAATTGAAACAAACAAATCCACTCGAAATGCTGCAGCTGTTTAACAGATAATAAAGAACAGAAGATTTGTATTTTCATCACACTTTTTACTAGCACCACTTTTTTCAAAGTGCCAATGACGAACTTTTTAGAGCGATTCTCACTATTGTGATGATGTGGAGATGCCGGCGTTGGACTGGGTTAAACACAGTAAGAAGTCTCACAACACCAGGTTAAAGTCCAACAGGTTTATTTGTTAGCAATTGCCACTAGCTTTCAGAGCGCTGTCCCTTCATCAGATGAGTGGGATTCTGTTCACAAACAGGGCAAATAAAGACACAAACTCAATTTACAGAATAATGATTAGAATGTGAGTCTTTATAGCTAATCAGTTCTTAAAGGTACAGACAGTGTGAGTGGAGAGAGCATTAAGCACTGGTTAAAGAGATGTGTATTGTCTCCAGACAGGACAAAAACTGAAATGTGCTCTCAGGCTAATCGGTTTTTACCAAATTGACACTATTTCTTCCCTGAATCTGACTGAGTAGGGTTCCATTCATAGATATGCAGGGTAGAATAGGTGTAGGGTGATGTGGCGGCGCGGGGTCGTTGGGCCGAAGGGCCTGTTTCCCGTGCTGGATTGTTCTTTGTTCTTTGTTGTTTTGTTTAGGACAGTTAGTGAGATTTTGCAAACCAAGGAAAGTCATGGGGGTTACAGATAGTGCGACATGTACCCAAGATCCTGGTTGAGACCGTCCTCATGTGTGCGGAACTTGGCTATCAGTCTCTGCTCAGCGACTCTGCGCTGTCGTGTGTCGTGAAGGCCGCCTTGGAGAATGCTTACCCGAAGGTCAGAGGCTGAATGCCCGTGACCACTGAAGTGTTCGCCAACAGGAAGGGAACGGTCTTGCCTGCTGAGTGTCAAGCGGTGTTCATTCATCCATGCAGACCATGCAGGTGCTACGATAATGGATGAATGAACATCACTCGACAATCACCAGGCAAGACTGTTCCCTTCCTGTTGGCGAACACTTCAGTGGTCATGGGCATTCAGCCTCTGATCTTCGGGTAAACATTCTCCAAGGCGGCCTTCACGACACATGACAGCGCAGAGTCGCTGAACAGAGACTGATAGCCAAGTTCCGCACACATGAGGACGGTCTCAACAGGGATCTTGGGTTCATGTCGCACTATCTGTAACCCCCGTGACTTGCCTGGGTTTGCAACATCTCACTAACTGTCCTGTCTGGAGACAATACCCATCTCTTTAACCTGTGCTTAATGCTCTCTCCACTCACATTGTCTGTACTTTTAAGACTTGATTATCTGTAAAGACTCACATTCCAATCAGTATCCTGTAAATTGAGTTTGTGTCTTTATTTGCCCTGTTTATGAACAGAATCCCACTCATCTGACGAAGGAGCAGCACTCTGAAAGCTAGTGGCTTTTGCTCCCAAATAAACCTGTTGGACTTTAACCTGGTGTTGTGAGACTACTTACTGTACTCACTATTGTGATACAGGAAACATAAGGTGAGATTTTCTGAGTTAAACGATTTTAATCAGGCAATTGAGATTGGTCTGCTTTAACATGAACTCCCTGATTAAAGGCCACAGAAAGATGCCCTTAATTAAAGATCAAATTGATATTTCAGTCAGTTCCTCTGGCACTCTGGATCTAGAGTGTATACAGAGAGCACTCTGGAGAATGTTGTTGGATCTTGGAAATAAAGGAATTTTGGTGAAGGGACTTCCATCTCTGAGGAATTATTATACTGACCTTGACAGTGGGGGGGTCTGCATTACAGCACCCCCCACATTACATCATCGAAACCATAGAAACCCATCAGTGCAGGAGGTGGCCATTCAGTTCATGGAGCCTGGACTGACAGCAATGCCACACACGCCTTATCCCCATAACCCCGTGCATTTACCCCAGCCTCCCTGACACTAAGGAGTAACTTAGCATTGTCAATCAATGTAACCTGTACACCTCTGGACTGTGGGAAACTGGAGCACCTGGAGGAAATCCATGCACACATGGGGAGAACATGCAAACTCCACACAGTCACCCGAGGCTGGTATCGAACCCGAGTCCCTGGCGCTGTGAGGCAGTATTGCTAAACCGCTATGTCACCACGCCACAGATATTCCCATTGCTCCGGGGCTGTGTCAGTGCTGAAGAATCCTGTCTGTGATTTCGTTTGCAAAACAACTTGTGATCTTTGGAATAAAGTGGCAACTGGAAAATATGTTGAGGGGAATCTATTTACTCAGGGATGTTGTCTCCGGTCTCTGAAGCTGGAGTCCCAGATGTTGTCTCCACTTCACAGGCAGTTGGGTTGATGCAGATCTGACCAGGATATTGTCTGCGGAGTTTCTCCAGATCTTCATAATCCCCACTGCCCGATGGATTATCACGGTCAAACCATTGGGTTTTACAATTACCTGGTGAAAGGAGCAAATAAAAAACAAAATGTAAAGAATACTTTAAGGGCAAATAACAAGTTTATAATATAATAAATAACAAGTATATAACCATATTCCTTGCAGGATAATGAGACTGGAAAACCAATCTGTATCAAATTGGAATAAATTCTGCTGAATGACTCTGTGAAAAGAATCGGGAGCTCAAAACATTGAATTCCGATGAATGTTATTACTGACAGTAATATTGGGTGTGTACAATGATCTACAGATTATGATCTTTGATAATAAGTGAAATTGATAGCTGTGTGTAATTCTATAACAAAACCTTCGGGTTTGGTTGTTTCTGGGAAATTTGGTCATTGCTTCTTTGCCCAAAAGAAACACTGCTTTCTGTTGGGATCTTCCTTTCGATTTTCCCCAATTCCTGTTAAAAAGTTAATAATAATTGTACATGTGCTGGGTTCCCAAACACTGACAACAAGGGGCAGCACAGTGGGTAGCACTGCTGCTTCACAGCTCCAGGGTCCTGGGTTCGATTCCCGGCTCGGGTCCCTGTCTGTGTGGAGTTTGCACATTCTCCTCGTGTCTGCGTGGGTAAATTGGAATTGGTAATTGGCAAACAAAACGGGAAGGGAACACTGGGATGCCCTCCGAGACTGAAAGGTGGGACAAATAGCCAGAACCTCCGGATGACAGAAAAGACAGAGAATAAGATGCAGCTGAAAATAGGGGCACACAACAGATTGATAATACAAGTGAGAACCAGACTGGATACAGATCTGGGTGGCACAGTAGCACAGTAGTCAGCACTGCTGTTTCACAGCTCCAGGGACCCAGGTTCGATTCCCGGCTCGGGTCACTGCCTGTGTGGAATTTGCACATTCTCCACGTGTCTGCGTGGGTTTTCTCCGGGTGCTCCGGTTTCTTCCCACAGCCCAAAGATGTGCGGGTTAGGTTGATTGGCCGTGCTAAATTGACCGTAGAGGCATAGGTTAGAGGATTAGTGGGTAAAACATGTCGGGATATGGGGGTGGGGCCTGCGTGGGATTGTGGTTGTCGATGGGCCGAATGGTCTCTTTCTTTACTGTAGAGTTTCTATGATTCAGAAATGAGAAAGGAAATATAACAGGCAGATATCGTTGGGCTGTAGGAGGAAACTGGAGTACCTGGAAGAACCCACGCAGACACAGGGAGAACATGCAGACTCCGCACGGGCAGTGATCCAAGCCAAAATAACACACAATAGTGGCCCCAACACCGATTGCTGTGGCATATCACTGGTCACAAGCCTCCAGCCTGAAAATCACCCCTCTACCACCACCCTCTGTCTTCTTTTGTATTCAATTAGTTAGTTCTCTCTGGATCCCATGTGATCTAACCTTACAGACCAGTCTACCATACGGTGCCTTGTCAAAGGCCTTGCTAAAGTCCATGTACATAATATGTACTTAACTCCTTTCATCTGTTTTCTTCTAATACACGATCTCCCACACACAAAACCGTGCTCTTTATCCCTAATTAGTTCCTGCCTTTCCTAATGCATCGTGTCTCTCAGATTCCCCTCCACCAACTTTCCGAGATTGGACAAGATATTGGATACAAAATCAGGGATGTAACGATGGAACTGAATAAAATGTGGGTGAGGCCTCGCTTCAATTCTGTGTGCAGTTCTGGTTGGTGCGTTACAGGAAGGACAAAATTGCTCTGGAGAGAGTGCAGAGATTTCCAAAAATGTTCCTGGGGCATGAAAATTGCAGCTTTGGGGAGAGATTGGATAGGTTGGGGTTGTTACCCTTAGAACAGAGGAGGCTAAGGGGTGAATAAATTGCAGTGTACAAAATTATGATGGAGCTCAATAGACAATAAAGGCCTGTTTTCCCCTCATTGAGAGGTCAGTCACCAGGGAGCCTGGATTTAAGGCGATTGGTGGAAGGAGTACATAGAACATAGAACATTACAGCACAAACAGGCCCTTCGGCCCTCGAGTTGCGCCGATCGCATCAACCCCACCAATCTATAGACCTATCTATAACCCCCAATCCCATTAAACCCCATATACTCATCCAGAAGTCTTTTAAAAGACCCCAGCGAGTTCGCCTCCACCACCGACGACGGCAGCCGATTCCAATCACTCACCACCCTCTGAGTGAAAAACTTACCCCTAACATCACCTCTGTACCTCCCTCCCCGCACCTTAAATCTGTGTCCTCTCGTAGCGACCATTTCAACCCGGGGAAATAGCCTCTGAGAGTCCACCCTATCTATTCCTCTCAACATTTTATAAACTTCTATCAGGTCGCCTCTCAACCTTCACCTCTCCAGGGAAAAGAGTCCCAGCTCCCTCAACCTATCTTCATAAGGCATGCCTCCCAGTCCAGGCAACATCCTTGTAAATCTCCTCTGCACCCTTTCAATAGCTTCTACATCTTTCCTATAGTGAGGCGACCAGAACTGCGCACAGTACTCCAAATGAGGCCTGACAAGGGTCCTGTAAAGTTGCAGCATTACCTCCCGACTCCTAAACTCAATCCCTCGATTAATGAAGGCCAGTACACCATACGCCTTCTTGACCACCTCCTCCACCTGCGAGGCCGATTTAAGAGTCCTGTGAACCCGGACCCCGAGATCCTTCTGCTCTTCAACGCTACTAAGACCCCTGCCCTTAATAGTGTACTCGTTCATCCCGTTGGTTCTGCCGAAATGGACGACTACACATTTATCCGCGTTGAAGTCCATCTGCCACTTCTCCGCCCATTCCTGCATCCTATCTATGTCCTGCTGCAACTTTTGACATCCTTCCAGACCATCCACAACACCGCCGACCTTCGTGTCATCAGCGAACTTGCTAACCCATCAAAGTTCCAAAGTACTTCACAATGATGGAGCCGTCAAGAAAGCTCAAGAGAATTCCTGAACATTGGAGAATTAAATGTACGTGAGAATGCAGGATGACAGGATCCAGAAGAAGAGGTTAAAGCCCTACAAGTTGGAGAAAATTCCAAGACAAGCTCTTTGAAGGTTGGAAACTCCTTTAGAAAGATGCAGTTTCAGGGAGATTGGTTGACTCGGTACTTCAGGTTTACCCTGAATGCTTGTGTAAAGCTGGAGGTTGTAAGTTGTTTTATCTTTTTGAAATTATGGGTGGAATTTCTCCCCAATAATTCAAAGTGTTATGACAGTGAGAATAGTGGAGTGATCCACACCAATCTCTCAGGCTCGCTCCGAGTCCCAATCCTCTCACACTCAAAGTCATTTTTTTAAAGAATGGTGTGTTGTGCATTGGTACTGCGCGAGACAGGGCCTAAACATACCAGTGAGCCTGCAGAGAGCTTGGGCAACATTTCTTAAGGGCACCCTGATCTCACACTGCACTTGGACATTACCACCACCACCCACAGACATGAGGACCCCACCCCCTCCCACTGATGGCATGTTTTCCTGTCCCCAACACAGGCCACCCACATTAGTGCATCAGGGCCCTCCCAACAGGTGCCTCTGCTGGTCGCACTGCATGATCCACTCTTGCACTCCTCACACAGCAACTCCCCGCTTACCCCCCCAACACCCCCAACTTTTGTCATGACAATTATCCAGGCCCTATCACCAGGCATTGCTCCTGACACACTGGCAGTGCTTGGTAGCCACTACCAAGGTGCATGGGGGCACCACCAGGATGTCTGGTGGTATTGCCAAGGTGTCCAGTTGGCACCACTAGGTGGACACTTAACATAAGAACATAAGAACTAGGAGCAGGAGCCGGCCATCTGGCCCCTCGAGCCTGCCCCGCCATTCAATAAGATCATTGCTGATCTTTTTGTGGACTCAGCTCCACTTACCCACCCGCTCACCATAACCCTTAATTCCTTTACTGTTCAAAAATTTATCTATCCTTGCCTTAAAAACATTCAATGAGGGAACCTCAACTGTTTCACTGGGCAGAGAATTCCACAGATTCACAGCCCTTTGTGTGAAGAAGTTCCTCCTGAACTCAGTACTAAATCTGCTCCCCCTTATTTTGAGGCCATGCCCCCTAGTTCTAGTTTCACCCACTAGTGGAAACAACTTCCCTGCTTCTATCTTATCTATTCCTTCATAATCTTATATGTTTCTATAAGATCTCCCCTCATTCTTCTGAATTCCAATGAGTATAGCCCCAGTCTACTCAGTATCTCCTCATAAACCAACCCTCTCAACTCCGGAATCAACCCAGTGAATCTCCTCTGCACCCCCTCCAGTGCCAGTATATCCTTTCTCAAGGAAGGAGACCAAAACTGTACACAGTACTCCAGGTGTGGCCTCACCAGCACCTTATACAGCTGTAACATAACCTCGCTGTTTTTAAACTCCATCCCTCTGGCAATGAAGGACAAAATTCCATTTGCCTTCTTAATTACCTGCTGAACCTGCAAACCAACTCCTTAAGATTCCTGCACAAGGACACCCAGATCCCTCTGCACAGCAGCATGTTGCAATTTTTTACCATTTAAATAATAGTCCATTTTGCTGTTATTTCTACCAAAATGGATGACCTCATACTTATCAACTTTGTACTGCATCTGCCAGACCCTCACCCACTCATTCAGACTATCTATATCCCTTTGCAGACTTTCAGCATCCTCTGCACACTTTGCTCTGCCACTCATCTTAGTGTCATCTGTGAATTTTGACACACTACCCTTGGTCCCCAACTCCAAATCACCTATGTGAATCATAAACAATTGTGGTCCCAACACTGATCCCTGAGACACACCACTAGTCACTGATTGCCAACCAGAAAAACACCCATTTACCCCGACTCTTTGCTTTCTGTTAGTTAACCAATCCTCTATCCATGCTAATATATTACCCGTAACACTGTGCACCTTTATTTTATGTAGCAGTCTTTGGTGTGGCATCTTGTCAAATGTCTTCTGGAATTCCAGATACACCATATCCACAGGTTCCCCATTGTCCACTGCACAGGTAATGTTCTCAAAGAATTCCACCAAATTACTCAAAAGTGACCTGCCCTTCATGAACCCATGCTGCGTCTTACCAATGGGACAATTTATATCCAGATGTCGCACTATTTCTTCTTTGATGATAGATTCAAGCATTTTCCCTACCACAGAAGTTATGCTAAATTGCTAATAAATACCTGCCTTTTGTTTGCCTCCTTTTTTAAACAGTGGCGTCGTCACATTTGTAGTTTTCCAATCTGTGGGAATCACCCCAGAGTCCAGCCAATTTTGGTAAATTACCACTAGTACATTTGCTATTTCTCCGCTATCTCTTTTAATACCCTGGGATCATTCCATCAGGACCAGGAGACTTGTCTACCTTTAGCCCCATTAACTTTCCCAACACTACCTCTTTGGTGATAATGACAGTTTCTCAATCCTCACCTGCCATAACCTTCCTGTCATCAATTTTTGGCATGTTATTTGTGTTTTCCACTGTGAAGACCGACACAAAATATCTGTTCAATGCCGCAGCCATTTCCTCATTTCCAGTTATTACATCCCCCTTCTCGTCCTCTAAAGGATCAATGTTTATTTTAGCCACTCTTTTTTTGATTTATATATTTGTTGAAACTTTTGATATCTGTTTTTATATTCTGAGCTAGTTTACTCTCATAATCCAGCTTACTTTTCTTTATAGCTTTTTTTGTGGCTTTCTATTGACCTTTAAAGATTTCCGAATCCTCTTGGTTCCCACTAATCTTTGCCACTTTATATGCATTTTCTTTCAATTTGATATCCTCCTTTATTTCCTTAGATATCCACGGCTGATTTTCTCTTTTTCATGATGTGGGTATGCCGGCGTTGGACTGGGGTAAACACAGTAAAAAGTCTGACAACACCAGGTTTTAGTCCAACCGATTTATTTACTATATTGTCAGACATTTTACTGTATCTCTTTTTCTACAGTCCTTCCTTATCACTGGGATATACTTTTGCTGAGCACTGTGAAAGGTTGCTTTGAAAACCCTCCACTGTTCCTGAATTGTCCCACCATAAAGTTTTTGCTCCAGTCTACCTTAGCCAACTCCCCCCTCATCCCTTTGTAGTTCTCCTTTGCTTAAGTACAAGACACTGGGATTGGATTTTACCTTCTCACGCTCCATCTGTATTTTAAATTTAACCATACTGTGATTGCTGCTTCCAAGACGATCCTAACTGCAAGATCACTAATTATTCCCGTCTCATTACACAGTAAAAAGTCTCACAACACCGGGTTAAAGTCCAACAGGTTTATTTGGTAGCACAAGTTTTGAGAGTGTCGCTCCTTCTTCAGGTGAGTGAAGAGTTGTGTTCACAAACAGAGAATATACAGACACAAACTCAATTTACAAGATGATGGTTGGAAGGTGAGTCTTTACAGGTAATCAAAGTACAGACAATGTGAGTGGACCGGATGTAGGATAGTTTGCTCCCTCGTAGTTCCATTACATACTGTTCAAGGAAGCTATGGTGGATACATTCTGTGAACTCCTCCTCAAGGCTGTGTACCTGGTTTGACCAATCGATATGTAGATTAAAATCCCCCATGATAATTGCTGGAACATTTTTACAGACATCAGTTATTTCTTTGCTTATTTTTCACCCCACCGTGATGTCATTATTTGGTGGCCTAAAGACTTTCAGTGACTTTTTCTCCTTATTATTTCTAATTTCCATCCAAATGGATTCAACATTTTTTTTCATAGAATCTATATCATCTCTCACTACTGCCCTGGTACCATCCTTAAATATCAGAGCTACCCCCCTCCCTTACCTTCCTGTCGGTCTCTCCGAACAGTCTGATACTCCTGATCATGACCTTCCTGAAACCATGTCTCTCACCTGGCCAAAAAATCCCATCATGACCCCCCTAACTGCCCCCGCATTATGATCCCCCTCCTCGATGACCCCATACAGTGGCGCTGCTGCCTCACAGTTCCAGGTCCCCGGGTTCAATGAGTCACTGTCCATGTGGAGTTTGCCCGTTCTTCCCATGTCTGCATTGGTTTCCTCCAAGTCATCATAGAACCCTACAGTGCAGAAAGAGGCCCTTCGGCCCACGGAACCTGCGCCGAACACAATCCCACCCAGGCCCTACCCCCATATCCCTACATATTATACCCATTAATCCCCGCTACCCTGGACACTAAGGGGGCAATTTCTTAGCATGGTCAATCAACCTAACCCGCACATCTTTGGACTGTGGGAGGAAACCGGAGTACCTGGAGATCACCCAGGCAGACACGAGGAGAATGTGCAAACTCCACACAGACAGTGACCCGAGCCGGGAATCGAACCCAGAACCCTGGAGCTGTGAAGCAGCAGTGCTAACCCACTGTGCTACCGTGCCGCCCATCCTCTGCTTTCATCCCATTGTTCAAAGATCTGCAGGTTAGGTGGATTGGCCATGCTAAATTGCCCCATAGTGTCCCAAGATGTGTATGTTAGGTGGATTATGGGCAATGTTTGGGAGTTTTGGGACTAGGACAGCATAGAGCGCCTAGCTGGGACAGGTTAGATAGCCAGTGCAGACTCAATGGGCCGAATGGCCTCTTCAGCACTTTAGGGATTCTATGATTCAATGCCCCCGACCATGTGATGGGCTTCAATGTTCTCTGTGGCATCTGACATGACCACTGCGCCCGGTCTACACTACTAGAGAACCGTACAAATTTGCACTGTTATGGTTGGAAGATTCCATGCGAAGGGTTTCAAATGTTACTTTTAATATACTAATCGGCTTTGCTCCATTAGAAAGTTGCTGGGAAGATCGCAACCCATTTCACACTGGGCGCAAATCAAGTTTTTAGCAAATGGTATCACATATTTTGTTTGCTTCAAAGATAGCAAAATGCAGCACTGAATGTAGAACCACAAAGTGGAACGTTAACAGTCAATAAATCAAATTTTACAGATGTCCAACACTTACAAAAAGATTCGGGACAGATAAACCGGATTCTGTAATCTTCACATCTCCCATCATCCTGCTCTGCATTCACACAGACAAACCCAGAGGAAACGCTACAGCTGTTCAAAGGATAATAAGAGGTTAGTGGAATTGCGAAAACAACGTGACAACATCAAACTCAGATGGAGAGAATCATTAGGACATAGCAGGACATAGGAGAATCAGCAGGACATAGATAGGATGCAGGAATGGGCGGAGAAGTGGCAGATGGACTTCAACGCGGATAAATGTGTAGTCGTCCATTTCGGCAGAACCAACGGGATGAACGAGTACACTATTAAGGGCAGGAGTCTTAGTAGCGTTGAAGAGCAGAAGGATCTCGGGGTCCGGGTTCACAGGACTCTTAAATCGGCCTCGGAGGTGGAGGAGGTGGTCAAGAAGGCGTATGGTGTACTGGCCTTCATTAATCGAGGGATTGAGTTTAGGAGTCGGGAGGTAATGCTGCAACTTTACAGGACCCTCGTCAGGCCTCATTTGGAGTACTGTGCGCAGTTCTGGTCGCCTCACTATAGGAAAGACATAGAAGCTATTGAAAGGGTGCAGAGGAGATTTACAAGGATGTTGCCTGGACTGGGAGGCATGCCTTATGAAGATAGGTTGAGGGAGCTGGGACTCTTTTCCCTGGAGAGGCGAAGGTTGAGAGGCGACCTGATAGAAGTTTATAAAATGTTGAGAGGAATAGATAGGGTGGACTCTCAGAGGCTATTTCCCCGGGTTGAAATGGTCGCTACGAGAGGACACAGATTTAAGGTGCGGGGAGGGAAGTACAGAGGTGATGTTAGGGATAAGTTTTTCACTCAGAGGGTGGTGAGTGAATGGAATCGGCTGCCGTCATCGGTGGTGGAGGCGAACTCGCTGGGGTCTTTTAAAAGACTTCTGGATGAGTATATGGGGTTTAATGGGTTTGGGGGTTATAGATAGGTCTATAGATTGGTGGGGTTGATGTGATCGGCTCAACTCGAGGACCGAAGGGCCTGTTTGTGCTGTAATGTTCTATGTTCTATTATTTACTCAGAAACATTGTCTCCAGAGCTGGCAACTGGATCACCCGACGCTGTCTCCACCTCACAGGCAATGGGGTTGTTGCAGATCCGACCAGGATATTCCTTTCGGAGATCCACAAGAGTTTCATAGTCCCCTTTTCCTGATGGATTGTCACGGTCAAACCACGAGGTTGCACAGCTGCCTAATTTCAGGAGTAAAAATCAAATAGTTTGGAGAAACGGTGGTTGAGGAATAGAAAAACTTTAATAATTGGACAGCGAATTTAAATCAAATTTTAACTAGTTTCAGCAAGTGTTTAGAATTGAATCATTGAATCATTGAATCGCGATAGTGCAGAAGGAGGTCACTCAGCCCATCGTGTCTGCATGGACCACAATTCCACAAAGGCCCTATTCCCGTAACCCCACATATTTACCTTGCTAATCCTTCTGATGTTAGGGCAAATTTAGCATGGCCAATCCACCCAACCCACAAGATCTTCAGACTGTGGGAGGAAACCCATACGGACACGGGGAGAACATGCAAGCTCCACGCAGTCACCCAAGGCTGGAATTGAACCCAAGTCCCTAGTGCTGTGAAGCAGCGCTGTCAGCCACTGTGCCACCGGGCTACACACCGACTGAGAGATCTGAATGGAAGGGAGATGGGGAAGCTTCTAATGTCAGAAACTAACACTTGCTTCTGTATATAACTATTGAGAAGACTGGAACTGTTATCTGTTTTAGTATCCAGTGTTAATGTAGTAGCTTGGCTCCTCTAAGAAATGGTCCTTCGCAGGTCATGTGATAGAATAAATGAAGCACAAATTCATTTATGCTTCGGCCGATCGGAAGTGTGGGCACCTTCCCATTGCTGGAGGTTGGCAGAGCAAATTGGGGAGTTGTTGGGGGAAGACCGGTGCTGTTGTGTTGCAAATCCTTCAGTTGTAAATAGTTTTTCTCACTGAAAAAATATTTTTGTTTTATACCTGCCGTACTGAATTGTATCAAATTATCACTGGCGACGAGGACAAACAGGGTCAGTCATTGAAAGCTCAAAGTGCAGGGTTAGAGTGGGAGGAAAGTGATCACCCAAAGATCAAAGGGTTTTAAAGATGCTGATGCTCAGGAAAATAGAGCCAGTCAACCCTGGAGTCGAGAGTTGGGGGGCAGTGGATTGAGGGACTGCATTTTTTTTTTGCAGCAACGAAATAACAACTGATGCAAAGCAGGAGGTGACATCGTTCACAGTCTGCAGTCCATAGGGCTGGATTCTCCAGCCTCGAGGGGGTACGACTTTAAATTAAGGGGGGGTAGTTATAGGACTGATGTCAGGGGTAGGTTCTTTACCCAGAGGGTGGTGAGGGACTGGAATGCCCTGCCAGCTGCAGTTGTAAATGCGCCTAGTTTGGGGGCATTTAAGAGACCTGTGGATAGGTTTATGAATGAAAAGGGATTGGTTTAGGCTAGTGGGTCATTGTTTTTGTAACTGGTCGGCGCAACATCGTGGGCCGAAGGGCCTGTTCTGCGCTGTAATGTTCTATGTTCTATGTTCGTCACATGCCCACTGGAATATAGAGGAATATGGGCCAAATGTGGGCAATTGAGTCCAGCATTGGGGTTTTAAAAAAAAAGGTGGCATGGACAAGGGCCTGTTTTCATGCTCTAAAACTCTATGACTCTATACTCAATGCCCTGACTGATGAAGACAAGCCTGCTGTATGCTTTCTTGGCTGCTTCATCCACCTGTGTTGCCACTTCCAGTGATCAGTGGAAATGTCCACCCAAATTTCTCTACCTGTCAATACTCCAAAGGATTCTACCATTCACTGTCTAATCCCTACATGCACTGGACCTTCTGGATGCCTGGGTTAAACTCCATCTGCCATTTCTCTTCCAAAGTCGCCAACCAGTCTATATCTTGCTGTATCCTCTGATCACTTAAATCTCCAAACCCCCTGGACAGCTGCAGGGTTTCAAGTCACAGCAACACTCCATTCTGCAGCAGGGGTTTCTTACTCCCTGTTAGAAGCTGCAGGTGTGAGTAGACTCCTTTGAAGTTCTCTGACAGGGAGCAGATTTCAGTTTCCCTAGGGAGGAGGGGAGGGGTCGGGTCCCTTCTCCACAGCCGTACACCAAGCACCAATATATTCACAGAGCTTTCATTTGAAGTCCCTGAGCATTTCTACCAAGCTGAAACCTTTGAAACTCTCTTTATTCCATTGCAAACCTCAAATTGAACATAGAACAAAGAAAATTACAGCACAGGAACAGGCCCTTTGGCCCTCCTAGACTGCATCGACCGTACTCCCCGTATGAATTAAAACCCTTTAGCCTTTCAGGGACCGTATCCCTCTATCCCCATCCTATTCATGCATTTGTCAAGACACCCCTTAAATGTCACTCTTGTGTCTGCTTCCACCACTTTCCCTGGTAGGAAGTTCCAGGAACCCACCACCCTCTGTGTAAAAACACTTGCTTTAAACCTTGCCCCTTGCACCTTAAACCTATGCCCCCGAGTAATTCACCCTTCCACACTGGGAAAAAGCTTCTGAATATCCACTCTGTCCAGACTCCTCACAATCTTGTAGACTTCTATCAGGTCTCCCCTCAATCTCCATCGTTCTTGTGAGAACAAATCAAGTTTCTCTAAATTCTCCTCATAGCTAATACCCTCCATACCTGGCAACATCCTGGTAAATCTTTTCTGTACCCTCTCCAAAACCTTCCCATCCTTCTGATGGTGTGTCGACCAGAATTGAACACTATATTCCAAGTGCGGCCCAACTAAGGTTCTATATAAAGCTGTAACATGGCTTGCCAATATTCTGGCCAATGAAGGCAAGTATGCTGTATGCTTTCTTGACTACCGTCTCCGCCTGCGTTGCCACTTTCGGTGACCTGTGTACCTGTACACCCAGATCCCTCTGCCTATCAATACTTTTAAGGGTTTTGCCATTTACTGTATATTTCCTATCTGTATTTGACCTTCCAGAATGCATTACCTCACATTTGTCTGGATTAAACTCCATCTGCCATCTCTCCGCCCAAATCTCCAATTGCTCTACATCCTGTTGTATCCTCCGATGGTCCTCATCGCTATCCACCAATATTTGTGTCGTCCGCAAACTTGCTAACTAAATTAATTACATTTTCCTCCAAATCATTTATATATATTACAAAGAGCAAAGGTCCCAGCACTGATCCCTGAAGAATGCCACTTGTCACAGCTCTCCATTCAGAAACACACCCTTCCACTGCTACCCTCTGTCTTCTATGACCGAGCCAGTTCTGTATCCATTTTGCCAGCTCACCTCTGATCCCATGTGGTTTACCTTCTGTACCAGTCTGCCATGAGAGACCTTGTCAAAGGCCTTACTGAAGTCCATGTAGACAACATCCACTGCCCTACCTTCATCTTTGTCATATTCTCGAAAAACCCAATCTAGTTAGTGAGACATAGCCTCCCCTTCCAAAACCAAGTTGCCTCTCGCTAATTCAGTTATTTCCAAGTGGGAGTAAATCCTGTCTTGAAAAATCCTTTCCAATAATTTCTCTACCACTAATGTAAGACTCACCAGCCTGTATTATTTTACCTGGATTATTCTTGCTACCCTTCTTAAACAAAGGAACAACATTGGCTATTCTCCAATCCTCTGGGACCTCCTCTTAGCCAATCATAGAACCCTACAGTGCAGAAACAGGCCCTTCGGCCCATCGAGTCTGCACCGAACACAATCCCACCCAGACCCTATCCCCATATCCCTACACATTTACCTGCTAATCCCTCTAACCTACACATCCCAGGACACTAAGGGGCAATTTTAGCATAGCCAATGAACCTAACCCGCACATCTTTGGACTGTGGGAGGAAACCGGAGCACCCGGAGAAAACCCACGCAGACACGAGGAGAATGTGCAAACTCCACACAGGCAGTGACCCGAGCCGGGAATCGAACCCAGGACCCTGGAGCTGTGAAGCAGCAGTGCTAACCACTGTGCTACCGTGCCGCCCTATAAATCAGGGTACAAAGATTTCTCTCAAGGCCCCAGCAATTTCCTCCCTTGCCTCTCTAAGTATTCTGGGATATTTCCCATCAGGCCCTGGGGACTTGTCTATCTTAATGTTTCTCAACAACCCCAATAACTCTTCCTTTTTGATCTCAACGTGATGCAAACTATCTGCACACTCTTCTCCAGAGTCATCATCCACTAAGAGCTTCTCTTTGGTGAATACTGATGCAAAGAACTCATTTAATAACAAAGAACAAAGAACAAAAACAGCCCGGGAAACAGGCCCTTCGGCCCAACGAGCCCACGCCGCCATTTTAACACCACCAGTCCCCTCTCCACCCATGACCCTTATCTATTGTTTTATGGCCATCCACATCGAGGGAAACTAATTTAGGGACAATTTATTCCTGCCAATCAGCCTAACGGCACATCTTTGGGGTTTGGGAGGAAACCGGAGCACCCGGAGAAAACCCACGCAAGCACGGGGAGAATGTGCAAACTCCCTCAGACACCGACCCAAATCCATGTGTCTGCACAGCAATCAGTGATAGTCACTGAGCTGTCGTCTTGCCCAGTATCTGGTCCAGTTTAGGCACACACTAACGACATGAAGCACTAGGCCACTCTCGAACAACCAAGAGCAGCCCCAGTACGACCCATCGCGTGTATGTCCCTCGTTGGACACAAGGCGGACCTCACCCATTTCCTCTGGCTCCATGCACAGTTCCCTCCCCTGTCCTCGAGTGGGACAGGGAAGGGGATCATCCCAGGAGGTGCAGAGACAGGTTTTACACTCAGCAACATTGTTCATACACTTCAACCCAAGCAAGTCATTCATAATCAGTTGTGATACTTCGCTGTATGGAGTTGGAGCAGCTCTATCCCATAGAATGGCAGATGCCTTAGAAGGCATAGGGGATATTTATTAGTCATGGCAAAGGATGTCATCACTGAGCAAGGAGGTAATATTGGAACTATACAGAATGTTAGTTTGGCCGCAGCTGGAGTACTGTATGCAGTTCTGGTTGCCTCACTATCGGAAGGATGTGATTGCACTTAAAAGGGGTATAGAGGAGATTTATTGGGATGGAGCATTTGAGCTATAAGGAGTGGAGGCTGGAAAGCTTACAATCTTTAAAAAATATTTGAATGAACACTTGAGACATCATAACATTCAAGGATATAGGAAAAGTTCTGGAAAATGGGGTTAAGATGATGTTAGTCGTAGTTATTGTCAGTGCAGACTCGAGGGGCCGAATGGCCTTACTGCACTGTCTAATTCTCAAATTCCTCCTCTATTATGTTGGTCTGAAAGCAATAACCCAAACCCTCTATATTTTGTGACCGGTCCTCGATAGAGGCACCAAAAGGATCGATCCATTCAAATAGAAGGATTTTTGTCAATATTTTTCTTCCTCTCAACTTCATTCAAGCTCAACAGAAACTGCATAGTCACAGTTCAAGGGTCACTTTAACCCAGGTCGCCAACGTAATCATTGAGGAAATTATTCACGATTTATTTACATTGTCCAGAGACTTGCCACCTGAAGCTGCAACTTGGTCCCAAGAATGTTCTGGAACAAGGCATGTTCTCCAGATGGTTCCCTAGGTCATGTGACCCTTACTCTGCCGGTTGATCCTTAAAGGGGTCAGCTGCAAATAGTGGTGAATGGGCAGGGGTGGGTTGTGGCTGGGTACTACAGTGAATGGGCAGGAATGGATTACATAGAACATAGAACACTACAGCACAAACAGGCCCTTCGGCCCACTAGTTGCGCCGATCACTTCTAAACCTACTAGGCCATAGACCTATCTATAACCCCCAATCCCATTAGATCCCAATTGGATTAGAGCCATAGATTCTTAGAGCATTGAAACAGGCCCTCTGGCCCAATTTGTATGGAAAGGGAGGATAGGAAGTAATTTAGTTGGGAGGTCAATCACGAGGGGACATAATTTTAGGATGAGTGACTGGAGATTCAGAGGGATTTAAGAAATGTTGTTTTCACTCAGAGGGTGGTGGGAATCTAGAATGTACTACCTGGGAAGGTAGTGGAGGCTGGAAATGTTACAAACTTCAAAAGATATCTGGATGAACAAGAATATGGGACAAGTTTGGGAAATGGGCTTAGTGCGACTTTACTGGTAGTTATTGTCGGTATAGACTCAATGGGCCAAGGGGCCTTTTTCAGTACTATATGACTTTATGACTCTGAGATATGGTGGAAACGGTAATTGCTTTGAGGACTTTGTCAGACACAGGGAAGAAATACTCCCAAATCAACAAAGAGAGTTTAGCAGCCACCTATGCTGTGAAGAAATGTCACCAGTCCATCTACAGACAGCACTTCACCATTGTGTCAGACCGTAAGGCAATGTCTACAAGCCAGTGCACCCCCTCCCCCCACTCCATATGTTATAAGTTGTAACATATCTCACAACTATCCAAAATCTCACAACCTTACCATGTCTCACTTTGGTACAATGTCCCACTACTGTACTATATTCCACTATTGTAAAATATCTCACTATAATACACTATTGTACATTATCTCACTACTGTACAATATTCAATCACTGTCCAATATCCCAGCATTGTCCAACATTTCATTATTGTAGAATACCCCACTGCACAGTACCTCACTGGCCATTACCCCATTATTGTGCATTATCTCAATACTATACAATACCCCACTACTGTACAATATCTCCTCATAGTCCAACATCTCACTAATGTACAATATCCCACTACTATACAATATCTCACTACTTATTATTCTAGTGTACAATATCTTACTATTCGATAATGTGACTGAACACATTGACGAAGGAAGTGCAGTGGACGTAGTGTACATGGACTTCAGCAAGGCGTTTGATAAGGTCCCCCATGCAAGACTTCTTGAGAAGGTGAGAGGGCATGGGATCCAAGGGCCTTTGGCCTTGTGGATCCAGAACTGGCTTGCCTGCAGAAGGCAGAGAGTGGTTGTGGATGGGTCTTTTTCGGAATGGAGGTCAGTCACCAGTGGAGTGCCCCAGGGATCTGTTCTGGGACCCTTGCTGTTTGTCATTTTCATAAATGACCTGGATGAGGAAGTGGAGGGATGGGTTAGTAAGTTCATTGATGACACGAAGGTCGGCGGTGTTGTGGATGGTTTGGAAGGATGTCAAAAGTTGTAGCAGGACATAGATAGGATGCAGGAATGGGCGGAGAAGTGGCAGATGGACTTCAACGCCGTTAAATGAGTAGTGGTCCATTTTGGCAAGACCAATGGGATGAACGAGTACACTATCAAGGGCAGGAGACTTAGTAGTGTTGAAGAGCAGAAGGATCTTGGGGTCCAGGTCCACAGGACTCTTAAATCGGCCTTGCAGGTGGAGGATGTGGTCAAGAAGGCGTATGATGTACTGGCCTTCATTAATCGAGGGATTGAGTTTAGGAGTCGGGAGGTAATGCTGTAACTTTATAAGACACTTGTCAGGCCTCACTTGGAGTACTGTGCGCAGTTCTGGTTGCCTCACTATAGGAAAGACGTGGAAGCTATTGAAAGGGTGCAGAGGAGATTTACAAGGATGTTGCCTGGACTGGGAGGCATGCCTTATGAAGTTAAGTTGAGGGAGCTTGGACTCTTTTCCCTGGAAAGACGTAGGTTGAGAGGCGACCTGATAGAAGTTTATAAAATGTTGAGAGGAATAGATAGGGTGGACTCTCAGAGGCTATTTCCCCGGGTTGAAATGGTCGCTACGAGTCTTGCATGGGGGACCTTATCAAAAGCCTTGCTGAAGTCCATGTACACTACGTCCACGGCACTTCCTTCGTCAATGTGTTCAGTCACATTATCGAAGAACTCAACTAGGCTCGTAAGGCACGACCTGCCCTTGACAAATCCATGCTGACTATTCCTGATCATGTCAAACCTCTCCAAATGCTCGTAAATCTTGTCCCTCAGAAGCCTCTCCATCAGCTTACCAACCACTGAGGTCTGACTCACCGGGCGGTAATTTCCCGGGCTATCTCTGTTCCCTTTCTTAAAAATAGGGAATACATCCGCAATCCTCCAATCTTCCGGAACCTCTCCCGTCTCCATTGACGACGCAAAGATCATCGCCAGGGGCTCTGCAATCACTTCCCTCGCCTCCCACAGTATCCTGGGGTACATCCCATCTGGTCCCGGCGACTTATCTATTTTGATAGAATTCAAAAGTTCTAACACATCCTCCTCCTTAATGTCCACGTACTCAATCTTTTCCACCTGCTGCAAGTCCATAGCAAGATCTCCCAAATCAGCTTCCACTGTGAATACTGATGCAAAGTACTCATTAAGCACCTCCGCCATTTCTTCTGGTTCCACACAGACCTTTCCCCCTTCAGGTGTCAGGAAACCTTCCTGAACACACCTAACAAACTCCTCTCCAGCCAAACCCCTTACTCTAGGGATATTCCAGTCGATGTTTGGGAAATTGAAGTCTCCCATCACGACAACTCTGTTTTTAATACATTTCTCCAGAATCTGGTTCCCTATCTGCACTTCAACTTCCCTGTCACTATTGGGCAGCCTATAGAATGTTAGGGGTCAGTTTTTCACTCAGAGGGTGGTGAGTGAATGGAATCGGCTGCAGTCAGTGGTGGTGGAAGTGAACTCGCTGGGGTCTTTTAAAAGACTTCTGGATGAGTATATGGGATTTAATGGGATTCGGGGTTATAGATAGGTCTATGGATTGGTAGGTGTTGATGTGATCGGTGCAACTCGTGGGCCGAAGGGCCTGTTTGCGCTGTTGTGTTCTTTGTTCTATGTTCTATCCAATATTTCATCACCGTACAATAATCCAGCACTGTACATTATTTCACCATCATCCGATATTTCTCTACCCTCCAACACCCTACCACTTCCTGTATCCCACAACTGTACAATCTCTCACTGCTGTCCAATATCCCATCGTTAGCCATTATTCCACTGCTGAGCAATATCTAACTATTGTCCAATAAGACCATAAGAAATAGGAACAGGAGTAGACAATTTAGTTCTTTGAACCTGCTCTACTATTTAGTAAGATCATATCTGCTCATCCATTTTGGTATGAATAACCGCAAAATGGACTATTATTTATCTGGTTAAAAGTTGTAGCATGCTACCGTGTAGAGGGATCTGGGCGTCCTTGTGCAAGGATTACAAGGAGTTGGTTTGCAGGTTCAGCAGGTAATTAAGAAGGCAAATGGAATTTTGTCCTTCGTTGCCAGAGGGATGGAGTTTAAAAAAGTGAGGTTATATTGCAGCTGTATCAGGTGTTGGTGAGGCCACACCTGGAGTACTGTGTACAGTTTTGGTCTTCTTACTTGAGAAAGGATATACTGGCACTGGAGGGGGTGCAGAGGAGATTCACTAGGGTGATTCTGGAGTTGAGAGGGTTGGTTTATGAGACTGAGTAGACTGGGGCTATACTCATTGGAATGGGGGAAGATCTTACAGAAACATATAAGATTATAAAGGGAATAGATAAGATAGAAGCAGGGAAGTTGTTTCCACTGGCAGGTGAAACTAAAACTAGGGGGCATGGCCTCAAAATAAGGGGGAGCAGATTTAGGACTGAGTTGAGGAGGAACTTCTTCACACAAAGGGTTGTGAATCTGTGGAATTCCCTGCCCAGTTGAGGCTCCCTCATTGAATGTTTTTAAGGCAGAGATAAATAAGTTTTTGAACAGTAAAGGAATTAAGGGTTATGGTGAGCGGGCAGGTAAGTGGAGCTGAGTCCACAAAAAGATCAGCCATGATCTTATTGAATGGCGGAGCAGTCTCGAGGGGCCAGATGGCCGACTCCTGCTCCTAGTTCTACGTTGTACACCAGCCCTCTTGAAATAACAGCCAGAAATCCATTTGATTTCCTTAATACCTCATTATGATTTTATTATTAGCTAACACTTGCTAAGTCCATTTTCCAGCCTTACTTCCCTGTCTTAGTTTTCCCTCTTGATTAAAAACTTCTCAATCTCAGTCTTGAAAATGACAAGGATTTGGCTTCTTGGGGTAACTGGTAAGTGAAAGCGGGGTCATCTTTAACATTTAAGAAAAACTTGGACAGATACATGGATGAGAGGGGTGTGGAGGGATATGGTCCAGGTGCAGGTCAGTGGGACTAGGCAGAAAAATGGTTCAGCACAGACAAGAAGGGCCAAAAGGTCTGTTTCTGAGCTGTAATTCTGTGGTTCTATGGTAAAGAATTCCAGAGATTCACCACCCTTTGGGAAAGGTGAGATAAGAGTGGTAAGGCCACATTTGGAATCCTGTGCAGAAAAGATTTATTGGGACACTACCAGGGCTTTAAAAAAGGCTTAAAAAAAGACTTGACAAAAGATCATCTGTACTCAAAGCGTCAGCTCTTTTCTCTCCTTACAGATGTTGCCAGGCTTGCTGAGATTTTCCAGCATTTTCTCTTTTGCTACTGGGACTTGGAGGCTTGAGTTATAAGGAGAAGCTGGATAAACTGGGACTTATTTCCCTGGATATTAGGAGGCTTAATGGAGATCTTATAGAGATCTATCAAATAATGAGAGACTATCAGATCAGCTAGATAGTCAACATCTTTGGCCAAGATAGGGAAGTCTAAAACTAGAGGGCATAGGTTTAAGGTGATAGGGGAGAGATACAAAAGGGTCCAGGTGGTGATGCGTGTCTGGAACCAGAGGTAGTAGTAGAGGGTACAATTTTGTCTTTTAAAAAACATTTAGACAGATGGGTAAGATGGGTATAGAGGGATATGGGGCAAATGCGGGCAATTGGGACTAGCTTAGTGGTTATAAGAAAGGCGTCATTGATAAGTTGGGCTGTTATTCCCATGCTGTATGCCTCTATAAAAGAAATTCCTCCTCAAATCCATCCTTAAATGAGCACTCGTTTATTCTGTAACTGTGTCCTCTGGTCCTGACTGGAAATATCCCCCCCACCATTAACTCTGTCGAACCCCCCTAACAATTGTCTATTTTTAATCATATTACCACTCATTCTTCTGAATTCCAAGGAGTATAGATACAGTGGGGTGGGATTCTCTGGCTACACTTGTCTGTGTTCTGTGCCCAATTATAATGTCTCTTTCCTTCAGTAAGGGTATTGTAGGTGAACACGGTATTCTAAAAGTGGCCTCACTTGTGCCTTGTACAGTTACAGTAACATCCTTTTATTTTTGTATACCAGCCCTCTTGAAATAAAAGCCAGAAATCCATCTGATTTCCTTAATACCTTCTGCAACTGTAGGCTAGCTTTCTGAGTTTCATGTAGTTTTCCGTCTCACTAGCTCAATATCCATGGTACATGGGATTTAATGGGATTGAAGGTTACAGATAGGCCTGGTAGGTAGGGATATGATCAGCGCAACTTGCGGGCACACAACAGATTGATAATACAAGTGAGAACCAGACTGGATACAGATCTGGTTGGCACAGTAGCACAGTGGTCAGCACTGCTGTTTCACAGCTCCAGGGACCCAGGTTCGATTCCCGGCTCGGGTCACTGCCTGTGTGGAGTTTGCACATTCTCCACGCGTCTGCGTGGGTTTTCTCCGGGTGCTCCGGTTTCCTCCCACAGCCCAAAGATGTGCGGGTTAGGTTGATTGGCCATGCTAAATTGACCGTAGAGGCATAGGTTAGAGGATTAGTGGGTAAAATATGTCGGGATATGGGGGTGGGGCCTGTGTGGGATTGTGGTTGTCGATGGGCCGAATGGTCTCTTTCTTTACTGTAGGGTTTCTATGATTCAGAAATGAGAAAGGAAATATAACAGGCAGATATCGTTGGGCTGTAGGAGGAAACTGGAGTACTTGGAAGAAACCCACGCAGACACAGGGAGAACATGCAGACTCCGCACGGGCAGTGACCCAAGCCAAAATAACACACAATAGTGGCCCCAACACCGATCGCTGTGGCATATCGCTGGTCACAAGCCTCCATCCTGAAAACCACCCCTCTACCACCACCCTCTGTCTTCTACAAGCCAATTTTGTATCCAATTAGTTAGTTCTCTCTGGATCCCATGTGATCTAACCTTACAGACCAGTCTACCATACGGTACCTTGTCAAAGGCCTTGCTAAAGTCCATGTACATAATATGTACTGCACTCCTTTCATCTGTTTTCTTCTAATACACGATCTCCCACACACCAAACCGTGCTGTTTATCCCTAATCAGTTCCTGCCTTTCCAAATGCATCGTGTCTCTCAGATTCCCCTCCATCAACTTTCCGTGAGTGGACAAGATATTGGATACAAAATCAGGGATGTAACGATGGAACTATATAAAATGTGGGTGAGGCCTCGCTTCAATTCTGTGTGCAGTTCTGGTTGGTGCGTTACAGGAAGGACAAAATTGCTCTGGAGAGAGTGCACAGATTTCCAAGAATGTTCCTGGGGCATGAAAATTGCAGCTTTGGGGAGAGATTGGATAGGTTGGGGTTGTTACCCTTAGAACAGAGGAGGCTAAGGGGTGAATAAATTGCAGTGTACAAAATTATGATGGAGCTCAATAGACAATAAAGGCCTGTTTTCCCCTCATTGAGAGGTCAGTCACCAGGGAGCCTGGATTTAAGGCGATTGGTGAATGGGAATTAAATTAAATTAAATTAAATTAAATGGGAATTAGGAGCAGAAATAGATAAATTCAGCCCTTTGTACTTGCTCCACCATTCAATCAGGTTATGGCTGATCTCTCCCTGGTCTCAAATCCACCTCCCTGCCTGTTCCCCATATTCCTTTAACATGTTATTTTTATCAGAAATATATCTATCTCCTTCTTGAAACTATTTAATGATTCAGATTCCACCGCGCTTTGGGGCAGCGAGTTCCACAAATTCACCACCCTCTGTGAGAATTAGTTCCTCCTTATCTCAGTTCTAAATCTACTGTCTCGCAATTTATACTTGTGACCTCTTGTTCTAAAGTTTAAAGTTTATTTATTTGAGTCACAAGTAGGCTTACATTAACGCTGCAATCAAGTTATTGTGAAAATGCCCTCGTCGCCACACTCCTGGATCAGAGAAGGCTAAGGGGTTACCAAATTGAGGGGTACAAATTCTGAGGGACCTCGATAGATAGGAAAGACCTGTTTTCCCCGAGCTGAGAGGCCAATTGCCAAGGGACCTAGATTTAAGGTGATTGGTAGAAGGAGTTACTCATCTGATGAAGGAACAGTGCTCCGAAAGCTCGTGATTCCAAATAAACCTGTTAGGCGTTGTGAGATTTCTTCCCATTGCATTCACAACAGAGTCACTCTTTCCAAAGTGATCTTGTAAAGTTCAATAAGTCACTCTTACAGATGTCCAGTACTTACAAAAAGATTCAGGACAGGTGAATCGTATTCTGTAATCCTCACATCTCCCATCATCCTGCTTTGAATTGACACAAACAAATCCACTCGAAATGCTGCAGCTGTTTAACAGATAATAAAGAAAAGAAGATTTGTATTTTCATCACCACATTTTTCAAAGTGCCAATGACAAACTTTTTAGAGCGATTCTCACTATTGTGATGATGTGGAGATGCCGGCGTTGGACTGGGTTAAACACAGTAAGAAGTCTCACAACACCAGGTTAAAGTTCAACAGGTTTATTTGGTAGCAAATGCCACTAGCTTTCAGAGCGCTGCCCCTTCATCAGATGAGTGGGATTCTGTTCACAAACAGGGCAAATAAAGACACAAATTCAATTTACAGAATAATGATTAGAATGCAAGTCTTTATAGCTAATCAGTTCTTAAAGGTACAGACAGTGTGAGTGGAGAGAGCATTAAGCACAGGTTAAAGAGATGTGTATTGTCTCCAGACAGGACAGTTAGTGAGATTTTGCAAACCCAGGCAAGTCATGTGGGTTACAGATGTTCATTCATCCATGCAGACCATGCAGACACTATGACAATGGATGAATGAACACCACTCGACAATCACCAGGCAAGACAGTTCTCTTCCTATTGGTGAACACTTCAGCGGTCACGGACATTCAGCCTCTGACCTTCGGGTAAGCATTCTCCAAGGTGGCCTTCACGACACACGACAGCGCAGAGTCACTGAGCAGAAACTGATAGCCAAGTTCCACACACATGAGGACGGTCTCAACAGGGATCTTGGGTTCATGTCGCACTATCTGTAACCCCCGTGACTTGCCTGGGTTTGCAAAATCTCACTAACTGTCCTGTCTGGAGACAATACACATCTCTTTAACCTGTGCTTAATGCTCTTTCCACTCACATCGTGTGTATCTTTAAGACTTGATTACCTGTAAAGACTCGCATTCCAATCATTATTCTGTAAATTGAGTTTGTGTTTTTATATGGTCTGTTTGTGAACAGAACTCACACTCACCTCTCAAAGGAGCAGCGTACAAAAGCTAGTGGCGTTTACTACCAAATAAACCTGTTGGACTTTAACCTGGTGTTGTGAGACTTCTTACTGTACTCACTATTGTGATACAGGAAACATAAGGTGAGATTTTCTGAGTTAAATGATTTTAAAATGGCAATTGAGGTTGGTCTGCTTTAACATGAACTCCATGATTAAAGGCCACAGAAAGATGCCCTTAATTAAAGATCAAATTGATATTTCAGTCAGTTCCTCTGGCACTCTGGATACAGAGTGTATACAGAGAGCACTCTGGAGAATGTTGTTGGATCTTGGAAATAAAGGAATTTTGGTGAAGGGACTTCCATCTCTGAGGAATTATTATACTGACCCTGACAGTGGGGGGTCTGCATTACAACCCCCCACATCATCGAAACCATAGAAACCCTACAGTGCAGGAGGTGGCCATTCAGTTCATGGAGCCTGGACTGACAGCAATGCCACACACGCCTTATCCCCATAACCCCGTGCATTTACCCCAGCCTCCCTGACACTAAGGAGTAACTTAGCATTGTCAATCAATGTAACCTGTACACCTCTGGACTGTGGGAAACAGGAGCACCTGGAGGAAATCCATGCACACATGGGGAGAACATGCAAACTCCACACAGTCACCCGAGGCTGGAATCGAACCCGAGTCCCTGGCGCTGTGAGGCAGTATTGCTAAACCGCTCTGTCACCACGCCACAGATATTCCCACTGCTCCGGGGCTGTGTCAGTGCTGAAGAATCCTGTCTGTGATTTCGTTTGCAAAACAACTTGTGATCTTTGGAATAAAGTGGCAACTGGAAAATATGTTGAGGGGAATCTATTTACTCAGGGATGTTGTCTCCGGTCTCTGAAGCTGGAGTCCCAGATGTTGTCTCCACTTCACAGGCAGTTGGGTTGATGCAGATCTGACCAGGATATTGTCTGCGGAGTTTCTCCAGATCTTCATAATCCCCACTGCCCGATGGATTATCACGGTCAAACCATTGGGTTTTACAATTACCTGGTGAAAGGAGCAAATAAAAAACAAAATGTAAAGAATACTTTAAGGGCAAATAACAAGTATATAATATAATAAATAACAAGTATATAACCATATTCCTTGCAGGACAATGAGACTGGAAAACCAATCTGTATCAAATTGAAATAAATTCTGCTGAATGACTCTGTGAAAAGAATCGGGAGCTCAAAACATTGAGTTCCGATGAATGTTATTACTGACAGTAATATTGGGTGTGTACAATGATCTACAGATTATGATCTTTGATAATAAGTGAAATTGATAGCTGTGTGTAATTCTATAACAAAACCTTCGGGTTTGGTTGTTTCTGGGAAATTTGGTCATTGCTTCTTTGCCCAAAAGAAACACTGCTTTCTGTTGGGATCTTCCTTTCGATTTTCCCCAATTCCTGTTAAAAAGTTAATCATAATTGTACATGTGCTGGGTTCCCAAACACTGACAACAAGGGGCAGCACAGTGGTTAGCACTGCTGCTTCACAGCTCCAGGGTCCTGGGTTCGATTCCCGGCTCGGGTCACTGCCTGTGTGGAGTTTGCACATTCTCCTCGTGTCTGCGTGGGTAAATTGGAATTGGTAATTGGCAAACAAAACTGGAAGGGAACACTGGGATGCACTCCGAGACTGAAAGGTGGGACAAATAGCCAGAGCCTCCGGATGACAGAAAAGACAGAGAATAAGATGCAGCTGAAAATAGGGGCACACAACAGATTGATAATACAAGTGAGAACCAGACTGGATACAGATCTGGGTAGCAGTGGTCAGCACTGCTGTTTCACAGCTCCAGGGACCCAGGTTCGATTCCCGGCTCGGGTCACTGTCTGTGTGGAGTTTGCACATTCTCCACGTGTCTGCGTGGGTTTTCTCCGGGTGCTCCGGTTTCCTCCCACAGCCCAAAGATGTGCGGGTTAGGTTGATTGGCCATGCTAAATTGACCGTAGAGGCATAGGTTAGAGGATTAGTGGGTAAAACATGTTGGGATATGGGGGTGGGGCCTGTGTGGGATTGTGGTTGTCGATGGGCCGAATGGTCTCTTTCTTTACTGTAGGGTTTCTATGATTCAGAAATGAGAAAGGAAATATAACAGGCAGATATCGTTGGGCTGTAGGAGGAAACTGGAGTACCTGGAAGAACCCACGCAGACACAGGGAGAACTCCGCACGGGCAGTGACCCAAGCCAAAATAACACACAATAGTGGCCCCAACACCGATCGCTGTGGCATATCGCTGGTCACAAGCCTCCAGCCTGAAAACCACCCCTCTACCACCACCCTCTGTCTTCTACAAGCCAATTTTGTATCCAATTAGTTAGTTCTCTCTGGATCCCATGTGATCTAACCTTACAGACCAGTCTACCATACGGTACCTTGTCAAAGGCCTTGCTAAAGTCCATGTACATAATATGTACTTAACTCCTTTCATCTGTTTTCTTCTAATACACGATCTCCCACACACAAAACCGTGCTCTTTATCCCTAATCAGTTCCTGCCTTTCCTAATGCATCGTGTCTCTCAGATTCCCCTCCACCAACTTTCCGTGAGTGGACAAGATATTGGATACAAAATCAGGGATGTAACGATGGAACTGTATAAAATGTGGGTGAGGCCTCGCTTCAATTCTGTGTGCAGTTCAGGTTGGTGCGTTACAGGAAGGACAAAATTGCTCTGGAGAGAGTGCAGAGATTTCCAAGAATGTTCCTGGGGCATGAAAATTGCAGCTACGGGGAGAGATTGGATAGGTTGGGGTTGTTACCCTTAGAACTAAGGGGTGAATAAATTGCAGTGTACAAAATTATGATGGAGCTCAATAGACAATAAAGGCCTGTTTTCCCCTCATTGAGAGGTCAGTCACCAGGGAGCCTGGATTTAAGGCGATTGGTGGAAGGAGTAGAGGGGACATGAGGGAAATCTGTTCCATCCAGAGGGTGGTGAGTGTCTGGAATTCACTGCCTCAGTTATTGGTTGAGACTGAAATGCTCAGCCCATTTAAGAGGTACTTGGATCTATAAGTGAAATGCTGTAACCTGCCAGGCCAGAGGGGAGGTGATGACCTAGACTATTAATCCAGAGACTCAGCTATGTTCTGGAGACCTAGGATCGAATCCCGCCATGGCAGACGGCGGAATTTCAATTCAATAAAAAAAATCTGGAATTAAGCGTCTACTGATGACCATGAAACCATTCAACACAGAAAAGTACATCACAGGAACAGGTGTTCTGGCCCTCCAAGCCCATGCTAATGTCCTCACTAAACGTGTGGAGGGGAAACCGGAGGAAACACACGCAGATACGGAGGGTAGGTGCTGACTCCTCACAGACAAGCTCGGAATTGAACCCGGGTCCCTGGTGCTGTGAGGCAACAGTGCGAACCACTGTGCCACCTCAAAGACCAAAATCATTCCATCTTATTGAAACCGATGGGAATTAGGAGCAGAAATAGATAAATTCAGCCCTTTGTACTTGTTCCACCATTCAATCAGGTCATGGCTGATCTCTCCCTGGTCTCAAATCCACCTCCCTGCCTGTTCCCCATATTCCTTTAACATGTTTTTTTTTATCAGAAATATATCTATCTCCTTCTTGAAACTATTTAATGATTCAGATTCCACCGCGCTTTGGGGCAGCGAGTTCCACAAATTCACCACCCTCTGTGAGAATTAGTTCCTCCTTATCTCAGTTCTAAATCTACTGTCTCGCAATTTATACTTGTGACCTCTTGTTCTAAAGTTTAAAGTTTATTTATTTGAGTCACAAGTAGGCTTACATTAACGCTGCAATCAAGTTATTGTGAAAATGCCCTCGTCGCCACACTCCTGGATCAGAGAAGGCTAAGGGGTTACCAAATTGAGGGGTACAAATTCTGAGGAACCTCAATAGATAGGAAAGACCTGTTTTCTCCGAGCTGAGGGGCCAGTTACCAAGGGACCTAGATTTAAGGTGATTGGTAGAAGGAGTTACTCATCTGATGAAGGAACAGTGCTCCGAAAGCTCGTGATTCCAAATAAACCTGTTAGGCGTTGTGAGATTTCTTCCCATTGCATTCACAACAGAGTCACTCTTTCCAAAGTGATCTTGTAAAGTTCAGTAAGTCACTCTTACAGATGTCCAGTACTTACAAAAAGATTCAGGACAGGTGAATCGTATTCTGTAATCCTCACATCTCCCATCATCCTGCTTTGAATTGAAACAAACAAATCCACTCGAAATGCTGCAGCTGTTTAACAGATAATAAAGAAAAGAAGATTTGTATTTCCATCACACTTTTTACTAGCACCACATTTTTCAAAGTGCCAATGACAAACTTTTTAGAGCGATTCTCACTATTGTGATGATGTGGAGATGCCGGCGTTGGACTGGGTTAAACGCAATAAGAAGTCTCACAACACCAGGTTAAAGTCCAACAGGTTTATTTGGTAGCAAAAGCCACTAGCTTTCAGAGCGCTGCCCCTTCATCAGATGAGTGGGATTCTGTTCACAAACAGGGCAAATAAAGACACAAACTCAATTTACAGAATAATGATTAGAATGTGAGTCTTTATTGCTAATCAGTTCTTAAAGGTACAGACAGTGTGAGTGGAGAGAGGGTTAAGCACAGGTTAAAGAGATGTGTATTGTCTCCAGACAGGACAGTTAGTGAGATTTTGCAAACCCAGGCAAGTCACGGGGGTTACAGATAGTGCGACATGAACCCAAGATCCCAGTTGAGACCGTCCTCATGTGTGCGGAACTTGGCTATCAGTCTCTGTTCAGCGACTCTGCGCTGTCGTGTGTCGTGAAGGCCGCCTTGGAGAATGCTTACCCGAAGGTCAGAGGCTGAATGCCCGTGACCACTGAAGTGTTCGCCAACAGGAAGGGAACAGTCTTGCCTGGTGATTGTCATAGAACATAGAACATAGAACATAGAACATTACAGCGCAGAACAGGCCCTTCGGCCCACGATGTTGCGCTGACCAGTTACAAAACAATGACCCACTAGCCTAAACCAATCCCTTTTCATCCATAAACCTATCCACAGATCTTTTAAACGCCCCCAAACTAGGTGCATTTACAACTGCAGCTGGCAGGGCATTCCAGTCCCTCACCACCCTCTGGGTAAAGAACCTACCCCTGACATCTGTCCTATAACTACCCCCCCTTAATTTAAAATCGTGCCCCCTCGTGTTAGCTTTCTCCATCCTAGGAAAAAGGCTATCACTATCTACCCTGTCTAAACCTCTAATCATCTTATATGTCTCAATGAGATCCACTCTTAGCCGCCTTCTTTCCAGCGAAAACAACCCCAAATCTCTCAATCTCTCCTCATAGGATCTCCCCTCCATACCAGGCAACATCCTGGTAAACCTCCTCTGCACCCTCTCCAAAGCCTCTACATCCTTCCTGTAATGTGGGGACCAGAACTGCACACAAAACTCCAAGTGCGGCCGCACCAGAGATGTGTACAGTTGCATCATGACGCTGCGACTCCTGAATTCAATCCCCCTACCAATAAACGCCAAAACTCCGTATGCCTTCTTAACAACTTTATCTACTTGATTCCCAACTTTCAGGGATCTATGTACACATACACCTAGATCCCTCTGCTCCTCCACACTATTCAAAGTCCTCCCGTTAGCCCTATACTCAACACATCTGTTATTCCTACCGAAATGAATTACCTCACACTTCTCCACATTAAACTCCATTCGCCACCTCTCAGCCCAGCTCTGCAACCTTTCTAAGTCATCCTGCAAACTATGACACCCTTCCTCACAATCAACCACACCTCCGACTTTGGTGTCATCAGCAAACTTACTAATCCACCCAACTATACCCTCATCCAGATCATTAATAAAAATTACAAACAGCAGTGGCCCCAAAACAGATCCCTGAGGCACACCACTTGTAACCGAACTCCATGACGAATATTTCCCATCAACCACCACTCTCTGTCTCCTATCTGCTAGCCAATTCCTGATCCAATTACCTAGATCACCCCCAATCCCATACATCTGCATTTTCTGCAGAAGCCTACCATGGTGAACCTTATCAAACGCCTTGCTAAAATCCATATACACCACATCAACAGCCTTACCCCTATCCACCTCTTTGGTCACTTTCTCAAAGAACTCGATAAGGTTAGTAAGGCATGACCTACCCGCTACAAAACCATGCTGACTGTCTCTAATCAACTCATTACTTTCCAAATAACTATAAATCCTGTCTCTAATAATCCTTTCCAAAACCTTACCCACCACAGAAGTAAGACTCACCGGTCTATAATTCCCAGGGAAGTCCCTTCTCCCCTTCTTAAACAATGGGACAACATTTGCTGTCCTCCAATCTTCTGGTACTATACCAGAGACTAACGACGACCTGAAGATCAGAGCCAGAGGCTCCGCAATCACCCCTCTTGCCTCCCAAAGAATCCTAGGGTAAATCCCATCTGGACCAGGGGACTTATCTATTTTCAATCCCTCTAAAATATCCAGCACATCCCCCGTATCAACTGCAATACTATCTATTTCACACCCCTGCACCCCAGTGTCCTCCTCAGCTACATTCCTGTCCCCTTGCGTGAACACCGAAGAGAAATATTGGTTCAACGCCTCTCCAATCTCCTCCGGTTCCACACACAACTTCCCTCTACTGTCTGTAACTGGCCCTAATCTTGTCCTAACCAACCTTCTGTCCTTGACATACCTGTAAAACGCCTTAGGGTTCTCCTTAATCCTATCAGCCAAAATCATCTCATGCCCTCTTTTAGCCCTTCTTAACTCCCTCCTAGCCAATCTAAAACTTTCTAATGCACTACCTGAGCCCTCAAGCCTCATCCGAACATAAGCCTCCTTTTTCTTCCTAACCAACGAATCAACTTTTTTGGTGCACCACGGTTCCCTGGGCCTACCAAATCCTCCTTGCCTGACAGGGATATACCTATCACAGACCCGCAATAGCTGCTCCTTGAAAAATCTCCACATCTCGGATGTTCCCAGTCCCTGTAATCTCCCATTCCAACCAATGCTTCCTAATTCTCTCCTAATAGCCTCATAATTACCCTTCCCCCAGCTGAAACTACTGACCCGAGGTTCATGCCTATCCCTTTCCATCACTAAGGTGAACGTAATCGAATTGTGATCACTATCCCCAAACTGTACACCAACTTCCAAGTCTAGCACCTGGTCTGGCTCATTACCGAGCACCAAATCCAAAATAGCCTCACCTCTCGTCGGCCTATCTACATACTGAGTCAAAAAACCTTCTTGCACACTTTGAACAAAAACTGACCCCTCTAACGAGCCAGAGCTGTAGCAATTCCAATCTACATGAGTAAAGTTAAAGTCCCCCATAACAATTACCCTATTACTTTCACTCCTAACAAGGATCGTTTCCGCAATCCTTTCCTCAACCTCTCTAGAACTTTTTGGAGGTCTATAAAAGACTCCCAACAGGGTGACCTCTCCTCTCCTATTTCTAATCTCCGCCCATACTACCTCAACAGACAAGTCCTCATCAAAGTTCCTCTCTGACACTGAGATACAGTCCTTGACCAGTAATGCTACCCCACCCCCCCTTCTACCTCCTTGTCTACTCCGATTAAAGCATTTGTACCCCGGGACCTGCAACATCCATTCCTGACCCTGCTCTGTCCAAGTCTCTGAAATGGCCACAACATCGAAGTCCCAGGTACTGGTCCACGCTGCAAGTTCATCCACCTTATTGCAAATACTCCTCGCATTAAAATATACACATTTCAAACCACATTCCAAACCCTGTTCCGCCCCTCCCCCGCAATGCCGGGCATTGCAGTCCCCATCTACGCCCCCCTCACTTTCACCCCCTCTACTCAGGATCCCACCCCCCCCTCTGAATCAGTTTAAACCACTCCGCATAACCTTAACAAATTTACCTCCCAGGATATTTGTTCCCCTTTGGTTCAGGTGAATCCCATCCCTCTGATAAAGGTCCCACCTTCCCCAGAACGAGCCCCAATTGTTCAAGTACTTAAACCCTTCCCTCCTGCACCATCCCCTCAGCCACGAGTTCAAGCTTTCCCTCCCTCTATTCCTCTCTAAACTATCCCGTGGCACAGGCAAGAGTCCAGAGATAACCACTCTGTCTGTCTTGGCCTTTAGCTTCCACCCCAACTCCATGAATCTCTGCTTAATGTCCCCTTCCCTTAGCCTTCCTATATCATGCGTCCCCACATGAATAATAACTTGGGGTTGATCTCCCTCTCCCCTGAGAGTCTTGAATATCTTCTCTGAGACATCCTGGACCCCAGCCCCTGGTAGGCAACACACCAGCCCTGAGTTCCTATCATTGTTACCGACTCTCCTATCCGTCCCTTTAACGGTGGAGTCCCCAATTACAAGACCTAATCTTTGGCTACCCCTAACCACCTGAGCTTTTACAGTAGGCTCATCCCCAGAGACCTGCTCCCTTTGGCTATCCCCAGTTGATCCCTCCTCAACTGTAGCCTCCAGGACCGAAAACCTATTTTGGAGGGGAACAGCCCCAGGGGATTTTCCCCCCATTTGCTTCTTTCCCCTCCTCTTGGCAGTGACCCAAGACTGGTTTCTAGGAGTGACTAACTCCCTATAACTCCTATCAATGTCCACCTCTGCATCCCGAATTTTGCGGAGCTCCTCTACTTCCAACTCCAACTCCTTTACACGCTCCTCCAGAAGCTGCATTCTAATGCACTTCCTACAAGTAAAATCCCTTGTAACACTACTGGAGTCCCTCACCACATTCATCCCACAGGAGATGCAGCACACTGCCTGAACTGCCATCCCTGAAACTATTACCAGCAGAAGAAATAAAAATATTAAAAAGAAAACTTACCCACACTTATAATTTAGGTTAGAGGAGGTGGGAGGGTGGGATTCTCTACCAGTGTAGAGAATCAGGTATCCTCTCTACGCTAATTTATAGGGTTAGGGGCCCAGAAAAAAGAAACTACAACTCCCGGCAAGCGTCTTAGTGACGACTTCCGGTTTTAACTAATTTAAAAAAAAACCGCCAAAAACTCGCAACTTTAAAAAAACTAAAAATAAAAGTTAGCCAAAGAAACAGAAAAATGTACCCGTTGCTGCCTCCTCTGATGTCCAAAAATCGCTGCCTCTCGACTTTGCTCGCCAGAAACAATCAAACAAGCGGTGTTCATTCATCCATGCAGACCATGCAGACGCTATGACAATGGATGAATGAACATCACTCGAGAATCACCAGGCAAGTCTATTCCCTTCCTGTTGGCGAACACTTCAGTGGTCACGGGCATTCAGCCTCTGACCTTCGGGTAAACATTCTCCAAGGCGGCCTTCATGACACACGACAGCACAGAGTCACTGAGCAGAGACTGATAGCCAAGTTCCGCACACATGAGGACGGTCTCAACAGGGATCTTGGGTTCATGTCGCACTATCTGTAACCCCCGTGACTTGCCTGTGTTTGCAACATCTCACTAACTGTCCTGTCTGGAGACAATACACATCTCTTTAACCTGTGCTTAACCCTCTCTCCATTCACGTTGTCTGTACCTTTAAGACTTGATTACCTGTAAAGACTCGCATTCCAATCAGTATCCTGTGAATTGAGTTTGTGTTTTTATATGGGCTGTTTATGAACAGAATCCCACTCACCTGACGAAGGAGCAGCACTCTGAAAGCTAGTGGCTTTTGCTACCAAATAAACCTGTTGGACTTTAACCTGGTGTTGTGAGACTTCTTACTGTACTCACTATTGTGATACAGGAAACATAAGGTGAGATTTTCTGAGTTAAACGATTTTAATCAGGCAATTGAGGTTGGTCTGCTTTAACATGAACTCCATGATTAAAGGCCACAGAAAGATGCCCTTAATTAAAGATCAAATTGATATTTCAGTCAGTTCCTCTGGCACTCTGGATACAGAGTGTATACAGAGAGCACTCTGGAGAATGTTGTTGGATCTTGGAAATAAAGGAATTTTGGTGAAGGGACTTCCATCTCTGAGGAATTATTATACTGACCCTGACAGTGGGGGGTCTGCATTACAGCACCCCCCACATCATCGAAACCATAGAAACCCTACAGTGCAGGAGGTGGCCATTCAGTTCATGGAGCCTGGACTGACAGCAATGCCACACACGCCTTATCCCCATAACCCCGTGCATTTACCCCAGCCTCCCTGACACTAAGGAGTAACTTAGCATTGTCAATCAATGTAACCTGTACACCTCTGGACTGTGGGAAACTGGAGCACCTGGAGGAAATCCATGCACACATGGGGAGAACATGCAAACTCCACACAGTCACCCGAGGCTGGTATCGAACCCGAGTCCCTGGCGCTGTGAGGCAGTATTGCTAAACCGCTATGTCACCACGCCACAGATATTCCCACTGCTCCGGGGCTGTGTCAGTGCTGAAGAATCCTGTCTGTGATTTCGTTTGCAAAACAACTTGTGATCTTTGGAATAAAGTGGCAACTGGAAAATATGTTGAGGGGAATCTATTTACTCAGGGATGTTGTCTCCGGTCTCTGAAGCTGGAGTCCCAGATGTTGTCTCCACTTCACAGGCAGTTGGGTTGATGCAGATCTGACCAGGATATTGTCTGCGGAGTTTCTCCAGATCTTCATAATCCCCACTGCCCGATGGATTATCACGGTCAAACCATTGGGTTTTACAATTACCTGGTGAAAGGAGCAAATAAAAAACAAAATGTAAAGAATACTTTAAGGGCAAATAACAAGTTTATAATATAATAAATAACAAGTATATAACCATATTCCTTGCAGGACAATGAGACTGGAAAACCAATCTGTATCAAATTGGAATAAATTCTGCTGAATGACTCTGTGAAAAGAATCGGGAGCTCAAAACATTGAATTCCGATGAATGTTATTACTGACAGTAATATTGGGTGTGTACAATGATCTACAGATTATGATCTTTGATAATAAGTGAAATTGATAGCTGTGTGTAATTCTATAACAAAACCTTCGGGTTTGGTTGTTTCTGGGAAATTTGGTCATTGCTTCTTTGCCCAAAAGAAACACTGCTTTCTGTTGGGATCTTCCTTTCGATTTTCCCCAATTCCTGTGAAAAAGTTAATCATAATTGTACATGTGCTGGGTTCCCAAACACTGACAACAAGGGGCAGCACAGTGGGTTAGCACTGCTGCTTCACAGCTCCAGGGTCCTGGGTTCGATTCCCGGCTCGGGTCACTGTCTGTGTGGAGTTTACACATTCTCCTCGTGTCTGCGTGGGTAAATTGGAATTGGTAATTGGCAAACAAAACTGGAAGGGAACACTGGAATGCACTCCGAGACTGAAAGGTGGGACAAATAGCCAGAGCCTCCGGATGACAGAAAAGACAGAGAATAAGATGCAGCTGAAAATAGGGGCACACAACAGATTGATAATACAACTGAGAACCGGATTGGATACAGATCTGGGTAGCAGTGGTCAGCACTGCTGTTTCACAGCTCCAGGGACCCAGGTTCGATTCCCGGCTCGGGTCACTGCCTGTGTGGAATTTGCACATTCTCCACGTGTCTGCGTGGGTTTCCTTTGGGTGCTCCGGTTTCCTCCCACAGCCCAAAGATGTGCGGGTTAGGTTGATTGGCCGTGCTAAATTGACCGTAGAGGCATAGGTTAGAGGATTAGTGGGTAAAATATGTCGGGATACGGGAGTGGAGCCTGCGTGGGATTGTGGTTGTCGATGGGCCGAATGGTCTCTTTCTTTACTGTAGAGTTTCTATGATTCAGAAATGAGAAAGGAAATATAACAGGCAGATATCTTTGGGCTGTAGGAGGAAACTGGAGTACTTGGAAGAAACCCACGCAGACACAGGGAGAACATGCAGACTCCGCACGGGCAGTGATCCAAGCCAAAATAACACACAATAGTGGCCCCAACACCGATCGCTGTGGCATATCGCTGGTCACAAGCCTCCATCCTGAAAACCACCCCTCTACCACCACCCTCTGTCTTCTACAAGCCAATTTTGTATCCAATTAGTTAGTTCTCTCTGGATCCCATGTGATCTAACCTTACAGACCAGTCTACCATACGGTACCTTGTCAAACGCCTTGCTAAAGTCCATGTACATAATATGTACTTAACTCCTTTCATCTGTTTTCTTCTAATACACGATCTTCCACACACAAAACCGTGCTCTTTATCCCTAATCAGTTCCTGCCTTTCCAAATGCATCGTGTCTCTCAGATTCCCCTCCACCAACTTTCCGAGATTGGACAAGATATTGGATACAAAATCAGGGATGTAACGATGGAACTGTATAAAATGTGGGTGAGGCCTCGCTTCAATTCTGTGTGCAGTTCAGGTTGGTGCGTTACAGGAAGGACAAAATTGCTCTGGAGAGAGTGCAGAGATTTCCAAGAATGTTACTGGGGCATGAAAACTGCAGCTTTGGGGAGAGATTGGATAGGTTGGGGTTGTTACCCTTAGAACAGAGGAGGCTAAGGGGTGAATAAATTGCAGTGTACAAAATTATGATGGAGCTCAATAGACAATAAAGGCCTGTTTTCCCCTCATTGAGAGGTCAGTCACCAGGGAGCCTGGATTTAAGGCGATTGGTGGAAGGAGTAGAGGGGACATGAGGGAAATCTGTTCCATCCAGAGGGTGGTGAGTGTCTGGAATTCACTGCCTCAGTTATTGGTTGAGACTGAAATGCTCAGCCCATTTAAGAGGTACTTGGATCTATAAGTGAAATGCTGTAACCTGCCAGGCCAGAGGGGAGGTGATGACCTAGACTATTAATCCAGAGACTCAGCTATGTTCTGGAGACCTAGGATCGAATCCCGCCATGGCAGACGGCGGAATTTCAATTCAATAAAAAAAATCTGGAATTAAGCGTCTACTGATGACCATGAAACCATTCAACACAGAAAAGTACATCACAGGAACAGGCGTTCTGGCCCTCCAAGCCCATGTTAATGTCCTCACTAAACGTGTGGAGGGGAAACCGGAGGAAACACACGCAGATACGGAGGGTAGGTGCTGACTCCTCACAGACAAGCTCGGAATTGAACCCGGGTCCCTGGTGCTGTGAGGCAACAGTGCGAACCACTGTGCCACCTCAAAGACCAAAATCATTCCATCTTATTGAAACCGATGGGAATTAGGAGCAGAAATAGATAAATTCAGCCCTTTGTACTTGTTCCACCATTCAATCAGGTCATGGCTGATCTCTCCCTGGTCTCAAATCCACCTCCCTGCCTGTTCCCCATATTCCTTTAACATGTTTTTTTTTATCAGAAATATATCTATCTCCTTCTTGAAACTATTTAATGATTCAGATTCCACCGCGCTTTGGGGCAGCGAGTTCCACAAATTCACCACCCTCTGTGAGAATTAGTTCCTCCTTATCTCAGTTCTAAATCTACTGTCTCGCAATTTATACTTGTGACCTCTTGTTCTAAAGTTTAAAGTTTATTTATTTGAGTCACAAGTAGGCTTACATTAACGCTGCAATCAAGTTATTGTGAAAATGCCCTCGTCGCCACACTCCTGGATCAGAGAAGGCTAAGGGGTTACCAAATTGAGGGGTACAAATTCTGAGGAACCTCAATAGATAGGAAAGACCTGTTTTCCCCGAGCTGAGGGGCCAGTTACCAAGGGACCTAGACTTAAGGTGATTGGTAGAAGGAGTTACTCATCTGATGAAGGAACAGTGCTCCGAAAGTTCGTGATTCCAAATAAACCTGTTAGGCGTTGTGAGATTTCTTCCCATTGCATTCACAATAAAGTCACTCTTTCCAAAGTGATCTTGTAAAGTTCAGTAAGTCACTCTTACAGATGTCCAGTACTTACAAAAAGATTCAGGACAGGTGAATCGTATTCTGTAATCCTCACATCTCCCATCATCCTGCTTTGAATTGAAACAAACAAATCCACTCGAAATGCTGCAGCTGTTTAACAGATAATAAAGAAAAGAAGATTTGTATTTCCATCACACTTTTTACTAGCACCACATTTTTCAAAGTGCCAATGACGAACTTTTTAGAGCGATTCTCACTATTGTGATGATGTGGAGATGCCGGTGTTGGACTGGGTTAAACACAGTAAGAAGTCTCACAACACCAGGTTAAAGTCCAACAGGTTTATTTGGTAGCAAATGCCACTAGCTTTCAGAGCGCTGTCCCTTCATCAGATGAGTGGGATTCTGTTCACAAACAGGGCAAATAAAGACACAAACTCAATTTACAGAATAATGATTAGAATGCAAGTCTTTATAGCTAATCAGTTCTTAAAGGTACAGACAGTGTGAGTGGAGAGAGCATTAAGTACAGGTTAAAGAGATGTGTATTGTCTCCAGGTAGGACAGTTAGTGAGATTTTGCAAACCCAGGCAAGTCACGGGGGTTACAGATAGTGCGACATGAACCCAAGATCCCTGTTGAGACCGTCCTCATGTGTGCGGAACTTGGCTATCAGTCTCTGCTCAGCGACTCTGCGCTGTCGTGTGTTGTGAAAGCCGTCTTGGAGAATGCTTACCCGAAGGTCACAGGCTGAATGCCCGTGACCGCTGAAGTGTTCACCAACAGGAAGGGAACAGTCTTGTCTGGTGATTGTCAAGCGGTGTTCATTCATCCATGCAGACCATGCAGACGCTACGACAATGGATGAATGAACATCGCTCGACAGTCACCAGGCAAGTCTATTCCCTTCCTGTTGGCGAACACTTCAGTGGTCACGGGCATTCAGCCTCTGATCTTCGGGTAAACATTCTCCAAGGCGGCCTTCACGACACACGACAGCGCAGAGTCGCTGAACAGAGACTGATAGCCAAGTTCCACACACATGAGGACGGTCTCAACAGGGATCTTGGGTTCATGTTGCACTGTCGGTAACCCCCGTGACTTGCCTGTGTTTGCAACATCTCACTAACTGTCCTGTCTGGAGACAATACACATCTCTTTAACCTGTGCTTAACCCTCTCTCCACTCACGTTGTCTGTACTTTTAAGACTTGATTACCTGTAAAGACTCACATTCTAATCAGTATCCTGTGAATTGAGTTTGTGTTTTTATATGCCCTGTTTATGAACAGAACTCCCACTCACCTGACGAAGGAGCAGCACTCCAAAAACTAGTGGCTTTTGCTACCAAATAAACCTGTTGGACTTTAACCTGGTGTTGTGAGACTACTTACTGTACTCACAGGAAACATAAGGTGAGATTTTCTGAGTTAAACGATTTTAATCAGGCAATTGAGATTGGTCTGCTTTAACATGAACTCCATGATTAAAGGCCACAGAAAGATGCCCTTAATTAAAGATCAAATTGATATTTCAGTCAGTTCCTCTGGCACTCTGGATACAGAGTGTATACAGAGAGCACTCTGGAGAATGTTGTTGGATCTTGGAAATAAAGGAATTTTGGTGAAGGGACTTCCATCTCTGAGGAATTATTATACTGACCCTGACAGTGGGGGGTCTGCATTACAGCCCCCCACATTATCGAAACCATAGAAACCCTACAGTGCAGGAGGTGGCCATTCAGTTCATGGAGCCTGGACTGACAGCAATGCCACACACGCCTTATCCCCATAACCCCGTGCATTTACCCCAGCCTCCCTGACACTAAGGAGTAACTTAGCATTGTCAATCAATGTAACCTGTACACCTCTGGACTGTGGGAAACTGGAGCACCTGGAGGAAATCCATGCACACATGGGGAGAACATGCAAACTCCACACAGTCACCCGAGGCTGGTATCGAACCCGAGTCCCTGGCGCTGTGAGGCAGTATTGCTAAACCGCTATGTCACCACGCCACAGATATTCCCACTGCTCCGAGGCTGTGTCAGTGCTGAAGAATCCTGTCTGTGATTTCGTTTGCAAAACAACTTGTGATCTTTGGAATAAAGTGGCAACTGGAAAATATGTTGAGGGGAATCTATTTACTCAGGGATGTTGTCTCCGGTCTCTGAAGCTGGAGTCCCAGATGTTGTCTCCACTTCACAGGCAGTTGGGTTGATGCAGATCTGACCAGGATATTGTCTGCGGAGTTTCTCCAGATCTTCATAATCCCCACTGCCCGATGGATTATCACGGTCAAACCATTGGGTTTTACAATTACCTGGTGAAAGGAGCAAATAGAAAACAAAATGTAAAGAATACTTTAAGGGCAAATAACAAGTTTATAATATAATAAATAACAAGTATATAACCATATTCCTTGCAGGACAATGAGACTGGAAAACCAATCTGTATCAAATTGGAATAAATTCTGCTGAATGACTCTGTGAAAAGAATCGGGAGCTCAAAACATTGAATTCCGATGAATGTTATTACTGACAGTAATATTGGGTGTGTACAATGATCTACAGATTATGATCTTTGATAATAAGTGAAATTGATAGCTGTGTGTAATTCTATAACAAAACCTTCGGGTTTGGTTGTTTCTGGGAAATTTGGTCATTGCTTCTTTGCCCAAAAGAAACACTGCTTTCTGTTGGGATCTTCCTTTCGATTTTCCCCAATTCCTGTGAAAAAGTTAATCATAATTGTACATGTGCTGGGTTCCCAAACACTGACAACAAGGGGCAGCACAGTGGGTTAGCACTGCTGCTTCACAGCTCCAGGGTCCTGGGTTCGATTCCCGGCTCGGGTCCCTGTCTGTGTGGAGTTTACACATTCTCCTCGTGTCTGCGTGGGTAAATTGGAATTGGTAATTGGCAAACAAAACTGGAAGGGAACACTGGAATGCACTCCGAGACTGAAAGGTGGGACAAATAGCCAGAGCCTCCGGATGACAGAAAAGACAGAGAATAAGATGCAGCTGAAAATAGGGGCACACAACAGATTGATAATACAACTGAGAACCGGATTGGATACAGATCTGGGTAGCAGTGGTCAGCACTGCTGTTTCACAGCTCCAGGGACCCAGGTTCGATTCCCGGCTCGGGTCACTGCCTGTGTGGAATTTGCACATTCTCCACGTGTCTGCGTGGGTTTCCTTTGGGTGCTCCGGTTTCCTCCCACAGCCCAAAGATGTGCGGGTTAGGTTGATTGGCCGTGCTAAATTGACCGTAGAGGCATAGGTTAGAGGATTAGTGGGTAAAATATGTCGGGATACGGGAGTGGAGCCTGCGTGGGATTGTGGTTGTCGATGGGCCGAATGGTCTCTTTCTTTACTGTAGAGTTTCTATGATTCAGAAATGAGAAAGGAAATATAACAGGCAGATATCTTTGGGCTGTAGGAGGAAACTGGAGTACTTGGAAGAAACCCACGCAGACACAGGGAGAACATGCAGACTCCGCACGGGCAGTGATCCAAGCCAAAATAACACACAATAGTGGCCCCAACACCGATCGCTGTGGCATATCGCTGGTCACAAGCCTCCATCCTGAAAATCACCCCTCTACCACCACCCTCTGTCTTCTACAAGCCAATTTTGTATCCAATTAGTTAGTTCTCTCTGGATCCCATGTGATCTAACCTTACAGACCAGTCTACCATACGGTACCTTGTCAAACGCCTTGCTAAAGTCCATGTACATAATATGTACTTAACTCCTTTCATCTGTTTTCTTCTAATACACGATCTTCCACACACAAAACCGTGCTCTTTATCCCTAATCAGTTCCTGCCTTTCCAAATGCATCGTGTCTCTCAGATTCCCCTCCACCAACTTTCCGAGATTGGACAAGATATTGGATACAAAATCAGGGATGTAACGATGGAACTGTATAAAATGTGGGTGAGGCCTCGCTTCAATTCTGTGTGCAGTTCAGGTTGGTGCGTTACAGGAAGGACAAAATTGCTCTGGAGAGAGTGCAGAGATTTCCAAGAATGTTACTGGGGCATGAAAACTGCAGCTTTGGGGAGAGATTGGATAGGTTGGGGTTGTTACCCTTAGAACAGAGGAGGCTAAGGGGTGAATAAATTGCAGTGTACAAAATTATGATGGAGCTCAATAGACAATAAAGGCCTGTTTTCCCCTCATTGAGAGGTCAGTCACCAGGGAGCCTGGATTTAAGGCGATTGGTGGAAGGAGTAGAGGGGACATGAGGGAAATCTGTTCCATCCAGAGGGTGGTGAGTGTCTGGAATTCACTGCCTCAGTTATTGGTTGAGACTGAAATGCTCAGCCCATTTAAGAGGTACTTGGATCTATAAGTGAAATGCTGTAACCTGCCAGGCCAGAGGGGAGGTGATGACCTAGACTATTAATCCAGAGACTCAGCTATGTTCTGGAGACCTAGGATCGAATCCCGCCATGGCAGACGGCGGAATTTCAATTCAATAAAAAAAATCTGGAATTAAGCGTCTACTGATGACCATGAAACCATTCAACACAGAAAAGTACATCACAGGAACAGGCGTTCTGGCCCTCCAAGCCCATGTTAATGTCCTCACTAAACGTGTGGAGGGGAAACCGGAGGAAACACACGCAGATACGGAGGGTAGGTGCTGACTCCTCACAGACAAGCTCGGAATTGAACCCGGGTCCCTGGTGCTGTGAGAACATAAGAACATAAGAACATAAGAAATAGGAGCAGGAGTAGGCCATCTGGCCCTTCGAGCCTGCCCCGCCATTCAATAAGATCATGGCTGATCTGTCGTGGCTCAGTTCCACCTTCCCGCCCTCTCCCCATAACCCTTGATCCCTTCTCTTATCAAAAACCCATCAACCCGTTTCTTAAAAATATTTAGCGAGGCAGCCTCCACCACTTCAACGGGCAGAGAATTCCAGAGATTCACCACCCTTTGAGTGAAGAAGTTCCTCCTCAACTCTGTTCTAAACCGCCCCCCCTTTATCTTGAGGCTGTGCCCCCTAGTCCTACTGTCTTTTTTGAGCGGGAACAGTCTCTCCACCTCTATCCTATCCATCCCATTCATCATCTTATACGTCTCAATGAGATCTCCCCTCATTCTTCTAAACTCTAACGAGTACAAGCCTAGTTTATTCAGCCTCTCCTCATAGCTCAATTCCCTCAACTCCGGTATCAGCCGAGTAAACCTCCTCTGCACTCCCTCCAGGGCCAAAACATCCTTGCGCAGGTGCGGCGCCCAAAACTGCACACAGTACTCCAGCTGCGGCCTCACCAATGCCCTGTACAGCTGCAGCAAGACCTCCCTACTTTTATATTCAATCCCCTTCGCTATGAAGGCCAGCATCCCATTCGCCTTCCTGACCACCTGCTGCACCTGCAAGCTGGGTTTTTGCGACTCATGCACAAGGACCCCGAGGTCCCTCTGCACCGTCGCCTGCTGCAGTTTTTCGCCCCGTAAGTAATAGTCCTTCCTACCATTCCTCCTACCAAAGTGGACCACCTCACACTTGCCAACATTAAATTCCATTTGCCATTTCCTGGCCCATTCGCCCAGCCTATCTAGATCCTTCTGCAGACTCTCCACACCCTCCGCACAATTTGCCTTTCCCCCAATCTTGGTGTCATCAGCAAATTTCGACACCCTGCACTCGGTTCCCTCCTCCAGATCATCTATATAAATGGTAAATAGCTGAGGCCCCAGCACCGACCCCTGGGGCACCCCACTAGTCACCAACCGCCAATCCGAATAGCATCCATTGACCCCCACTCTCTGCCTCCTATTTGACAACCAATCCTCTATCCACGCTAACACCCTACCCCCAACTCCATGTCCCCTGACCTTCTGCAATAACCTCTTGTGAGGTACCTTGTCAAACGCCTTCTGAAAATCCAGAAAGACCACATCCACCGGCTCTCCTCCATCCACTGCCCTAGACACATCCTCATAGAACTCCAGTAAATTTGTCAGACACGACTTCCCTTTAATGAAACCGTGTTGCGTCCGCCCTATCAAGCAATTCCCCTCAAGATGCCTCGCTATTTCCTCCTTAATGACGGTTTCTAACATTTTACCTACCACAGACGTTAAACTAACCGGCCTATAATTCCCCGCCTTTTGCCTGGCACCCTTCTTAAACAACGGCGTAACATTAGCCGTTTTCCAATCTTCCGGCACTTCCCCGGAATCCAGCGACGTCTGGAAAATAACCACCAAGGCATCCACTATCACCTCCGCCATTTCTTTCAGAACCCTCGGATGCATTCCATCCGGTCCTGGGGACTTGTCCACAATCAGCCCCTCCAGTCTGTCGAGCACCACCTCTCTAGTAACAGTAATGTCATTAAGACCCTCCATTCCTACCACCTTTCCATCGCTAACACCCGGCAAATTATTCACGTCCTCCTCCGTGAAGACAGAAACAAAGAAGTTATTCAAGACCTTAGCCATATCCCTATCCCCTACCACTAGCTCCCCTTTCTCATCCTCTAAAGGACCAACGTTTATCCTAGCCAGCCTCTTCCTTTTTATATATTTATAAAAACTCTTGCTATCCTTTTTTATATTAAGTGCTAGCCCAGCCTCATAGCTTCTCCTACCCTCCTTTATCAATTTCTTTGTCAATCTTTGTTGACATTTAAACCTTTCCCAATCCTCTTCTCGCCCACTGCTCTTAGCTACTCTAAACTCCTCCGCTTTTAATTTAACACTTTCCTTCACCTCCTTCGTTATCGATGGCTTATTACCTCTCCTCCTACTGTCCTTTTTAACCATCGGAATAAATTTCTGCTGAGCACCAAGAAAGATCTCCTTAAAGATCCTCCACTGCTCCTCAGCAGACCTACCTTCCAACGCGTTCCCCCAGTCCACATTCGCCAATTCTTCTCTCATCCTACCATACTCCCCTCTATTCAAACAAAGGACGCGTGTCTGGGAACCCACTTTCTCCTCCTCCATCTGCACCAGAAACTCCACCATACAATGATCACTCTCTCCAAGAGGATCCTTCACCGCAAGGTCCCTAATTCTACCCGCCTCATTACATAGCACCAGATCCAAGATAGCTCGCTCCCTCGTCGGCTCCAACACACACTGTTCAAGGAAATTATCCCGGCAGCATTCCAAGAACTCCTCCTCGAGCCCACCGCGTCCAACATGGGTCGACCAATCAACATGCAGATTGAAATCTCCCATAACTACTGCCGTCCCATTCCTGCACGCTGCACTTATTTGCGCGTTAACAGCCCGCCCCACCTCCAGATCATTATTCGGGGGCCTATAGACGACACCCACTAGCGTCTTCCTCCCTTTTCTGTTCCTAATCTCCACCCACAACGATTCCACTTTCTGCTCCTTGGCTCCGATATCATCCCTTGCTACCACCTTGATACTATCCTTAATCAGCAGAGCTACTCCACCCCCTCTTTCCTCCTGCCTATCCTTCCTGAACACTTGATAACCCTGTACATTCATCTCCCAGTCCCTGTCACCTTGCAGCCACGTCTCTGTAATGGCCACCAGATCGTATCCATTTGTGTCGATCTGCGCCATCAGCTCATGCACTTTATTCCGAATGCTTCGTGCATTCAGATAAAGCGCTTTCATCCCAGCCTTCACCTGGACCCTACTTGCCGTAACGCCACCAATTGGGACATCCTTTGCCTCTTCCCTTACCTGTACCCTATCCTTAACTTTAGACCTCATAGCGTCACCTACCCTCGCACCCTCCCCCCCCCTAATTAGTTTAAAGCCTTGTCTACAGTCCTCTTTACTCGATTCGCCAGCACTCTGGTCCCAGCATGATTCAGACCAACCCCATCCTGCCTGAACAGGTCCCACCTACCCGAATACTGGTGCCAATGCCCCATAAATTCGAACCCATTCCTCCCACACCAATCCCTGAGCCACCCATTTACTTCCTTTATCCTATCAACCCTACACCCGTCTGCCCTCGGTTCAGGCAGTAGCCCAGAGATAACCACCTTGTCGGTTCTACTTTTTAATTCCATTCCCAGCTTCTCATACTCCCTTCCCAGATCCTCAGTCCGCATTTTGCCTACGTCGCCGGCACCCACATGTACTACAACGACTGGGTTCTCACCCTCCCACTCCAGATTCCTCTGCAGCCCAGCTGCGACATCCTGTACCCGAGCACCAGGCAGACAACACACCCTTCTGTGCACTTTGTCATTGTGACAAAGGACAGTGTCAATACCCTTCACCCCACTATCCCCAATCACTACTACGTTCCTTTTCCCCTTTTTGTGAGGCAACAGTGCGAACCACTGTGCCACCTCAAAGACCAAAATCATTCCATCTTATTGAAACCGATGGGAATTAGGAGCAGAAATAGATAAATTCAGCCCTTTGTACTTGTTCCACCATTCAATCAGGTCATGGCTGATCTCTCCCTGGTCTCAAATCCACCTCCCTGCCTGTTCCCCATATTCCTTTAACATGTTTTTTTTTATCAGAAATATATCTATCTCCTTCTTGAAACTATTTAATGATTCAGATTCCACCGCGCTTTGGGGCAGCGAGTTCCACAAATTCACCACCCTCTGTGAGAATTAGTTCCTCCTTATCTCAGTTCTAAATCTACTGTCTCGCAATTTATACTTGTGACCTCTTGTTCTAAAGTTTAAAGTTTATTTATTTGAGTCACAAGTAGGCTTACATTAACGCTGCAATCAAGTTATTGTGAAAATGCCCTCGTCGCCACACTCCTGGATCAGAGAAGGCTAAGGGGTTACCAAATTGAGGGGTACAAATTCTGAGGAACCTCAATAGATAGGAAAGACCTGTTTTCCCCGAGCTGAGGGGCCAGTTACCAAGGGACCTAGACTTAAGGTGATTGGTAGAAGGAGTTACTCATCTGATGAAGGAACAGTGCTCCGAAAGTTCGTGATTCCAAATAAACCTGTTAGGCGTTGTGAGATTTCTTCCCATTGCATTCACAATAAAGTCACTCTTTCCAAAGTGATCTTGTAAAGTTCAGTAAGTCACTCTTACAGATGTCCAGTACTTACAAAAAGATTCAGGACAGGTGAATCGTATTCTGTAATCCTCACATCTCCCATCATCCTGCTTTGAATTGAAACAAACAAATCCACTCGAAATGCTGCAGCTGTTTAACAGATAATAAAGAAAAGAAGATTTGTATTTCCATCACACTTTTTACTAGCACCACATTTTTCAAAGTGCCAATGACGAACTTTTTAGAGCGATTCTCACTATTGTGATGATGTGGAGATGCCGGTGTTGGACTGGGTTAAACACAGTAAGAAGTCTCACAACACCAGGTTAAAGTCCAACAGGTTTATTTGGTAGCAAATGCCACTAGCTTTCAGAGCGCTGTCCCTTCATCAGATGAGTGGGATTCTGTTCACAAACAGGGCAAATAAAGACACAAACTCAATTTACAGAATAATGATTAGAATGCAAGTCTTTATAGCTAATCAGTTCTTAAAGGTACAGACAGTGTGAGTGGAGAGAGCATTAAGTACAGGTTAAAGAGATGTGTATTGTCTCCAGGTAGGACAGTTAGTGAGATTTTGCAAACCCAGGCAAGTCACGGGGGTTACAGATAGTGCGACATGAACCCAAGATCCCTGTTGAGACCGTCCTCATGTGTGCGGAACTTGGCTATCAGTCTCTGCTCAGCGACTCTGCGCTGTCGTGTGTTGTGAAAGCCGTCTTGGAGAATGCTTACCCGAAGGTCACAGGCTGAATGCCCGTGACCGCTGAAGTGTTCACCAACAGGAAGGGAACAGTCTTGTCTGGTGATTGTCAAGCGGTGTTCATTCATCCATGCAGACCATGCAGACGCTACGACAATGGATGAATGAACATCGCTCGACAGTCACCAGGCAAGTCTATTCCCTTCCTGTTGGCGAACACTTCAGTGGTCACGGGCATTCAGCCTCTGATCTTCGGGTAAACATTCTCCAAGGCGGCCTTCACGACACACGACAGCGCAGAGTCGCTGAACAGAGACTGATAGCCAAGTTCCACACACATGAGGACGGTCTCAACAGGGATCTTGGGTTCATGTCGCACTATCTGTAACCCCCGTGACTTGCCTGGGCTGATAACATCTCACTAACTGTCCTGTCTGGAGACAATACACATCTCTTTAACCTGTGCTTAACCCTCTCTCCACTCACGTTGTCTGTACTTTTAAGACTTGATTACCTGTAAAGACTCACATTCTAATCAGTATCCTGTGAATTGAGTTTGTGTTTTTATATGCCCTGTTTATGAACAGAACTCCCACTCACCTGACGAAGGAGCAGCACTCCAAAAGCTAGTGGCTTTTGCTACCAAATAAACCTGTTGGACTTTAACCTGGTGTTGTGAGACTACTTACTGTACTCACAGGAAACATAAGGTGAGATTTTCTGAGTTAAACGATTTTAATCAGGCAATTGAGATTGGTCTGCTTTAACATGAACTCCATGATTAAAGGCCACAGAAAGAAGCCCTTAATTAAAGATCAAATTGATATTTCAGTCAGTTCCTCTGGCACTCTGGATACAGAGTGTATACAGAGAGCACTCTGGAGAATGTTGTTGGATCTTGGAAATAAAGGAATTTTGGTGAAGGGACTTCCATCTCTGAGGAATTATTATACTGACCCTGACAGTGGGGGGTCTGCATTACAGCCCCCCACATTATCGAAACCATAGAAACCCTACAGTGCAGGAGGTGGCCATTCAGTTCATGGAGCCTGGACTGACAGCAATGCCACACACGCCTTATCCCCATAACCCCGTGCATTTACCCCAGCCTCCCTGACACTAAGGAGTAACTTAGCATTGTCAATCAATGTAACCTGTACACCTCTGGACTGTGGGAAACTGGAGCACCTGGAGGAAATCCATGCACACATGGGGAGAACATGCAAACTCCACACAGTCACCCGAGGCTGGTATCGAACCCGAGTCCCTGGCGCTGTGAGGCAGTATTGCTAAACCGCTATGTCACCACGCCACAGATATTCCCACTGCTCCGAGGCTGTGTCAGTGCTGAAGAATCCTGTCTGTGATTTCGTTTGCAAAACAACTTGTGATCTTTGGAATAAAGTGGCAACTGGAAAATATGTTGAGGGGAATCTATTTACTCAGGGATGTTGTCTCCGGTCTCTGAAGCTGGAGTCCCAGATGTTGTCTCCACTTCACAGGCAGTTGGGTTGATGCAGATCTGACCAGGATATTGTCTACGGAGTTTCTCCAGATCTTCATAATCCCCACTGCCCGATGGATTATCACGGTCAAACCACTGGGTTTTACAATTACCTGGTGAAAGGAGCAAATAGAAAACAAAATGTAAAGAATACTTTAAGGGCAAATAACAAATATATAATATAATAAATAAAAAAATAACAAAGTCCCTCACGGTAGGCTGGTAGAAAAGGTTAAGGCGCATGGGATACGAGGCCAGGTAGCTAAGTGGATTGAGAACTGGCTGGGAAATAGGAGACAGAGGGTAGCTGTGGAGGGGACCTTGTCGGGCTGGAGGCCAGTGACCAGTGGTGTGCCACAGGGCTCAGTACTGGGACCTCTCCTCTTTGTAGTCTACATAAATGACTTGGAAGAGGGCGTAGGTGGTGTGATTAGCAAGTTTGCTGATGACACCAAGATGGCAGGGTTGGCGGGTACGGAACTGGATTGTCAGGTGATACAACAGGATATAGATAGGTTGGTGCAGTGGGCAGATAGGTGGCAGATGGCATTTAATCCTGACAAATGCGAGGTGATGCATTTTGGACGGAATAATGCAGAGAGGAGCTATGTGATTAAAGGGAGGCCGATTAGGAGTATAGACATACAGAGGGACCTGGGAGTGCAGGTTCACAAATCCATGAAGGTTGCATCACAAGTGGAGAAGGTTGTTAGGAAGGCTTATGGGATGTTGGCCTTTATAGGAAGGGGCATAGAGTACAAAAGCTGCCGTCTAATGCTTCAGTTGTACAGAACATTGGTTAGACCACATTTGGAGTACTGCGTCCAGTTCTGGTCACCTTACTACCGGAAAGACGTGGAGTCTCTGGAAAGGGTGCAGAGGAGGTTTACCAGGATGTTGCCTGGCTTGGGGGGACTGGGTTACGAGGAGAGGTTGAAGAAACTGGGACTATTCTCCTTGGAAAGGCGGAGATTGAGAGGGGACATGATAGAAGTATATAAGATAATGAAGGGAATGGATAGAGTTAATAGTGAGAGACTGCTCCCTAGACTGGATACGAACACGAGAGGTCATCATTTAAGGGTGAGGGGGGAGAGGTATAATTTGGAGGTGAGAAGAAGGTTCTTTACGCAGAGAGTTGTGGGGGTCTGGAACGCGCTACCGAGTAGGGTGGTGGAGGCAGGAACGTTGGACTCGTTTAAGATGCAGTTAGATAGGTACATGAGTGAAACGAGAATGGAGGGATATGGTAGGGGATATTAAATAGGGTTAAACCTCGGGAGACACCGGAAAGGCAGGCTGTAAGATTAATATTTTTGACTTTATTCCACAGGTGGAGGTCCACCTCGTGTCAAACGAGGGGCATTCACACGGCGGGTCGTGCCTGGGCTGCTCTTGGAAGTTCCAGGAGTGGCCTAGTACTTCGTGTCGGTGTGTGTGCTTGATCCTGGACCGGTAGATGGGCGCCGCAACAGCTCAGTGACTAGCACTGCTGGCTGTGCAGGCACATGGATTTGGGCCTGTGTCTGTGGGAGTTTGCGCATTCTCCCTGTGGTTGCGTGGGTTTCCTCCGGGTGCTCCGGTTTCCTCCCACACCCCAAAGATGTGCTCTCAGGCTAATCGGTTTTTACCAAATTGACACTATTTCTTCCCTGAATCTGACTGAGTAGGGTTCCAGTCATAGATATGCAGGGTAGAATAGGTGCAGGGTGATGTGGCGGCACGGGCTCGTTGGGCCGAAGGGCCTGTTTCCCGTGCTGGGTTGTTCTTTGTTCTTTGTTTATAACCATATTCCTTGCAGGACAATGAGACTGGAAAACCAATCTGTATCAAATTGGAATAAATTCTGCTGAATGACTCTGTGAAAAGAATCGGGAGCTCAAAACATTGAATTCTGATGAATGTTATTACTGACAGTAATATTGGGTGTGTACAATGATCTACAGATTATGATCTTTGATAATAAGTGAAATTGATAGCTGTGCGTAATTCTATAACAAAACCTTCGAGTTTGGTTGTTTCTGGGAAATTTGGTCATTGCTTCTTTGCCCAAAAGAAACACTGCTTTCTGTTGGGATCTTCCTTTCGATTTTCCCCAATTCCTGTTAAAAAGTTAATCATAATTGTACATGTGCTGGGTTCCCAAACACTGACAACAAGGGGCAGCACAGTGGTTAGCACTGCTGCTTCACAGCTCCAGGGTCCTGGGTTCGATTCCCGGCTCGGGTCACTGTCTGTGTGGAGTTTGCACATTCTCCTCGTGTCTGCGTGGGTAAATTGGAATTGGTAATTGGCAAACAAAACGGGAAGGGAACACTGGAATGCACTCCGAGACTGAAAGGTGGGACAAATAGCCAGAGCCTCCGGATGACAGAAAAGACAGAGAATAAGATGCAGCTGAAAATAGGGGCACACAACAGATTGATAATACAAGTGAGAACCGGATTGGATACAGATCTGGGTGGCACAGTAGCACAGTGGTCAGCACTGCTGTTTCACAGCTCTAGGGACCCAGGTTCGATTCCCGGCTCGGGTCACTGTCTGTGTGGAGTTTGCACATTCTCCTCGTGTCTGCGTGGGTTTTCTCCGGGTGCTCCGGTTTCCTCCCACAGCCCAAAGATGTGCGGGTTAGGTTGATTGGCCGTGCTAAATTGACCGTAGAGGCATAGGTTAGAGGATTAGTGGGTAAAATATGTAGGGATATGGGGGTGGGGCCTGCATGTGATTGTGGTCAGTGCAGACTCGATGGGCCGAATGGCCTCTTTCTGTATTGTAAAGTTTCTATGACTTATCGCAAACAATACTTTGTTCAGTTGATGAGCAGCTACTTCCTGTTTATACTCTGTTCACACACTCCCCAGGAGAGCTTGCACGCTCCTGACATGTGAGATGTGAAAGTGTAACGTGTGCAAACAGAAACTCTGTACAAACCATTCTGTCACATACAGATTGAATGAGCTAACTGTACATTACTATTTACATATACTGGACAGAACAGGTCCAACAGTTTATTTGTAGCAAGTGCCACTAGCTTTTGGAACTGGTTCTGATGCAGATTCTCACCCACCTGACGAAGGAACAGCCAGTTCCAAAAGCCAGTGGTGTTTGCTACAAATAAACCTGTTGGACTTTAACCTGGTGGTGTGAGACTTCTTACTGTACTTCCCCTGTGGACAGAGAGGAAGTAAAAGTTTGTGTCAGGGCCACTGCAATTTTCTGCCTCACCTCCCACAATAGCCTCGAATGACATTCATCTGGGCCTGGGGATTTATCCATTTTTAAGGCCTCTAATATCTTGACATCCTCTATGCCAAACTGTGCAAGTTCCTCATGTCCCCCTTTCCTGAATTCTGTACTTGCATCCTCCTTTTCCTCAAGAAGACCTATGAGAAATGTTCATTAAACATCCTCCCAATGTCCTGTGGCATTACACACAGATTTCCCCTTGGTCTCTAGTGGGCCCTATTCTTTCTCTGGTTAACCTCTTCCCCATAATATAGTTACAGAATATCTTATAATTCTCCCTAATCTTGTTCACAAACCATTTTTCATATCCCCTTCTAATTGTTTTCTTAAGTTCCCTCTTGCACTTCTTATGTTCCTCTAGGGCCACAGCTGATTTGCTCCCTTTGAACTCGCTAAAAATGTTTCTCTTCTTCCTCATCCAGTCCCGAATTATCCTCGACATCCCGGGTTCCCTGAACTTCTTGTTCTCCATGTAGGGAACATGCTTGAGCTGCACTCTCCCCATACCATTTTTCAATGCCCCCCCCCCAGTGCTCCATTGCAGACTTTCCCGCAAAATATCTGTTCCCAGTCAACTTTGGCCAGATCCTGCTTTATTTTTCTAAAATCTAATAGTAATCCCACTGTGTGGTGGAGCATAAAGAAAGAAATAATTGGAGCTTCTCAGAGAGGTATGGTGATAATTGTGGGAGATTTTAATTTATACGCAGACAGAAAAAGTCAGACAGGCAAAGGGAGCCTAGAGAAGGAATATCTCAGACTGTTTCCAGATAGTTTCTTAGAACAGTGTGTCCTGGACCAGTCAGAGAACAGGCTACACTGGACCTGGTACCGGGCTATCAGATTAGAGGAATTAATGATCTCAAAGTGAAAATTCCCCTTGCTGGCAGTGGCTTAATGTCTGTGTTAATGTCGGGAAAATGTAAGCATTATCAAAAGAAGTTTCCGCAGGCTGCTTGGCTAAATTCAAGTTAATCCGGCAAAATCAACATGGTTTTGTGAAAGAGAAATCATGTTTAACCAAATTATTGGAGTTGTTTGAGGAGTAACTTGTGTTGTGGATAAGGGGGACCAGTGATTGTACTGCACTTAGATTTCCAGAAGGTATTTGATAAAATAGAATAATGGAATCATAGATCCCTACAATGCAGAAAGAGGCCCTTCGGCCCATCGAGTCTGCACCGAACACAATCCCACCCAGGCCCTACCCCCATATCCCTACATATTATACCCACTTATCCCTCTAACCTACACATTCCTGGACACTAAGGGGCAATTTCTTAGCATGGTCAATCAACCTAACCCGCACATCTTTGGACTGTGGGAGGAAACTGGAGCACCCGGAGGAAACCCACACAGACATGAGGAGAATGTGCAAACTCCACACAGGCAGTGACCCAAGCTGGGAATCGAACCCAGGTCCTTGGAGCTGTGAAACAGCTGTGTTAACCACTGTGCTACCGTGCCGACAAAGATCTGGCAAATGCAGCATAAGTGGGAAAACGTGAAATAGTCCATGAAACCTAAAAGCACATATTATTAAAATGGTGAGAAATTGTACAGCTCTGAGAAGCAGAAGGATCTGGGTGTCCTATTGCATGAATCAAAAAAAGTCAGTACGCAGGTACAGCCAGTAATTAGGAAAGTGAAGAGAACGTTAACATTTACAGTGAGGAAATTGAATAGAAAAGTAGGGAGATTCTGCTTTAGTTGTACAGGTGAGACCATATTTGCGTAAGGATATAAATCTGCTAGAAGGAGTTCGGAGAAGATAACACCTGGGATGGGCTGGTTGTCTTTTGAGGAAAGGTTGGACAAACTGGGCTTGTAGTCACAGGATCTCAGTAGAGTAAGAGGCAACTTGATTGAAACAGGTGAAGGGTGGTGAGGGACTGGAATGCCCTGCCAGCTGCAGTTGTAAATGCACCTAGTTTGGGGGCGTTTAAGAGATCTGTGGATAGGTTTATGGATGGAAAGGGATTGGTTTAGGTTAGAGGGTCATTGCTTTTTAACTGGTCGGCGCAACATCGTGGGCCGAAGGGCCTGTTCTGCGCCGTAATGTTCTATGTTCTATAACGAATCCTGAGGGGTCATGACAGGATAAATGTGGAGACGATGTTTCCTCTTGTGAGAGAACCTAGAATTATGGGTCGCTGTTTAAGAATAACCGGTTTCCCGTTGACAATGCAGGTGAAGCATTTTTTTTGTCTCTCAGAGAGTTGGAATTCTCTTCCTGAAAAGGCAGTGGAAGCAGAGTCTTTGAATATTTTTAATGCAGAGGTGGATAGATTCCTAGGAAGCAAGAGGTCGATAGGTTATCGGGGGCGGATGGGACGCAGATTTGAAGGTACTATCTGATCAGCCATAGTTCTATTAAACGATGGAGCAGGATCGAGAGGCTAAATAGAACATAGAACATTACAGCGCAGAACAGGCCCTTCGGCCCACGATGTTGCGCCGACCAGTTACAAAAACAATCACCCACTAACCTACTCCTGCTCTTTGTTCGTATGTGCAAAGATTCATCATAATGGGCCTTGCGTGAAGGAATGTAACAATGCAGAAAAAAGTTAAAATTTGGGGTTGTTCTGATCTTCCACAAGAAGGTTCAACACACAAAAAAAAATTATGCAAATTTCCCAAAGGCTTTTGACTCGCTGAAAGAGAAGCCAAAAAAATAGTGCAAGAAGAATATAAAAACCTGCAGCATTAAAATTCAGTTCATCGACTTTTTAAAATACTTACAGATAGACTCGGGGCAGGTAAATCGAATTCTGTAGTCGTGACAAATCCTGTCAGTTTGCTGTGCATTCACGCAAGCAAACCCCCCAGAAATGGTACACCTGATTAATAAAGCAGAGGCACTGGTAATGTCATTGTTAAAACAACTCTTATAATCTGAAATCAAGTCATAGCATCAAAAGATGTGGAGACGAATCATTACTTACTGAGGGATGTTGTCTCCAGTGTCGGAGGCAGGAACTCCTGATGTTGTCTCGACTTCGCAGGCAATCGGGTTGCTGCAGATCTGACCGGGATATTCATTCCGAAGATTCACAAGATTTTCGTAATCCCCTTTCCCTGATGGGTTATCACGGTCAAACCAGTCAGTTTTGTATGTGCCTGGATAAAGTAGTAACAAATTTAGTGATAAAATTGCATTTCAAACAAGAGGATAACTAGGGAGAGGGTAGGACCACTCAAGGGTAAAGGAGGTAATATGTGGTTTGAGGCAGAAGATGCGGACAAGATCCTAAATGAGTACTTTACATTGGTATTCACCAAGGAGAACATAGAGCTTAGGGAGATTAGCGTGGAGCATGCTACTATGCAAGGGTATTTTGAGATTAAGGGAGAAATGGAATTTTGATTTGATTTATTATTGTCATATATATTAGTATACAGTGAAAAGTATTGTTTCTTGTGCTGTATACAGACAAAGCAAACTGTTCATAGAGAAGGAAAGGAGAGAGTGTAGAATGTAGTGTTACAGTCATTGCCTGGGTGCAGAGAAAGATCAACTTAATGCGAGGTAGGTCAATTCAATAGTCTGCTGGCAGCAGGGAAGATGCTGTTCTTCTGAGGGTTGGTATGTAACCTTAGACTTTTGTATCTTCTTCCCAACAGAAGAAGGTGGAAGAGAGAATGCTCAGAGTACATGGGGTCCTTGATTATACTGGCTGCTTTTCTGAGGCAGCGGGAAGTGTAGACAGAGATTATAGATGGGAGGCTGGTATGCCTGATGGACTGGGCTTCATTCATGGTCCTTTGTAGTTTCTTGCATTCGTGGTCAGAGCAGGAGCCCAGACCAAGCTGTGATACAACCAGAAAGAATACCTTCTATGGTGCGTCTGTAAAAGTTAGTGAGGGTCATAGCAGGACATGCCAAATTTCCTTAACCTCCTGAGAAAGTAAAGATGTTGATATGGGCTTTCTTAACTAGTTTGATGAGGACTTGTCTGGAAGTTTGATGAGGACTTGTCTGTTGAGGTAGTATGGGCGGAGATTAGAAATAGGAGTGGAGAGGTCACCCTGTTGGGAGTCTTTTATAGACCTCCTAAAAGTTCTAGAGAGGTTGAGGAAAGGATTGCGGAGACGATCCTGGTTAGGAGTGAAAGTAATAGGGTAATTGTTATGGGGGATTGTAACTTTACTAATATTGATTGGAATTGTTATAGCTCTAGCTCGTTAGAGGGGTCAGTTTTTGTTCAAAGTGAGCAGGAAGGTTTTTTGACTCAGTATGTAGATAGGCCAACTAGAGGTGAGGCTATATTGGATTTGGTGCTGGGAAATGAGCCAGACCAGGTGCTAGACTTGGAAGTTGGTGTGCATTTTGGTGATAGTGACCACAATTCGGTTACGTTCACCTTAGTGATGTAAAGGGACAGGCATGAACCTCGGGCTAGTGGTTTTAGCTGGGGGAAGGGTAATTATGAGGCTATTAGGAGAGAATTAGGAAACATAGGTTGGACTAGGAGATTACAGGGACTGGGAACATCTGACATGTGGCGTTTTTTCAAGGAGCAGCTACTGCGAGTCCGTGATAGGTATGTCCCTGTCAGGCAAGGAGGAATTGGTAGGGCTAGGGAACCGTGGTGCACCAAAAATGTTGATTCGTTGGTTAAAAGGAAAAAGGAGGCTTATGTTCGGAAGAGACGTGACGGCTCCGGTAGTGCACTAGAAAACTTTAGATTGGCTAGGAGGGAGTTGAAGAGTGAGCTAAGAAGGGCTAAAAGAGGACATGAGAAGACTTTGGCTGATAGGGTTAAGGAGAATCCTAAGGCGTTTTATAGGTATGTCAAGAACAAAACGTTGGTTAGGGCAAGATTAGGGCCAGTTATAGACAGCAGAGGGAAGTTATGTGTGGAACCGAAGGAGATTGGAGAGGCATTGAACCAATATTTCTCTTCGGTGTTCACGCAGGGGGACATGGATATAGCTGAGGAGGACACCGGGTTGCAGGGGAGTAGAATTGACAGTGTTGCAGTTGATAAGGAGGATGTGCTGGATATTCTGGAGGGTCTGAAAATAGATAAGTCCCCTGGTCCGGATGGGATTTACCCCAGGATTCTCTGGGAGGCAAGAGAAGTGATTGCAGAGCCTCTGGCTCTGATCTTCAGGCCGTCGTTGGCCTCTGGTATAGTACCGGAAGATTGGAGGACAGCGAATGTTGTCCCATTGTTTAAGAAGGGGAACAGAGACTTCCCCGGGAATTATAGACCGGTGAGTCTCACTTCTGTTGTGGGCAAGATTTTAGAAAAAATTATTAGGGATAGGATTTATAGTTATTTGGAGAGTAATGAATTGATTGGAGATAGTCAGCATGGTTTTGTGAAGGGTAGGTTGTGCCTTACTAACCTTATTGAGTTTTTTGAGAAAGTGACCAAAGAGGTGGATGGGGGCAAGGCAGTGGACGTGGTGTATATGGATTTTAATAAGGTGTTTGATAAGGTTCACCATGGTAGGCTTCTGCAGAAAATGCAGATGTATGGGATTGGGGGTGATCTAGGTAATTGGATCAGAAATTGGCTAGCGGATAGGAGACAAAGAACAAAGAACAACCCAGCACGGGAAACAGGCCCTTTGGCCCAACGAGCCCGCGCCGCCACATCACCCTACACCTATTCTACCCTGCAGAGGGTGGTGGTTGATGGTAAATATTCATCATGGAGTTCGGTTACGAGTGGTGTGCCTCAGGGATCTGTTTTGGGGCCACTGCTGTTTGTAATTTTTATTAATGATCTGGATGAGGTTATAGTTGGGTGGATTAGTAAATTTGCTGATGACACCAAAGTCAGAGGTGTGGTAGATTGTGAGGAAGGGTGTCATAGTTTGCAGGAAGACTTAGACAGGTTGCAGAGCTGGGCTGAGAGATGGCGGATGGAGTTTAAGAACATAAGAACATAAGAACATAAGAAATAGGAGCAGGAGTAGGCCATCTAGCCCTTCGAGCCTGCCCCGCCATTCAATAAGATCATGGCTGATCTGTCGTGGCTCAGTTCCACATTCCTGCCCTCTCCCCATAACCCTTAATCCCCTCTCTTATCAAAAACCCATCAACCCACGTCTTAAAGATAGGAAGAACTATTTCTTACATGGCGAGAAACTGCAGCAGGTGACGGTGCAGAGGGACCTCGGGGTCCTTATGCATGAGTCGCAAAAACCCAGCTTGCAGGTGCAGCAGGTGGTCAGGAAGGCGAATGGGAGAAGTGTGGAGAAGTGTGGAGAAGGCGGAGAAGTGTGAGGTAATTCACTTTGGTAGGAATAACAGATGTGTCGAGTATAGGGCTAACGGGAGGACTTTGAATAGTGTGGATGAACACAGGGATCTAGGTGTATGTGTACATAGATCCCTGAAAGTTGGGAATCAAGTAGATAAGGTTGTTAAGAAGGTATACGGTGTCATAGAACATAGAACATTACAGCACAAACAGGCCCTTCGGCCCTCGAGTTGCGCCGATCACATCAACCCCACCAATCTATAGACCTATCTATAACCCCCAATCCCATTAAACCCCATATACTTATCCAGAAGTCTTTTAAAAGACCCCAGCGAGTTCGCCTCCACCACCGATGACGGCAGCCGATTCCATTCACTCACCACCCTCTGAGTGAAAAACTTACCCCTAACATCACCTCTGTACTTCCCTTAAATCTGTGTCCTCTCATAGCGACCATTTCAACCCGGGGAAATAGCCTCTGAGAATCCACCCTATCTATTCCTCTCAACATTTTATAAACTTCTATCAGGTCGCCTCTCAACCTTCGCCTCTCTAGGGAAAAGAGTCCCAGCTTCCTCAACCTATCTTCATAAGGCATGCCTCCCAGTCCAGGCAACATCCTTGTAAATCTCCTCTGCACCCTTTCAATAGCTTCTACGTCTTTCCTATAGTGAGGCGACCAGAACTGCGCACAGTACTCCAAATGAGGCCTGACAAGGGTCCTGTAAAGTTGCAGCATTACCTCCCAACTCCGAAACTCAATCCCTCGATTAATGAAGGCCAGTACACCATACGCCTTCTTGACCGCCTCCTCCACCTGCGAGGCCGATTTAAGAGTCCTGTGGACCCGGACCCCGAGATCCTTCTGCTCTTCAACGCTACTAAGACTCCTGCCCTTGATAGTGTACTCGTTCATCCCGTTGGTTCTGCCGAAATGGACGACTACACATTTATCCGCGTTGAAGTCCATCTGCCACTTCTCTGCCCATTCCTGCATCCTATCTATCCAAAGTCGGAGGTTTATTGGTAGGGGGATTGAATTTAGGAGTCGCAGCGTCATGTTGCAACTGTACACAACTCTGGTACGGCCGCACTTGGAGTACTGTGTGCAGTTCTGGTCCCCACATTACAGGAAGGATGTGAAGGCTTTGCAGAAGGTGCAGAGGAGGTTTACCAGGATGTTGCCTGGTATGGAGGGGAGGTCCTATGAGGAGAGGCTGAGGGATTTGGGGTTGTTTTCGCTGGAAAGAAGGCGGCTAAGAGGGGATCTTATTGAAACATATCAGATGATTAGAGGTTTAGATAGGGTGGACAGTGATAGCCTTTTTCCTCTGATGGAGAAATCTAGCTCGAGGGGACATGGCTTTAAATTAAGGGGTGGTAGTTATAGGACGGATGTCAGGGGTAGGTTCTTTACCCAGAGGGTGGTGAGGGACTGGAATGCCCTGCCTGCTGCAGTTGTAAATGCACCTAGTTTGGGGGCGTTTAAGAGATCCATGGATAGGTTTATGGATGGAAAGGGATTGGTTTAGGCTAGTGGGTCATTGTTTTGTAATTGGTCGGCGCAACATCGTGGGCCGAAGGGCCTGTTCTGCGCTGTAATGTTCTATGTTCTATATAGTGTCGGTATGGAGGGACCAGGGAAGGTTATTAGTGATCTGGTCTCTTGAAGAGCATTAAGCTGGATAAGTCCACAGGGTCTGATGGAACCTACCCCAGTTTATTGAGAGAGGCAAGAGAGGAGATTGCCGGGACCCTGATAAAAGACCACTGTATCCTTATTAGCCACCGGAGAGGTCTTGGAGGACTGGCCAGTAGCAGAGTTGTTCCTCTGTTCAAGAAAGGAAATAGGGATAATCCAGGAAATTAGAGAACAGTGTGTTTCACATTACTGATTGGGAAACTATTGGAGAGGACTTGTAGGGATAGGGTTTATACACATTTGGAAAAGCGTGGCCAAATTAGGGAAAGTCAGTGTGGCTTTGTGTGGGACAGATCATGTTTTACGAATTTGATTGATTTGTTTGGAGGAGGTTATGAAGGTGAGGGTAGAGTAACGGATGTTTCCTGCATGGATTTTAGTAAGGCTTTCAACAGTGTCCCTCAAGAACATAAGAACATAAGAACATAAGAAATAGGAGCAGGAGTAGGCCATCTGGCCCTTCGAGCCTGCCCCGCCATTCAATAAGATCATGGCTGATCTGTCGTGGCTCAGTTCCACCTTCCCGCCCTCTCCCCATAACCCTTAATCCCTTCTCTTCAAGGCAGGTTCATCCAGGAGATTAAGATGTATGGGATCTGCAATGACTTGGCTGCTTCGATTCAGAATGAGCTTGCCCAAATAATTCAGGGAGTAGTGGTGGGAATGGTGTTTTTCTGGCTGGAGGTTGTGATAATGGTAATCCACAAGGATCCATACTGGGACCTCTGTTGTTTGTGGTAGATATAAATGGATGAAAACATACTTGAGGGGGTTAGTAAATTTGGAGATATAATAACTCCAGGAATCAGCTGTGTATGAACAGTACTTTTATTGCACAAAATAAAGTAAAGCAAAACCACAATTCTGTGGTGAACATAATTGGTCCCAACCAAGACAAAAGGAACCACTCGGGTCCTGCTTTATACAGGCTCAGTATACGAGCTCCACCTTGTTGGTTAATTACCAATCCCAAGGTAGCTTGTATTCAACAAGTCCCACAGGGAGGTCAATTAGTGATTCCCATCAGCAGACCCCACAAAGATAGCTGGAATTGTGGATAGTCCTACAGGGAGGTCAATTAGTGATTCCCATCAGCAGACCCCACAAAGATAGCTGGAATTGTGGATAGTCCTACAGGGAGGTCAATTAGTGATTCCCATCAGCAGACCCCACAAAGATAGCTGGAATTGTGGATAGTCCTACAGGGAGGTCAATTAGTGATTCCCATCAGCAGACACCACAAAGATAGCTGGAATTGTGGATAGTATAGAAAGTTGTCAAACGATACAGCAGGATATAAATCAGCTGCAGATATGGATGGAAAAATGACAGGTGGAGTTTAATGTGGGCACGTGTGAGGTGTTGCACTTTGAGAGATTAAATGTTTGGGGGTAAGTATACAGTTAATAGCAGGACCCCGATCAGCGCTGATGTGCAGAGGGGTCTTGGAGTTCAAGTCCACGGCTCCCTGTAAGTGACCACACAAGTAGATAGGATGGTAATGAAGGCATACGGCATGCTTGCATTTATTGGTTGGGGCTTTGAGTACAAGAGTCAGGATATCATGTTGCAGCTTTATAAAACTTCATTAGGCTGCATTCAGGTATTGCATTCAATTCTGATCACCACATTAAGGGAAGGATGTAGAGGCATTGGATACGGTGCAGAAGAGGTTTACCAGGATGCTGCCTGGATTAGAAGGTATGTGTTATAAGGAGAGGCTGGACAAACTAGGGTTATTTTCTCTGGAGGACGCTGAGGGAAGACCTGATAGAAGTCTGTAAAAATTATGAGAGGCATAGATAGGATTGACAGTCAGAATCTTTTTCTCAGCATTAGCCTGGGTCTCTGGATTCAGAATCTATGATATTACCACTATCTCACCTCAACGCTGATGACTATTGGAAGCAAGCTTTTAAGAACATGTAGAATGAAGGGGCAGGTAGATTGTAGATTCTTTCATTGAATAGAATCCCTACAGTGCAGAAGAAGGCCATTTGGCCCATTGAGTCTGCACGAGTACAATCCCACCCAGGCCCTATTCCCACAACCCCATGCATTTACCCTAGCTAGTCCCCATAACACTAAGGGGCAATTTAGCATGACCAATCCACTTAACCTGCACATCTTTGGACTGTGGGAGGAAACCGGAGCATCTGGAAAAAGCCCATGCAGACATGGGGAGAATGTGCAAACTCCAGACAGACAGTTACCCGAGCTGGGAAACGAACCTGGGTCCCTGGCGCTGTGAGGCAGTTGTGCTAACAATTGTTTTAAGGATGAATGATCTTGTTCTCATCATTTCAATAATTTTCCATTAAAGGAAAGCTCCATCGCACTTACTCAGTTATAGAGTCATAGAGTGCGGAAAATTCAGCCCATCGAGTCTGCACTGACAATAACGACTAAAGTAGCTCTAATCCCATTTTCCAGCACTTTCCCATACCCTTGAATGCTCTGATGTTTCAAGTGCTCATTCAAATACTTTTTTAAGTTTGTATGGTCTCTGGCTCCCATTACCTTCTCAGGCAGTGCATTCCAGACTCCCACCACCCTCTGAGTAAAAAAAATAGTTTCCTCAAATTGCCTCTGATTCTCCTGCTCCGTACCCTAAAATTATGCCCCCTCGTGATTGACTCCCTCAACTGAGGGGAACAGCTACTTCCTATTAATCCTCACAGAGGTGATAACGGTGGGAAATTGTTGAATCCAGTAAGTAGGGAAGGTTGCAAAGTGCCTAATCGAAAGGGTCGGTGCTATTCCTTGAATTTGTTTGGAGCTTCACTCGGAGATGGAAGTCGACGGAGAACAAAAATATCAGTGTGAGAGCAAGCTGGCCAATTAATATGGAGAGCAATACATAGTTCAGGGACATGATAGAACATAGAACATAGAACATTACAGCGCAGAACAGGCCCTTCGGCCCACGATGTTGTGCCGACCAGTTACAAAAACAATGACCCACTAGCCTAAACCAATCCCTTTTCGTCCATAAACCTATCCACGGATCTCTTAAACACCCCCAAACTAGGTGCATTTACAACTGCAGCAGGCAGGGCATTCCAGTCCCTCACCACCCTCTGGGTAAAGAACCTACCCCTGACATCCATCCTATAACTACCCCCCCTTAATTTAAAGCCATGCCCCCTCATGCTAGCTTTCTCCATCAGAGGAAAAAGGCTATCACTATCCACCCTATCTAAACCTCTAATCATCTTATATGTTTCAATAAGATCCCCTCTTAGCCGCCTTCTTTCCAACGAAAACAACCCCAAATCCCTCAGTCTCTCCTCATAGGACCTCCCCTCCATACCAGGCAACATCCTGGTAAACCTCCTCTGCACCCTCTCCAAAGCCTCCACATCCTTCCTGTAATGATGGAGGCGTTCCACAAAGAAGTCAGCCAATCCGAGTGTACTTTGAGCGATGAAAGCTCGATGGAGATCCACCAACTCTCCATCTTGGCCCTGAACAGAATTCTACACCAATGAACATGTTAACGAAAACGTGATACCAGAGCCAGGCGGCTCTGAGCGTTGCCAAGATATGAACTAACTTGCAGCAGAACTTAAATTACTGGATGAAGGATTGAAGATTATACCTTGGATATTGCTGTCAATTTTTACATAAACTAGAATGGATCAAAAAGCAAATTATTTGGAGAGATACCTCGGCATTCAAAAGCATCACCTGGAAATGGAAACAAAAAGCTCAGTTAAATGCCATTTAAACATTATCCAAAATGAATAGAAAGATCTTAAAATCAAAACATAAATAATAACACTTACTGCTGGTGCAAAATATGGAAGTAATTATGAATATCTAGAATTAGATATAAACATTCAGTTAAACATTTCAGGTAATAATAAATATTACTGACTAATAAATATTCATTGTGGAGAGTGATAGTTAAACCAATGAAACACAACTTGCAATGTTGGAGATAAAAGGGAAATTAGGAGAGCCAGAAGGGGTCATGAGAAGACCTTGGCGGGTAAGATTAAGGAGAATACCAAGGCCTTCTATAAATATGTGAAAAGTAAAAGGATGGGAAGAGAAGGGATAGGACCTATAAAAGGTGAAGGGGGAAAGGTTTGTGTGGAACTAGAAGAAATGGCAGAGGTGCTTAATGAGTACTTTGCCTCAGTATTCACAGTGGAAGCTGATCTGGGAGATTTTGCTACGGATTTGCAGCAGATGGAAAAGATTGAGTTTGTGGATATTAAGGAAGAGGATGAGTTGGAACTTTTGAATTCTATCAAGATAGATAAGTCACCAGGACCAGATGGGATGTACCCCAGGATACTGTGGGAGGCGAGGGAAGTGATTGCAGAGCCCCTGGCGATGATCTTTGCGTCGTCAATGGAGACGGGAGAGGTTCCGGAAGATTGGAGGATTGCGGATGTAGTCCCTATTTTCAAGAAAGGGAACAGAGATAGCCCGGGAATTACCGCCCGGTGAGTCTGACCTCAGTGGTTGGTAAGCTGATGGAGAGGCTTCTGAGGGACAAGATTTACGAGCATTTGGAGAGGTTTGACATGATCAGGAATAGTCAGCATGGATTTGTCAAGGGCAGGTCGTGCCTTACGAGCCTAGTTGAGTTCTTCGATAATGTGACTGAACACATTGACGAAGGAAGTGCCGTGGACGTGGTGTACATGGACTTCAGCAAGGCGTTTGATAAGGTCCCCCATGCAAGACTTCTTGAGAAGGTGAGAGGGCATGGGATCCAAGGGCCTTTGGCCTTGTGGATCCAGAACTGGCTTGCCTGCAGAAGGCAGAGAGTGGTTGTGGATGGGTCTTTTTCTGAATGGAGGTCAGTCACCAGTGGGGTGCCCCAGGGATCTGTTCTGGGACCCTTGCTGTTTGTCATTTTCATAAATGACCTGGATGAGGAAGTGGAGGGATGGGTAAGTAAGTTCGCTGATGACACGAAGGTCGGTGGTGTTGTGGATGGTCTGGAAGGATGTCAAAAGTTGCAGCAGGACATAAATAGGATGCAGGACTGGGCGGAGAAGTGGCAGATGGACTTCAACGCGGATAAATGCGTAGTCGTCCATTTTGGCAGAACCAACGGGATGAACGAGTACACTATCAAGGGCAGGAGTCTTAGTAGTGTTGAAGAGCAGAAGGATCTTGGGGTCCGGGTCCACAGGACTCTTAAATCAGCCTCGCAGGTGGAAGAGGTGGTCAAGAAGGCGTATAGAACCATAGAACCATAGAACCCTACAGTGCAGAAACAGGCCCTTCGGCCCATCGAGTCTGCACCGAACACAATCCCACCCAGACCCTATCCCCATATCCCTACACATTTACCTGCTAATCCCTCTAACCTACACATCCCAGGACACTAAGGGGCAATTTTAGCGTAGCCAATGAACCTAACCCGCACATCTTTGGACTGTGGGAGGAAACCAGAGCACCTGGAGAAAACCCACGCAGACACGAGGAGAATGTGCAAACTCCACACAGACAGTGACCCGAGCCGGGAATCAAACCCAGGACCCTGGAGCTGTGAAGCAGCAGTGCTAACCACTGTGCTACCATGCCGCCCATGAAGGCCAGTATGGTGTACTGGCCTTCATTAATCGAGGGATTGAGTTTAGGAGTCGGGAAGTAATGCTGCAACTTTATAAGACCCTTGTCAGGCCTCATTTGGAGTACTGTGCGCAGTTCTGGTCACCTCACTATAGGAAGGACGTAGAAGCTATTGAAAGGGTACAGAGGAGATTTACAAGGATGTTGCCTGGATTGGGAGACATGCCTTATGAAGATAGGTTGAGGGAGCTCGGTCTCTTCTCCCTGGAGAGACGAAGGTTGAGAGGCGACCTGATAGAGGTTTATAAAATGTTGAGAGGAACGAATAGGGTGGATTCTCAGAGGCTATTATAATTACTATAGTTAACAAACTCACACAGGAGGTTCCACAAAGGATCTCTGTAGACAAGTAATTATTATTCACTACATCAGTAAACCAACATGTATCATAGAACACTACAGCACAAACAGGCCCTTCGGCCCATAAGTTGTGCCGATCATATCTATACCTACCAAGCCATAGAACAATCTGTAACTCCCAATCCCATTAAATCCCATATACTCATCCAGAAGTCTTTTAAAAGACCCCAGCGAGTTTGCCTCCACCACCACTGACGGCAGCCGATTCCATTCACTCACCACCCTCTGAGTGAAAAACTTACCCCTAACATCACCTCTGTACTTCCCTCCCCGCACCTTAAATCTGTGTCCTCTCGTAGTGACCATTTCAACCCGGGGAAATAGCCTCTGAGAGTCCACCCTATCTATTCCTCTCAACATTTTATAAACCTCTATCAGGTCGCCTCTCAACCTTCGTCTCTCCAGGGAGAAGAGTCCCAGCTCCCACAACCTATCTTCATAAGGCATGCCTCCCAATCCAGGCAACATCCTTGTAAATCTCAAAGAACAAAGAACAACACAGCACGAGAAACAGGCTCTTCGGCCCAACGAGCCCGCGCCGCCGTCCCATTGTCTCAGTGACCTATTCATGATTTTAGTCTACGCCTAATGTGCGAGGATCAGGAAGGTCCAATACAGGGACAATTTGTTACCCAATCAATCAGCCTAAAAGCACATTTTTGGGATGTGGGAGGAAACTGGAGCACCCGGAGAAAACCCACGCAACCACGGGGAGAACGCGCAAACTCCCACGGACACAGGCCCAAATCCATGTGTCCGCCCAGCAACAGAGATAGTCTCTGAGCTGTCATGATGCCCTCGAGATGGTCCAGTTTAAGCATACCGATGACATGAAGCAGTAGGCAACTCCCAAAGCAACATCCAAGAGCAGCCCACCACAACCTGCCGCATGCATGCCCCTTGCTGGTCAACAAGGTGGACTTAAATGCCTGTGGAGACAAAAAATTCATTATTAAACAGACGAAGACTCTACATCTCTGAGGCAAAAACGGAATCCCAAGCCTGCAATGTTTAGTAAGGCCTGCTATATCCCCCTATATGTAGACCACTCATGTGGCTGTCCAAGTGACTCTTAAACAATTGCTTGATAGGGCGGACGCAACACGGTTTCATTAAAGGGAAGTCGTGTCTGACAAATTTACTGGAGTTCTATGAGGATGTGTCTAGGGCGGTGGATAGAGGAGAGCCGGTGGATGTGGTCTTTCTGGATTTTCAGAAGGCGTTTGACAAAGTACCTCACAAGAGGTTATTGCAGAAGGTCAGGGGACATGGAGTTGGGGGTAGGGTGTTAGCGTGGATAGAGGATTGGTTGTCAAATAGGAGGCAGAGAGTGGGGGTCAGTGGGTGCTATTCGGATTGGCGGTTGGTGACTAGTGGGGTGCCCCAGGGGTCGGTGCTGGGGCCTCAGCTATTTACCATTTATATAGATGATCTGGAGGAGGGAACCGAGTGCAGGGTGTTGAAATTTGCTGATGACACCAAGATTGGGGGAAAGGCAAATTGTGCGGAGGGTGTGGAGAGTCTGCAGAAGGATCTAGATAGGCTGGGCGAATGGGCCAGGAAATGGCAAATGGAATTTAATGTTGGCAAGTGTGAGGTGGTCCACTTTGGTAGGAGGAATGGTAGGAAGGACTATTACTTACGGGGCGAAAAACTGCAGCAGGCGACGGTGCAGAGGGACCTCGGGGTCCTTGTGCATGAGTCGCAAAAACCCAGCTTGCAGGTGCAGCAGGTGGTCAGGAAGGCAAATGGGATGCTGGCCTTCATAGCGAGGGGGATTGAATATAAAAGTAGGGAGGTCTTGCTGCAGCTGTATAGGGCATTGGTGAGGCCGCAGCTGGAGTACTGTGTGCAGTTTTGGGCGCCGCACCTGCGCAAGGATATTTTGGCCCTGGAGGGAGTGCAGAGGAGGTTTACTCGGCTGATACCGGAGTTGAGGGGATTGAGCTATGAGGAGAGGCTGAATAAACTAGGCTTGTACTCGTTAGAGTTTAGAAGAATGAGGGGAGATCTCATTGAGACGTATAAGATGATGAATGGGATGGATAGGATAGAGGTGGAGAGACTCTTCCCGCTCAAAAAAGACAGTAGGACTAGGGGGCACAGCCTCAAGATAAAGGGGGGGCGGTTTAGAACAGAGTTGAGGAGGAACTTCTTCACTCAAAGGGTGGTGAATCTCTGGAATTCTCTGCCCGTTGAAGTGGTGGAGGCTGCCTCGCTAAATATTTTTAAGAAACGGGTTGATGGGTTTTTGATAAGAGAAGGGATTAAGGGTTATGGGGAGAGGGCGGGAAGGTGGAGCTGAGTCACGACAGATCAGCCATGATCTTATTGAATGGCGGGGCAGGCTCGAAGGGCCAGATGGCCTACTCCTGCTCCTATTTCTTATGTTCTTATGTTCTTATGTTCAAAAGCCAGCTTGCCAATGTGAAGGGGATTTGGAGAAGGGGAGAGACACATGGAGAGGTTAAGGAACATTTTTTGCCCCTAGTACAGCAACACACACACTGCACTCCACAGGCCCCCTAGCAACACAGATCCCCCATTCCCCACCCAGATGCCCCCCCCCCCAAGCAACAAAGCTCCTTGAAAAGTTCTGCAGCTACAGCAGTTCAATTTCCAAGGGCTTTACGCACACCCTTCAGCTGGAAAAGCGATATGTGCACAAGGACCCAGCAGCATCTACAAGACCCGAGGTCAGTGCAAATTGGACATCGGAAATACATTTAAATGGACATCGTGCCCATTTTGAGTGGGATGCCGATTGTGGCCATTTTCAGGCCTTGGTAAAGTGGGAATTGGCACAGACGTGGGCACGGATCGCGCTACTTGTGTCACACCCAAAAACGGGCGCAATTCGATGGTAAAATTGCCCCCAATGTGTTAAATGGCCTCCTTTTTATGCTATAACCATTCTATAATTCTATGATTCGATGTTGTCTTTTTACTCCCCGATGTGAAGCTCTCAGGCACCTAACTCTCTTGAATGCTTTCCAAACGTGACAACACTGCAGCAAGATATAAATTCAGGTCGCACAGAAAACTGAACCAGTTATAACATTCACACCTTCAAAGAGATACACAGAAAATTCTTCTATAACCTATACTCACAGTGAAGAGGGAACAGTTTGTTTATCTAAGTTGCATGTTGGTGAACTTACCAAAATCATTCTGACAATTTCCCTTCCAATTCTGGAAAACAAAATTTATTAACACAATCCATGAAAATAAAAATGTGGCATAAACATTGTGAGATGTTATGCCATCTCATAACATGGCATCCCTGCGTAGATTTGGTATGGATGGTCAATATCACAATATACAGAAATGATTTCCATAGAATTCCTACAGTGCAGAAGGAGACCATTCAGCCCATCAAGTCTGTACCCACTCTCTGAAAGATGAGGGAACTAATATTTCTAAGTTTGCTGATGACTCAAAACAAGATTAAAAAAGTGAGGAGGAAATAAAGAGAATGGCGATTTAGACAAGTTGAGTGAGAGGCCAAATGAATGATAGTTAAGTGTGAAGTTATCCACTTCAGAAGAAGAAGCCGAGTATTATTTAAATGCTGATAGATTGGGAAGTAGTGAGGTGCAGGAAGTCCAGGGTGGAGTTTAAGAAAGCAATTGGGAAAGCAATGAGACAGCTCTGGCTGGTATAAGTAGGGAAAATCCCAAGATTTCAATAAGTATATCAATGGAAGGTGGATAACTAGGGAAACAGTAGGACCCATCATGGACCATGGGGCCAATCTGTTGGTGGAGTCAGAAGACATTGGTAGAGTGTTGAACGAATACTTCACACCTGTCTTCAGCCAAGACCATGAGGAAGAAGGTATGGAGTTCGGGGAGAAAGACTGTGAGGTTCTTGAGCAAATTGACACAGGGAATGATAAAGTATTGGAGGTTTTGGCAGGCGTAAAAGTGGAAACATCTCCAGGTCCGGATGAATTGTGTTCCAAGCTGCTGTGCGGGGGCAAGGGGAGAAATTGCAGGGACTGAAACACATTTTCAACTCCTCTCGGTTAATGGAGGACGTGCCAGGCTGGAGAACAGCTAAATGTGGTTCCACTATTTAAGAAGGGTCGTAGAGATAAGCCAGGGAACAACAGATCAGTGAGTCTCACATCAGTGGTAGGGAAACTATTAGAGAAAATTCTGAAAGAGCGCACCTATTCCCACTTGACGAGGCATGGCTTGATCAGGGATAATCACCATGGCTTCAGCAGAGAGAGGTCATGCTTAACAAATTTGATTGAATTTTTTGAGGTGTGTAGATGAGGGTAGTGCAGTCGATGTAGCTTATATGGATTTCTGAAAAGCCTTTGACAATGTCCCACATGGGAGACTTACAAAGAAGGTAACTTCACATAGGATATAGGTAACTTGATAAATTGTTTCAAAATTGCCTTAGTTGTAGGAGACAGAGGGTGATTACAGAAGGTTGATTTAGTGAATGGCAGCCAGTGACAGGTGGCGTATCACGAGATTAGTGCTGGGTCCCCTGTTCATAGAATCATAGAATCCCTACAGTGCAGAAGGATGCCATTCAGCCCATTGAATCTGCACGGACTCTCAGAGCATCATACAATATACTTGTGGATTTAACCTAGGGGCGGCACGGTAGCACAGTGGTTAGCACTGCTGCTTCACAGCTCCAGGGTCCTGGGTTCGATTCCTGGCCCAGGTCACTGTCTGTGTGGAGCTTGCACATTCTCCTCATGTCTGCATGGGTTTTCTCCGGGTGCTCCGGTTTCCTCCCACAGTCCAAAGATGTGCAGGTTAGGTTGATTGGTTATTGCTGAAATTGCTCCTTAGTGTCCTGAGATGCTTAGGTTAGAGGGATTAGTGGGTAAAATATGGAGGGATATGGGGGTAGGGCCTGGATAGGATTGTGGTCAGTGCAGACTCGATGGGCCTCTTTCTGCACTGTAGCATTCTATGATTCTAACCTACAAAATTTTGGACATTAAGGGGCAATTTAGTATGGCCCATCCATTTAATCTGCACATCGTTGGACAATGGGAGAAAACCGGAACACCCAGAGGAAAACCACGCAGGCACAGGGAGCAGGGAGAATATGCAAACTCCATTCAGGTAGTATCTCAAGGCTGGAATCGAACTCCAACCCCTAGCACTGAGGCAGCAGTGCTACCTACTGTTCACTATATATATGAATGACATAAGTGATAATGTGGGGGAGAGGGTGGGGTAGGATTAGTGTGGGTGTCAGAAGGATAGGCCGGGTGGTTAATAACGAGGCGAAGTATCTTGGACTACAAAAAGATATAGTCGGAATGGTCAAATGGGCGGATAAATGACAGATAGAATTTAACCCTGAAAAGTGAAAGGTGATTGGAAGAAGTAATTCGACAAGGAAGAACTCAATGAACAACATGGCACTAGGAGGTTCTGTGGAGCAGGGGATCTGTTTGTCCAAAGATCTCTGAAGACTGAAGGGCATCTTAGTAGGGTGGTCACAACAAGAAGTCTCACAACACCAGGTTAAAGACCAACAGATTTATTTGGTATCACAAGCTTTCGGAGCGCCACTCCTTCAGGAGCGAAACAGCAGCAAAGGGCCAACCTGTACAGAACGTTGGTTAGGCCGCATTTGGAGTACTGCGTCCAGTTCTGGTCGCCTTACTACTGAAAGGACGTGGAGACTCTGGAGAGAGTGCAGAGGAGGTTTACCAGGATGTTGCCTGGTATGGAAGGACTGGGGTATGAGGAAAGATTGAACAAATTGGGGCTCTTTTCCCTTGAAAGACGGTGACTGAGGGGGGATCTAATAGAGGTATATAAGATTATGAAGGGTATAGATAGAGTAAACAGAGGTAAGCTATTTTCTATAATAGAGTCACGTAGGACAAGGGGCCATGGACCTAAGGTGAGGGGGAAGGTACAACACAGATATTAGAGGGAGGTTTTTCACACAGAGGGTAGTGGGGGTATGGAATGCTCTGCCAAGTAAGGTGGTGGAGGCAAACACGCTGGAGTCATTTACGAGTAACTTAGACAGGAAGATGAGTGGATTGGAGATGGGAGGATATAGGAGATTGTTTAAATAAGGTTCATTAGCATTGGGGCGTCCCTGGTAAGGTAAATGGATATAGTATGATAATAATGTTTTTTATTCTCTTTTCATTCACAGGTTTTAAGTGGGTCCGCCTTGTTGTCCAACGAGGGGCAAACACGCGATGGGTCGTACTGGGGCTGCTCTTGGTTGTTCGAGATTGGCCTAGTGCTTCATGTCGTTAGTGTGTGCCTAAACTGGACCAGATACTGGGCAAGACGACAGCTCAGTGACTATCACTGATTGCTGTGCAGACACATGGATTTGGGCCGGTGTCTGTGGGAGTTTGCACATTCTCCCCGTGCTTGCATGGGTTTCCTCCGGGTGCTCCGGTTTCCTCCCACACCCCAAAGATGTGCCATTAGGCTGATTGGCAGGAATAAATTGTCCCTAAATCAGTTTCCCTCAATCTGGATGGCCATAAAACATTAGACAGGGGTCATGGGTGGAGAGGGGGACTGGTGGTGTTGGGATGGCGGCGCGGGCTCGTTAGGCCGAAGGGCCTGTTTCCCGGGCTGATTTTGTTCTTTGTTCTGCCCGAGCCAGGAGGTTCTGCTGCAGACCTGTGGAAGGATCTGTGGCACGACACCAACAACACAGCCCAAAATCAGCACCTGCTCGATGATCCCACATTGGAAACCCTAGGCTCTGACCTCCCGCGTGCTGGGGTCGGACCCGCTGTAACACTCTCTTCAACTGGGGACGCTGACTCAACCCCTGCACAACTGTCGAGAAGTGTAAACCATGTACATATAATCAACAAGTGCCTGAGCTATGTTTCAGTGGCTGTCTCACTGCCCCTACACCAGGCCAGTGAGGAAGCTGCTAACTGGCTGAAACATTTCATATTGCACACCGAGCTGTTTATCAGTGGATATGACGATAGTAATATCAGCCTGGATTACAGGCTCCATTCTCTGGGTGAGACTCAAAGACAACTATTCGAAGGACTGTAGCTGTCATTTGGAGGAATAAATATCAAGAGTTACTGCAAGGTAGAATTTACCTGTACAATAAATTTTTTTTTTACAGAGTTCAGGGTTAGCTCCCCTACAGGAACCGAGCTTCCAGATCCTTTTTACATACAAAGAGCTCATTAAATGCTTTGTTAGTCTTGAATTGTATTGAGTCATTAACACATTTATAACACTTAACACACTTGGCTTTCATAGTAAGAGGATTTGAATATAGGGAGAAGGATACTTTGCTGCAATTATAGGGTGTTGGTAAGGCCACACCTGGAATATTATGTGCAGTTTTGGTGTCCTTATCTGAGGAAGGGTGTCCTTGCTACAGAGCGAATGTAGTGAAGGTTTACTGGCTAATTCCTGGGATGGCAAGTCTGTCATAACAGGACAGACTAAGTCAGTTGGGATTGTATTCACTGGAGTTTAGAAGAGTGAGAGGGAATCTCATAGAAACTTATAAAATTCTAACAGGGTTAGACAGGGTAGATTCAGAAAGAATGTTCCCCATGGTGGGGGAGTTCAGAACTAGCGGTCATAGTTTGAGGATAAGGGGTACGCCTTTTAGAACTGAGGTGAGGAGAAGTTTCTTCACCCATAGAGTGATGAATGTGTGGAATTCACTCCCACAGAAAGTAGCTAAGGAAATCCAGGGAGTGTGGGCTGCAGCAGGAGAGAGATGTATGGAAAGGGTTAAACGGACGGCACCGCGGTATCCACACCACAGACAGGGCAAAATACAAATAACTAAATCTCGGACGGCGCCAAAACAGCTACACCCCAGGTGGTATCACTTCCAGGTTACAGGAACTATACGAGAATTGATATCACTTATCAATGCTCCGAAAGATCTAGAGGAACCATTGTGCCTCTGAAATCTTAATCATTTGTCCAGGGCAGTTAACACTTCGTCAAAATCAGTTTTACATAAACAACGCTTTGATATTGTAAACAGGTAGACAGGAGATGGCCAAAAAAATGATTAAAAACTGAAGCACACAAGACAATGGAACAATATAATATTATCAAAAACAGAACCAATTCAAAGTAACAATATGATAACCTGATGTAAATATAATGCTTTTGTAATATAACAGAAAGGGGTGTAAGAATCTGTAACAGCCTATGATCGGTACAGTAGCTTGAAAGCAAGCTATAGTTACAGCCGTGAGTCCTGCTTTCTCTCATGTATGTTGAATGAAGCCGATTTTGTTGAAATTCTACATGGTCTTGGGAGATTCAGTTCGTTCATTCTCTCCTACGAGATCAAAACATTGTCTGATTTCAAGAAGAAATTAGATATACCTCTTGGGGCTGAAGGGATCGAGGGAAATGGGAGGAAGGTGAGATCAGGATATTGAATTTGATGATCAACTATGGTCAAAATGAATCGTGGAGCAGGCTCGAAGGGCTGAACGATCGGCTCCTGCTTCTAGTTTCTATTTAAAGAACCTTGCTAACATTTCTTAATAAATAGGATTCTTTTTCCTGGCAAATAAATAATGCTATTGGACAGGATTAATATAATATACAACACACAATTTTATAACTTACCTCTAAAACTACAGTCCTACCCATTAATTATTAATCCATCAAACCCGTACAGTGCAGAAGGAGGTCATTCAGCCCATTGATCCTGCACTGACTCATTATATTATTCAGGTGTACTCCACCACCCTATCCCTGTAACCCCATGCATTGGCTGCGTTAGAATGTTAAGGGGGCAATTTAGCATGGTCAATCCACCGAACCTGCACATCTTTGGAGGAAACTGGAGCGCCAAGAGCAAACCCATGCAGACACGGGGAGAACATGCAAACTCTGCACAAACAGTGACCCGAGCCAGGAATCAAACCCAGATCCCTGGAGCTGTGAGGCAGCAGTGCTAACCAGCGTGCCGTATTACTCACAACAAGCCATGCAGATCAGATCCTACTAAACTGGACAGGTGTACTGCACCTGTGACCCTTTCTTTTATTATTCTAGAACGTCTTCATGTCTCCCAGTTACAGACCTGAAAAGTTAACTTTGTTTCTCTCTTCAAGATTGAGACCAAAAGTGGAACAGGAGCTGTTCAAAGAGTTCTAGTTATGTAAATATTTTACTGTAAATTACCACGATTGTTGTAAAGGTTAAATAGGAAGGTTTAGTAGACCAATGTTCCAGTCAGTAAGCAGCATCATTTTCTTAGTTATTGTGTTCAGAAAATTATACTGAGTATACAACACAATGATCATCAAAATTTGATAAAGCATTATTTAACTTTACAAAACAATTCAGATTTAAGTCCTGGTTGTTAATCACTGGATAGTCCCCTTTAGTGTCTATAGTACACACCTTACACAGGCATACACTGTTACAGCTCCTGGAAACCTCCCGGAGACTCCAAACGCTTTCCCTTAATCTTCTTTTAGTTTTCTTTGCAAATTGTGATTTTTGCTCCTTCCGCAAAGCTGCAGTTTTGTGAACTGCCTCGGTGGAAAGTGGGTGGCAGGTGGAAAGGAGCAAATTCCTTATAAATATCACCAGGTCAGAGCAAACAGATTGGTTGAGAAAGTGAACTGTTTGCAAATTGATGAAATAGCTTTGCAATCGGAGGACAATAAACAGTGATGGCATTCCAGTGCTAACATTACGGAAAGAAATAAACTAATATGTGCAAAGAACCAATTTAGCCGTGGGTCAGTGGCAACACCCTCGTTTCTGGGTCAGATTTTATAGATTCAATTCTAATCCACTATCTAGTGTAATACTATCTCAGTGTAGTATTAAGGAAATGCTGAACCATCAGAGCTAATCTCCTTTAATGAAAAGATAAATGCCAGTCCTGGGGTGTATTTAATACCACCCCTCCTAGGTGCCAACACAGCCCAAGATTTATTTTAGTCTTAACACAAAAGCATCTTGTTCTCACACCAGTTTTCCAATGTTGTTCCTCTTGCAAACTGCAACTTAATCTATGGACGAGTGGCAACTGAAGACGGATCCTTAAAGATGCAAAGACCTTTTCAGAGGCTATCTTTGGTTTCAGATTCCATTATTGATATTGTGGCAAAACGGACCACCTAAAATGATGATTTACGGAGCATGCTGGGATAATTGGACAAGCACTGAAACAGACAGACTGCAACCTCAAAAGAAAAGGACAGAGAGAAACAGAAAGAAGGCTGCAGCTCAGATAACTGAATACACAGGAAGTAGGCCATCCCAAAGACAATGGACACTCTCTGGTCAAACATACTTGTTTACCAGATAAAAGGGGCACTTAGTCCTTTATCTCGGAGGGGGGGGGGGGGTAAGTGACCTACGCGCCTCCAGCACCTACAGGCATGGCCGTTGGGTACACACCCAGAAATCGGTGTGAGCAGCACCTGATTGAACTCTTATTGATCAGGGGGATCAGGCCCAGATCGATTGATTGCCAAGAAGCAGCATATAGATTGTCCAAAAGAACACGAAAGCAAGGAGGGATAAAAGGTGCTGCACTATTGGAGAAGCTCTCTCTCTCTCTGACGCATGATCGAGCAACAACAACAATGACCATCACCAGCAACGACCAGTACGAGGAGAGCCACCATACTGGAGAAGGAAGGAAGACCAGAGCCAGACCAAAGAATGAGACTACGCCAAGGACTAGAGACCAACACATGGATAAAGGCCAATATCTTTTAGCTACTTGCAACAGTTAAGTCAAAGTCTAGTATTGGACTTGAACTTTAGTATTCTGTGCAATAACTTATTTTTGATTGGGGGGGGTGATTATTAATTGTGTGTAATAAATATTGGTGTTACAACAGTGAGTGGAATCGGCTGCCGTCGGTGGTGGTAGAGGCGAACTCACTGGGGTCTTTTAAAAGGATGAGTATATGGGATCTAATAGGATTGGGACTTACAGATAGTTCTATGGTTCTATAGATGTGATCGGCGTAACTTGTGGGCCGAAGGGCCTGTTTGTGTTGTAGTGTTCTATGTTCTAACAAGAAGCCTACTTGCAATTCTTTGTCCACCATATAAGGGTTAAATCAAACTGTGTGGCAGATGCAGCAATAGTATTTTGTATGTTACTACATGTACCCTACTGCTATTTAACCTCGATTTCTTTGCCTTGCAAAACTTCATTGCTTCATTTGTTTATTTTTTAACATAACAGCCTTGTTAACCTAAGCAGCATTTTGACCAGTAGGGTCCTGATGATCTCGCTGGCAAGCTCGTGGTATTATCACTCAACGATTAATCCAGAAACTCAGCTAATGTTCAGGGGACCCGGGTTCGAATCCCACCACAGCAGATGGCGGAATTTGAATTCAATAAGAAAAGACTGGAATTTTGCATCTACTGATGAAACCATCATCGATCGTCAGAAAAAAAAACCCCACTGGTTCATTAATGTCCTTTAGGGAAGGAAATCTGCCGTCCTTATCTGGTCTGGCCTTCATGTGACTCCAGAGACACAGCAATGTGGTTGAGTCTCAATGCGCTCGGGCAACTAGGGATAAATGCTAGCGACACCCATGTCCCACAAATCAGTAAAAAATACCTCAGAACTGTTGGAGGAACGATGCATGAAGCAATAGTTTTACAGCTGGGGGTGGGGGGGTCTTAACAATTAAACTCAGCCTTTCCTCTTGTCTGCTGTCTTTAACACTGGACTCCAATAAATCCCAGGATAAGCTTTGTGTTCATATTGCAGAATGAAATCTAACCCAGTGGGAGCACATATCAGAAACACATAGAAGTGCAGCTCAGGAATATTTTGCTTTTTTCAGTAGTGTTTAAGGTGAACTAACTGCACTGTGGGCATACCTACACCCCAGGGTCTGCAGCCGTTCAGGAAAGCAGCTCACCACTATCTTCTCAAGGGCAAATAGGGATGGGCAATGAAATGGCTGGCTGAGTCAGTTACGCCTACATCCTGAGGACAAATAAAGATTAGCTCCTTCGTAGTGTTCTGACGTCCAATGTCTATTAAAACTGTAACTCGATTATGGAATAGAAATGAATCAGTGGATGGTATTTATTGGAGGTACAGGTTTCAGAGATGTGTATTGTCTCCAGACAGGACAGTAAGTGAGGTTTTGCAAACCCAGGCAAATCGTGGGGGTTACAGATAGTGTGACATGAACCCAAGGTCCTGGTTGAGGCCGTCCTCATGTGTACGAAACTTGGCTATCAGTCTCTGTTCAGCGACTCTGCGCTGTTGTGTGTTGTCAGTGGTCACAGGCATTCAGCCTCTGACCTTTGGGTAAGCATTCTCCAAGGCGGCCTTCACGACACATGACAGCGCAGAGTTGCTGAGCAGAGACTGATAGCCAAGTTCCGCACACATGAGGATGGTCTCAACAGGGATCTTGGGTTCATGTCGCACTATCTGTAACCTCCGTGACTTGCCTGGGTTTGCAAAACCTCACTTACTGTACTGTCTGGAGACAATACACATCTCTTTAACCTGTGCTCAGTGCTCCTTCCACTCACGTTGTTAGCCACTTTAAGACTTGAACAGCAGGTTAGTGTAAAGATTCGCATTCTAATCAGTAGTCTGTAAACTGTCTGTGCTTTATATGCTCTGTCTGAGGCCAGAACTCTTCATTCACCTGATGAAGAGGGAAACCCCGAAAGCTTGTGAGTTTACTATCAAATAAATCAGTTGGACTTAAACCTGGTGTTGTCAGACTTTCTACTGTGTTTACCCCAGCCCAATGCCGGCATCTCCACATCATGACATTTATTGGAGGTGACAGGAGTCTCATCCACCAGCTCCTTTCTCCTCTTTTTCGGAAAGTACACCAAATTGATTACCTCTCAGACGGTTGGAGCTGGATCAAGGAGATCAGGTGCAGAATCCCACTCTAGAGGGCTACCAGCCAATCGGAGGCTGGCAGCTCTGCATTGCTCAGCAGTGCTACTGGGAGAGTGGTGGTAGCTGCCGGTAATGTACCCACCAAAGGTGCAGGATCACAAAATGAACACAGGCCACAAGTGAATGATTGTGGGATGTAGATTGCAAAGGGAGATGGAGGTTGCAAGAGCACATTGGTGGCTCTCAGCATTCTCCTCCCCTTCCTGATGCCAGGGTCCTCGATCATATACTGAGTGCCTTTGAACCCTCCCCAAAAGCAGCATTCAACACCCAATAGGGTAGGAATTATCAAATTACTCCTTCCTAAGTGTATCACCTCATATTTCTCAGGATTAAATTCCACCAGCCACTTATTTGCCCATGCTATATACACCCTCGTCAGGCCTCATTTGGAGTACTGTGCGCAGTTCTGGTCGCCTCACTATAGGAAAGACGTAGAAGCTATTGAAAGGGTGCAGAGGAGATTTACAAGGATGTTGCCTGGACTGGGAGGCATGCCTTATGAAGATAGGTTGAGGGAGCTGGGACTCTTTTCCCTGGAGAGGCGTAGGTTGAGAGGCGACCTGATAGAAGTTTATAAAATGTTGAGAAGAATAGATAGGGTGGACTCTCAGAGGCTATTTCCCCGGGCTGAAATGGTCGCTACGAGAGGACACAGATTTAAGGTGCGGGGAGGGAAGTACAGAGGTGATGTTAGGGGTAAGTTTTTCACTCAGAGGGTGCTGAGTGAATGGAATCGGCTGCCGTCGTCGGTGGTGGAGGCGAACTCGCTGGGGTCTTTTAAAAGACTTCTGGATGAGTATATGGGGTTTAATGGGATTGGGGGTTATAGATAGGTCTATAGATTGGTGGGGTTGATGTGATCGGCGCAACTCGAGGGCCGAAGGGCCTGTTTGTGCTGTAATGTTCTATGTTCTATATCTTCTTGCAGGCCAAGAAACTCAGCCTCCACTGTTTATCACCCATCCAATCTTTATATCATCCGCAAACTTACTGATTCTACAGCCCACATAGTCATTAATGGCGTTTATATAAATGATGAATGATAGGGAACCCAACACTGATCCCTGTTGTACACCACTGGACACTGGCTCCCAGTCACGAAGGCAGCATTCTGTCATCACCCTCTATCTCCTACAACTGAGCTCATTTTAAATCTACTTTATCAAGTTACTGTGTATCCCATGTTCATTTGCTTTCTTTACAAGTCTCCATGTGGGACCTTGTCAAAGGTTTGGCTGAAATCCAGATAAACTACATCAACTACACTACCCTTATCTACGCACCTAGTCACTCCTCAAAAAATTCAATCAAATTTGTTGGTCATGACCACCCTCTGAAGTACTCCACTGTACCGCAAGCCCATGGATAACCTCACAATGCTCCACTTCTCTAGGTTCCACCCTAAACACGTTAAAGAAGCCATCCCCTACGGATAAGCCCTCCATTTCCACAGGATCTGCTCAGATGAGGAGGATTGCAACGGACACCTACGAATACTGAAAGACGCCCTTATAAGAACAGGATATGGTGCTCGACTCATCGATTGACAGTTCCGATGCGCCACAGCGAAAAACCGCACCGACCTCCTCAGAAGACAAACAGGGGACACGGTGGACAGAGAACCCTTCACTGTCCAGTACTTCCCCGGAGCGGAGAAGCTACAACATCTCCTCCGGAGCCTTCAACACATCATTGATGAAGACGAACATCTCGCAAAGGCCATCCCCACACCCCCACTTCTTGTCTTCAGACAACCACACAACCTCAAACAGACCATTGTTCACAGCAAACTACCCAGTCTTCAGGAGAACAGTGACCACAACACCACACAACCCTGTCACAGCAACCTCTGCAAGACATGCCGGATCATTGACATGGATGTCATCATTTCACATGAGAACACTATCCACCAGGTACATGGTACATACTCTTGCGACTCGGCCAACATCGTCTACCTGATATGCTGCAGGAAAGGATGTCCCGAGACATGGTACATTGGGGAGACCATACAGACGCTACGACAACAATTGAATGACAATCACCAGGCAGAAGCATTCCTTTCCAGTTGGGGAACACTTCAGTGATCACGGGCATTCGGCCTCTGACCTTCGGGTAAACGTTCTCCAAGGTGGCTTTCACGACACACGACAGCGCAGAGTCACTGAGCAGAGGCTGATAACCAAGTTCTGCACACATGAGGACGGTCTCAACCAGGATCTTGGGTTCATGTCACACTATCTGTAACCCCCATGACTTGCCTGGACTTGCAAAATCTCACTAACTGTCCTGTCTGAAGTCAATACACATCTCTTTAATTTGTGCTTAATGCTCTCTCCACTCACATTGTCTGTACCTTTAAGACTTGATTATCTGTAAAGACTCACATTCCAACTATTATCTTGTAAATTGAGTTTGTGTCTGTATATGACCTGTTTGTCATAGAGGTTTACAGCATGGAAACAGACCCTTTGGCCCAATTTGTCCATGTCTTTTTTTAAAACCCCTAAGCTAATCCCAATTGCCCGCATTTGGCTCATACCCCTCTATACCCATCGTACCCATGTAACTATCTACATGCTTTTTAAAAGATAAAATTGTACCCGCCTCTACTACTGGCAGCTTGTTCCAGACACTCACCACCCTCTGTGTAAAAAAATTGCCTCTCTGGACACTTTTGTATCTCTCCAGTCTCACCTTAAACCCTCTAGTTTTACATTCCGCTACCTTTGGGAAAAGGTATTGACTACCTACCTTGTCTATGTCCCTCATTATTTTATAGACCTCTATAAGATCACCCGTCAGCCTCCTACGCTCCAGAGAAAAAAGTCCCAGTGTATTCAGCCTCTCCTTCTAACTCAATCCATCAAGTCATGGTAATATCTTGGTAAATCTTTGCTGTACTTTTTCTAGTTTAATAATATCCTTTCTATAATAGGGTGACCAGAATTGCACACAGTATTCCAAGTGTGGCCTTACCAATGTCTTGTACAACTTTGTAAAAAGTCCCCTCGAAAGCTTGTGAGTTTACTATCAAATAAATTGGTTGGATTAAAACCTGGTATTGTCAGACTTTTTACTGTGTTTACCCCAGTCCAAGGCCGGCACATCCACATCATTGTACAACTTCAACAAGATGTCCCAACTCCTGTATTGTCCTCACTCACCTGATGAAGAAGCCTGAGACTCCGAAAGCTTGTGCTGCAGGGACTTTAACTTGGTGTTTGAGAATTCTTACTGTGCTTACCCCAGTCTAACGCCAGCATCTCCACATCATGACCTCCCCTGTGGCCAGAGGAACTGAAAATTTGGGTCAAAGTCCCTGCAATCTCCTCCCCTGCCTCTCACAATAGCCTAGGGCACAAATCATCCTGACCTGGAGGTTTGTCCACTTCTAAGCCTCCAATATCTTGTCCTTCCTGATATCAATTTGCTCAAGAACCTTACAGTCTTTATAGAAGTTTATAGAAGTTTATAGACAGTCTCTGTCTCTAAATTCCATATTTTCATCCTCATTCTCTTGGCTAAAAACAAATGTGAAGTATTCATTCAACATACTACTAATGTCCTCTGGTTCCATCCACAGATTGTCCCCTTAGTCCCAAATGGGCTCCACTCTTTCCCTGGTTCTCCATTTCTCATTGATATGCTCGAGAATAGCTTGGGATTTTCCCTACTTTTAACAGCGAGGGTTTTCCTCATATCCCTTTTTTGCTTTCCTAATTAGCTTAAGCTTCACCCTGCACATTCTATACCTCACTAATGTCTCCACTGATTTGCTCCTCTTTAACTTGTTAAAAGCCTTTTTTTCCCTTCTCACCATATCCTGAATTTCTCTGGTCACCCATGGTTCTCTGGGTTTGTTACTCTTATCAACCAAGTGGGAACATGCTGGGCTTGCATTTTCTCCATTACCTTTCCAAATGTCCCCCGCTGCTCTTCCGTAGGTTTTCTGAATAGTAGCTGCTCCCAGTCCACCTCGGACACGAAAGTAACAATACTTTTCGCCACATGCTAATACATGTGACATTAATAAATCAAATCAAAGATGCATTAAATGTTTTCAAAGAGACTTAATAAGCCACTTATGAGGTTAATAAATGATATGGAGATACTGGCGTTGGACTGGGATAGGCACAGTAAGAAGTCTTACAACACCAGGTTAAAGTTCAACAGCTTTATTTAGTAGCATGAGCTTTCAAAGCTATGCCCCTTCATCAGGTGAGTGGAGGATTGGATTTAGAAACAAGGCATATATAGACACAAACTCAATTCACAAGATAATGGTTAGAATGCAAGTTTTTGGTAATCAAGTCTTTACAGGTGGAGATAAGATTAAGGACAGGTTAGAGAAGTGTGAATTGTCTCAAGCCAGGACAATTAGTGAGATTTTGCAAGTTGTGGGGGTTATAGATAGTGTGACATGAACTCAACATCTTGGTTGAGGCCGTCCTCACGTATGCGGAGCTTGGCTATCAGTTTTTGCCTGGCGACTGTGTTGTCGTGTGTTTTGAAGGTGGCCTTCACGACATTTATAGCGAGGGGGATAGAATATAAAAGCAGGGAAGTCTTGCTGCAACTGTACAGGGCACTGGTGAGGCCACAGTTGGAGTACTGTGTGCAGTTTTGGTCGCCGCACTTGCGCAAGGATATTTTGGCCTTGGAGGGAATGCAGAGAAGGTTCACTAGGCTGATACTGGGGATGAAGAGGTTGGACTATGAAGAGAGACTAAATAGACTAGGTCTGTACTCATTGGAGTTTAGAAGGATGAGGGGGGATCTTATAGAGACGTATAAGATAATGAAAGGCATGGATAGGGTAGAGGTAGAGAGATTCTTCCTGATTAGAAAGGATAGCAGGACTAGAGGGCACAGCCTCAAGATAAGGGGGGGGGGCAGTTTAGAATGGAGTTGAGGAGGAACTTCTTCACTCAAAGGGTGGTGAATCTCTGGAATTCTCTGCCCATTGAAGTGGTGGAGGCTGCCTCGCTGAGTATATTTAAGTCACGGGTAGATAGGTTTCTGATAGACAGGGGAATTAAGGGTTATGGGGAGAAAGTGGGAAAGTGGAACTGATCCACTTCAGATCAGCCATGATCTTATTGAATGGCGGGGCAGGCTCGAAGGGCTAGATGGCCTACTCCTGCTCCTATTTCTTATGTTCTTACGACACACGACAGCACAGAGTCACTGAACAGAGACTGATAGCCAAGTTCCGCACACGAGGACGGTCTCAACAGGGATCTTGGGTTCATGTCGCACTATCTGTAACCCCTGTGACTTGCCTGGGTTTGCAAAACCTCACTTACTGTACTGTCCGGAGACAATACACATCTCTTTAAACTGTGCTTAACCCTCTCTCCACTCACACTGTCTGTACCTTTAAGACTTGAATAGCAGGTTAGCTGGAAAGACTCACATTCTAATCAGTAACTGTGTGTGACCTGATACACCCTTCTCTGATCAGAACCTTCTACACATTTGACGAAGGAACAGTGTTTCCGAAAGCTTGTGCATTTAATATCAAATAAACTGTTTGGACTTTCACCTGGTGGTGGGAAACTGCTTCCGGCGCACTGAGAGCGAGCTGCCGGCACTGAGCACGCGCACCGAGAGCAAGTTGCCGGCACGGAGACCGAACCGCCGGCACTGAGCCTGCGCACTGCGGCTGAACAGCCAAGAATGAGCCTGCGCACTGTGGCTGAACGGCCAAAAATGAGCCGGCGCACTGTGGATGAACCACAAGAGCTGAGCCTGCGCACTATGACCGAGCTGCCGGCATTTCACCTGTGCACTGCGTGACCGAGCTGCCGGTACTGAGCGTGTGTATTGAGACCGAGCTGCCGGTATTGAGCTTGCGCACTGAGAGTGAGCTGCGGGATTGGTGTGGTGACTGCGGAAGGCGGTGGTTCCGGTTCAGAGGTCCAGGCGGCCGGAAGTGGTTTGAGTGTGGCTGCTCGTTGATGCCGGAGCGGAGGAGCGGGAGCCGGTCAGTAAGGGGCAGGGGGCAAGGGGCAAGGGGCCAGGGGGCAAGGGGCCAGGGGGCAAGGGGCAGGGGGGAAGGGGCCAGGGGGGAAGGGGCCAGGGGGGAAGGGGCCAGGGGGGAAGGGGCCAGGGGGGAAGGGGGCCAGGGGGGAAGGGGGCCAGGGGGGAAGGGGGCCAGGGGGGAAGGGGCCAGGGGGGAAGGGGCCAGGGGGGAAGGGGGCCAGGGGGCCAGGGGGGAAGGGGGCCAGGGGGGAAGGGGCAGAGGGCAAAGGGGCCAGGGGGGAAGGGGCAAGGGGGGAAGGGGCAGAGGGCAAAGGGGCCAGGGGGGAAGGGGCAAGGGGGGAAGGGGCAGAGGGCAAAGGGGCCAGGGGGGAAGGGGCCAGGGGGGAAGGGGCAGAGGGCAAAGGGGCCAGGGGGGAAGGGGCAGAGGGCAAAGGGGCCAGGGGGGAAGGGGCAGAGGGCAAGGGGCCAGGGGGGAAGGGGCAGAGGGCAAGGGGCAGGGACAGCCTAGCCAGCCCAGCCCGCAGAGCTGCTGATTGTGGAATATTTCAGTGTTTATTGCTGTGTGATTACAGCAGGAGTCTGTGTCCAGCTTCCTCCCATTTCCAGCTCCAATTATCCAGTAGGAAAGGCCAGTTGCAGCATTCAGTGGATCAAAGCTGCCCACAAGCTGCCGTGGAGTTCAGTGCAGACTCCCCCCTAAATCCCACTGTTTGGGCAGTCAGAGAGTGGATCATTACTGATAATTTCCGTTAGATTTTGGACAGAAATGCCCTCCAGAACAATCCCTCCCTATCCAAGGAGAGGGAGACACCAACAGGAGTTTACACACCAGTGAGCTTGACAGCTGTCATGAGGAAAGTGCTTGGAATTAATCATTAAAGAGCTGGGCACTGAGACAAGCTCCAGGTATTTGGGAAGAGTCAGCAGGATTTTCTTAAATGTGTGCAGTAATCTCCAGGGCAAGCATTAGCTTCAGCAGTGGCTGAATGGAGCTCCCCGAGCTTCTGCCAAATTTTGTGTATCATTGATTGGGGAGGCACCACGGTTTAGTTTCTCTGCAAGGTACCAATTTGCTGCACAAAGACCTTGGCCAGTGTGGATATGGTTGAGGAGAGCCTAATGTTGGTGGTCTTAGCCATGCAGGCTGGTGTGATGGGACGTGGGCAGGTGGATTGGTAAGATCATTGTGTAACAAACACCAGGCTTGGGTTGATGTAAATCTCTCTCTTACTGCAATTTCCTTCCTTATGTGAAGGGGTGTGATGTTGCTCAGGATTGGGAGCCTGGGGTTTTGAGTTGATTGGAGGATTTTACGTATTGTTGTTAAACTGAATATGCACAAGACTGGTGTGGGATGAGTTGTGGCATGTTGGTGCACAGTACTCTGCAGTTGAGTAGGCAATGGCAACAACTGAGATCCTTAAGATTTGAGCATTTGCACACCATGAAGATCTGGCAAGTTTGCTGAGGGTCATTTTGCATTTTGATCTTTGCTGTTTTCTTGATCAGAAGTTTTTTGTGTGCCTATATTTGATTAAGGATAATACCAAGGTAAATGGGCTATAGTTGTGATTTAATTTCTTCCAATTCAAGGAGATGTTCTCGCTTGGTGTTGGCATTGTGGAGGGAAAATATACCAGAGACTGTTTTGTTGTTGCTGGGCTCCAGTTGCCATGCCATAAAGTAGTTGTCATGATGTGGGTATACCGGCGTTGGACTGGTGTAAACACAGAAAAAAGTCTGACAACACCAGTTTTTCATCCAGACACATGGAACAGCCATGGGGACCAAATTTGCATCTCAATATGCCAACATCTCCATGCACAGGTTCGAACAGCATAGAACCCAGCAAAGAACCCTACAGTGCAGAAACAGGCCCTTCGGCCCATCGAGTCTGCACCGAACACAATCCCACCCAGACCCTATCCCCATATCCCTACACATTTACCTGCTAATCCCTCTAACCTACACATCCCAGGACACTAAGGGGCAATTTTAAGCATAGCCAATGAACCTAACCCGCACATCTTTGGACTGTGGGAGGAAACCGGAGCACCCGGAGAAAACCCACGCAGACACGAGAAGAATGTGCAAACTCCACACAGACAGTGACCCAAGCCGGGAATCGAACCCAGGACCCTGGAGCTGTGAAGCAGCAGTGCTAACCACTGTGCTACCGTGCCGCTCAAGACTTCTTCACTGCACAGAATCTTCAACCGATGCTGTACACTAGATACATCGATGACATTTTCTTCCTTTGGCCTCATGGTGAACAATCACTGAAACAACTAAATGATGATATCAACAAATTCCACCCCACCATCAGACTCACCATGGACTATCCCCAGAATCAGTTGCATTCTTGGACACACGCATCTCCATTAAGGATGGTCACCTCAGCACCTCACTGTACTGCAAACCCACAGACAATCTCACAATGCTCCACTTCTCCAGTTTCCACCCTAAACATGTTAAAGAAGCCATTCCCTATGGACAAGCCCTCCGTATACACAGGATTTGCTCAGATGAGGAGGATCGTGACAGACACCTCCAGACCCTGAAAGATGCCCTCATAAGAACAGGATATGGTGCTCGACTCATAGATCGGCAGTTCCGATGCGCCACAGCGAAAAACCGCACCGATCTCCTCAGAAGGCAAACACAGGACACAGTGGACAGGGTACCCTTCGTCATCCAGTACTTCCCCGGAGCGGAGAAGCTACGACATCTTCTCTGGAGTCTTCAACATATCATTGATGAAGACGAACATCTCGCCAGGGCTATCCCCACACCCCCACTTCTTGCTTTCAGACAACCACACAACCTCAAACAGACCATTGTTCGCAGCAAACTACCCAGCCTTCAGGAGAACAGTGACCACAATACCACACAACCCTGCCACAGCAACCTCTGCAAGACATGCCGGATCATCGACATGGATACCATCATCACACGTGAGAATATCGTCCACCAGGTACATGGTAAATACTCTTGCAACTCGGCCAACATTGTCTACCTGATACGTTGCAAGAAAGGATGTCCCGAAGCATGGTACATTGGGGAGACCATGCAGACGCTACGACAACGGATGAATGAACATCGCTCGACAGTCACCAGGCAAGACTGTTCCCTTCCTGTTGGCGAACACTTCAGTGGTCACGGGCATTCAGCCTCTGACCTTCGGGTAAGCATTCTCCAAGGCGGCCTTCATGACACACAGTGCAGAGTCGCTGAACAGAGACTGATAGCCAAGTTCCGCACACATGAGGACGGTCTCAACAGGGATCTTGGGTTCATGTCGCACTATCTGTAACCCCCGTGACTTGCCTGTGTTTGCAAAACTTCACTTACTGTACTGTCTGGAGACAATACACATCTCTTTAAACTGTGATCAGTGCTCCTTCCACTCACATTATCAGCCACTTCAGGTCTTGAACAGCAGGTTAGGTGTAAGGATTCGCATTCTAATCAGTAATCTCTAAACTGTCTGTGCTTTATATGCTCTGTCTGAGGCCAGAACTCTCCATTCACCTGACGAAGGGACTAACCCCGAAAGCTTGTGAATATATTATCAAATAAATAGGTTGGACTAAAACCTGGTGTTGTCAGACTTTTTACTGTATAAAGTAGTTGGCCAGCTTTGCAACATCATTATTTAAAGGAAATAATGTCTAATGAATTTACTGGAGTTTGAAGGAGTAACACATGCTGTGGATATAGAGAAGCCTGTAGATATACTGTATTTGGATTTCCAGAAAGCATTTGATAAGAATCATACAATATTGTGTGGATCCATCGAGTCCACACAAACTCTCCTCTGGACCATTTTCCCCAGGCCCTATCCCCATAATACTTCTGACCTACTCAGCATCAGCCTATCTTGTACATCTTTGGACTGTGGGAGGAAACCCACACAGACACAGGGAGAACATGCAAACTGCACACAGTCACCCAAGACTGGAATCAAACCCAGGTTCCTGGCGCTGTGAGGCAGCAGTGTTAATCACAGTGCCACCACAAACTACACCGTGACTGCCAGTGCAACTTTTGCACAACTTCCAAGATCCCTATTGGGTAATTGAACCCCGATCTTTCGCGTGACAAACAGGAATATTAACCACTATGCTAACGTGGATAAAATGCCATGTCAGATTATTGCAAACAATAGATGTTCATGGGGTTGGGGGTAACATATAAGCCTGCATTGAAGATTGGCTGGCTGGCTGAAAACAGAGTATGTATAAATGGGTCTTTGTCTGTTTGGCAGAATGTGATGAATGGAGTCCTGCAGGGGTTTATTCTGAGGCCTCAACTTTTTATAATTTATAGCAATGGCTTAGATGAAGGCATGGTAGCCAAACTTGCAGACGGTTCAATGAGTGGGCAAAAATCTGGCAGATGGAATATAATGTGGGAAAATGCAAAGCTGTTCACATTGGCAGGAAGAATAAAAATATTAGTGTGTTGCTTAACTGGAGACAGGCTGCAGAATGCTGAGGTGTAAAGAGAAGAAAGGTTTAGGTGTTCTCTCACATGGGTCAGAAAAAAACTAGCATGCAGGTACAGCATGTAATCAGGAAGGCTAATGGAATGCTATCGTTTACTACGAGAGGAGTTGAACATAAAAGATAGCTCCGAAAAGAGTGATATGGACTTGAAACTTTAACTATTTTCTCTCTTCACAGATTCTACCAGACCTGCTGAGTTTTTTCCTAACAGTTTCTGTTTTTTTTTCCAAATTCCAGCATCTGCAGTATTTTGCTTTTATTAAAGTAAGGATGTTATGCTTCAGTTGTACAGGGCATTGGTGAGATTGCATCCCCATTACTGTGTGCAGTTTAGGAACATTGGAGTTAGGAGCAGATGTAGACAATTCAACCTTTGGAGCCTGTTCCAATCAGATCATGGCTAATCTCTTCCTGGTCTCAAATCCACCTCCCTACCTGTTCCCAATATCCCTTTAACGCTGTTTTTATCTCAAGCAAGTTGTCAAGCATGAATTACCCTTCATAAAACCATGCTGACAATGGTGGATTGACGCACTTGTTGAACAAAAATCTGTTTATTCAGCCTTGAATATATTGCAGTGACCCAACTTCCAATGCCCTCTGTGCAAGCGAATTCCAAAGATCAACGGGCCTCAGCTTCATTTTAATTGGGAGACTCTTTATTTTCAAACTGTTCCTCTATGAGAAGCAACATCCGCTCAGCATCTACCCTGTCCTCCTGCTGCCCCTTTCCCCATCCCTCAGAATCTTACATTTTACTTTTGGTGACAGAGGGATGGATGTTGCTAAATAGCTTTTGGTGATATTGGTTGAGGAAGGAATGTTGATTTGATGCAGGGGATGTTATGGGAATGTAGTTGAGGTACAAGGTCAGTTGTATCTTATTGAATGCCGAGGGCTGAGTCTCCTTTTCTTATGCTAACTTTTTCAATATCTGACCAGGCAACAGAACTTTTGTTTCTTGCTCTCCTCACTCACTGTACTGTCTGGAGACAATACACATTCTTTAACCTGTGATCAGTGCTCCTTCCACTCACGTTGTCGGCCACTTTAGGACTTGAACAGCAGGTTAGGTGTAAAGATTCGCATTCTAATCAGTAATCTGTAAACTGTCTGTGCTTTATATGCTCTGTCTGAGGCCAGAACTCTCCATTCACCTGATGAAGAGGCAGTCTCCTCGAAAGCTTGTGAGTTTACTATCAAATAAATCGGTTGGACTAAAACCTGGTGTTGTCAGACTTTTTGCTGTGTTTACCCCAGTCCAACGCCGGCACATCCACATTATTGCAGCTGTACAAAGCCTTGGTGAGGCCATGCCTGGAGCATTGCATGCAGTTTTGCTCTTACAGGCGGCATGTTGGCACAGTGGTTAGCACTATTATCTCACAGCACCAGGGACCCGGGTTTGATTCCCAGCTTGTGTTATTGTCTGTGCAGAGTTTCCTCCTTGTGTCTGAATGGCTTTCCTTCAGATGCTCCAAATTCCTCCCACCGTCCAGGGATGTTAGGGTTATGTTGATTGGCCATGGCCTTAGTATCAGGGGAACTGGCTAGGGTAAATGCATGGGGTTATGGGATTGGGCTGGGTGGAATTGTTGTTGTAGACTCGATGGGCTGAGTGGCTTTCTGCACTGTAGGCTACTATGAGTTGATGATTCTTATCTAAGAAAGGAAATATTTTCCATAGAGGGAGTGCAGTGAATGTTCAGGCTGATTGTTGGGATAGCGGGTTTATCATATGAGGAAAGATTGGGCCAATTGATCCTACATTCACTGAAATTTAGGAGAATGAGGGGACCTGATTGAAACCTGTAAACTTCTGACAGGGTCACAGTCTCGGGATATGAGGGAGGCTGTTTGAACTGAGCTACAGAGATTTTCTTTTACCTAAAAGGTAGTGAGCCTCTGGAATTGTTAACCATTGAAGGCTGGGAAGTCACTGAACATGTTTCAGAAGGAAATGGATAGGTTTCTATGTATGCCATGATGGCGCCGAACCAAGGTGACTTCTTGCAAGCTGAGCCCAACATACCTTCTAATCCTATATTTTGTTCTGTGCTTCTACTACATTATTCCAGCTCTTTTAAACTCTCCAACAATGCTTTTATTGAATCTCTTGTTGATTTGTCAATCTTTAGGCCGAAAAAGCTTTTTCCCTGCTGCCATCAGACTTTTGAATGGACCTACCTCTCATTGCATTGATCTTTCTCCACACCCTAGCTATGAATGTAACACTACACTCTGCATCCTCTGCTTTCCTTCCTTTGTACGGTATGTTTTGTTTGTGTAGCGTGCAAGAAATAATACTTTTCACTGTATACAAATATATGTGACTATAAGAAATCAAATCAAAATCAAGGAGTATGGAGAGGGCCTGGGAGTATGATGTTGAGATAGAGGGTCAGCTGTGGTCATAGTGAAAGGTGGAGCAGGTCCAAGGGCTGAATAGTCTCCTCCTGCTCCTATTTTCTATGTTTTTTTACTTGTGCTGAACTGATTTGTGATAAAATATATTGATATGTCACAAGAATCTTTCTTAACTTTTCCAGATGCTACCTTTAAATAGTAATCTTGAGGAAGGTGCCTGACAGTATGGAGTTGCCAAACTACAGCAGGCAACTGATGCAGCAGTTGTACACCCTGAGAAAGGAGGAACTGTTCTGTGACTGCACTTTATTTATTGGAAGCACTCCGTTTAGAGCGCACAAACTCGTACTGGCCGCCTCCAGTTTGCTCTTTAAATCTCTGCTGGACAACACAGACACGATTTCCATTGACCAGGCTGTTGTCTGCCCAGCAGAGTTTGCTGTTCTTTTGGAGATGATCTACACGGGGAAAGTTCCACCAGGGAAGCACAACTTTACAAAAGTTGTTTCTGTTGCTGACAATTTGCAAATGTTTGATATCGCTGTGAGCTGCAAAAACATCGTAGCAAATCTAATGAAGCACACTGCGGCAAATGAAATGACTGTGTCTAGCCCTGCTGTAGGTGAAGCTGTACAGCATCTCGAGACACACAATCCAGCAGACACAACTCAATATTGCGCAATGCAAGAATCCAACAAGATTGAGGAGCCTGCTCCTAATGTTACCGAGATAACTGGGACAGCTGAGCAAAACTTGTGTCTGGAAGGATTAAGCTCTGCTGGCTTTGAAGGCTTAGAAAGCACTGGAGTTGCACTTCCCTCTGAAGAGAATATTCTCTCTGATGATACTGTTGATTCAAAACAAAGTGCTGAGCACCAAGAAGGTTTAGCAGAAAGCAATATTGCTGACGTCCAAACTGTTAGTAATTCCCCAGTTTGTACTGAGGATGGCGAAATGGTCAGTGAACCAGCCAACATGAAAGGGAAGCTCATACTATCAGGTACAGTATAATACTGTAATGTTTTCCTTTGGATTGATCTTTGTAACCACAATCAGCAGATAATTATCAATGACAAGTCATTCAGTGAGTTTCAGTCAATGAAGCAGTTGGCTTGATAGGAAATCTCTCTCAAACTCTCCCGATTAGAGTTGGGAAAGAAGTATGTTGTTCCAACAATGAATATGTGTGCCATGTTCTAATTCTTGTTTACTATTTCAGGTCAATTCTTTGTAGCAGGCTGTTGGTGAGACCACATCTAGAGTACTAAAGTTTAAAGGTTTATTTATTAGTGTCACAAGTAGGCTTACACTAACAATGCAATGAAGTTACTGTAAAAATCCCCTAGTTGCCGCACTCCGGCGCCTGTTCAGGTACACTGAGGGAGAATTTAGTATGGCCAGTGCAGCTAACCAGCATGTCTTTTGGACTGTGGTAGGAGACTGGAGCACCCGCAGGAAACCGATGCAGACACAGGGCAAATGTGTAGACTCCATTCAGACAGTAATCCAAGTCAATCTCTGGTGCTGTGAGGCAGCAGTACAACCACTGTGCCACCATGCTGTGTATAGTTTTGGTCACCTTCTTTAATAAAGGGCATAATTGAGTTAGAAGCAGTTCAGAGAAGTTTCACTTGACTCAGTCCTGGGTTGGCGTTTTATATGACGAAAGGTTGGTCAGGCTGGGCCCGTATTCATTGGACTTTAGAACGAGAGATGAAACATCAAAGATCCTGAGCGGTGTTAACGGGATGGATACTGAGAGGATTTAAAACAAAATTCATTCGTAGGATGTGGACGTCGCTGGCTGGCCAGCATTTATTGCCCATCCCTAGTTGCCTGAGAGCAATTGAGAGTCAACCACATTGCTATGGCTCTGGAGTCACATGTAGACCAGACCAGATAACGATTTCCTTCTCTAAAGGGCACTAGGTATGGGTTTTTCCGACAATTGACAAAGGGTTTCATGGTCATCAGTAAATTCTTAATTCCAGATGTTTTTTATTAAATTCAAAACCTGCTGTGGCGGGATTCAAACCTGGGTCCTTAGAACATTACTTGAGTTTCTGGATTAATAGGTTAGCGATAATACCACGAGACTATCACCGCCCCTCGTGGGAAGATGAGGGACACAGTTTAAAAATAAGAGGCCCCCATTTAAGATGGAGATGAGAATTTTTTTCTGAAGTTTGTGAGTCTTTGGATTTCTTTTCCCTGCAGAGTGATTTTTAACAGTAAGAAGTCTCATGACACCAGGTTAAAGTCCAACAGGTTTATTTGGTAGCAAACTCCACTAGCTTTCGGGGCTTTGTAGAATGTGGAGTTGAGGCCACAGTTACATCAGGCATGATCTTGCTGAATGGAGCAGCAAGCTCAAGAGCATAAATAGTGGAATTTGGATGTTCCTATGTAATGCTCCAATGTTAGTTTATAAATTTTGTAATATTTGAAGATTTATAGATCATCTTGAATTCATTTCCCAATTCAGTAGAATGAAAGAGTTTGAGTTTATACATCAGTTTTTTTTTGTCTCCAACATGTCCCAAGGTCCGTGAAACATTTTTGAAATGTAGTGTTAGTGGAGGTGCTGTATATGTTGCAATACGCCTTGAAGGTTTGACACACTGCACCCACAGGACGGAAGATAGTGAAGAGAGTGGATGTTTAAATTGATGAATGCGGTGCTTTGTCCTGGATGATGTCGAACTCAGTGTTGTCGCAGTTGCATTCATCCAATCACACTCCTGACTCATGTCTTATAGGTGGTGCGAAGGCAGGAGGCGGACAACAGAACACCTTTTTGTCTGGCCAGAGGCTGTCAGCTTTGACTATCAGATATGATAGTTGTTGTGCCTTCTAATTTTCATTGTTCATCATAGACAGGGACATCCCGATTGCCTGGTTCAAAGGCAACTGTAAACACACTGCTTTGTTCCAGATAACCATGTGCCAGAACTGGAAAGATTGTGATAGTTACAGGTACATGACAGTGTAGCTCTCACCTGTGTCTGATCACCCCTAAGAGAGCTGATTGGTCAGTGGTGAGTTAATGCACATGATATTTTAATTAACACTTTATTAAATCAGCTAAAAGTTAGCAGCTTTAATATTGTTCAGAGAATGTTGACATTGGTGTGATAGTGTACACATGAACAAAGAACAACACAGCACGGGAAACAGGCCCTTCGGCCCAATGAGCCCGCGCCGCCGTCCCATTGTCTCAGTGACCTATTCATGATTTTAGTCTCCGCCTAATGTGCGAGGATCAGGGAGGTCCAATACAGGGACAATTTGTTACCCAATCAATCAGCCTAAAAGCACATCTTTGGGATGTGGGAGGAAACCGGAGCACCCGGAGGAAACCCACGCAACCACGGGGAGAACGCGCAAACTCCCACAGACACAGGCCCAAATCCATGTGTCCGCACAGCAACAGAGATAGTCTCTGAGCTGTCATGTTGCCCTTGAGATGGTCCAGTTTAAGCACACCAACGACATGAAGCAATAGGCAACTCCCGAAGCAACATCCAAGAGCAGCCCACTACAACCTGCCGCACGCATGCCCCTTGCTGGTCAACAAGGTGGACTTAAATGCCTGTGGAGACAAAAAATTCATTATTAAACAGGCAAAGACTGTAACATCCCTGAGGCAAAAACGGAATCCCAAGCCTACAATGTTTAGTAAGGCCTGCTATATCCCCCTATATGTAGACCACTCATGTGGCTGTCTAAATGACTCTTAAACAACCCTAGCGTGCCTGCTTCCACCACCTTACTCGGCAGTGCATTCCACACCCCCACTACCCTTTGCGTGAAAAACTGCCCTCTAATATTTGTCTTATACCTAGGGTAAGGGGGGCTAAGCCCTGAAGCTGTGGCCTGATGGGAAAAATGGTCAAGTATTTAGTATAAAGTAAGGACAGCAGACCAAGCCAGATCAAAATGTCAGACCCCGGTAAAACTGACTAACTCTGAACAAAGAAATGACTAGAACCAGTGAAGGCCAAATGCTTGGCCTCAGTCTGTTTTGACTCCATATACCGTGAGATAACGTACGAGACATTAGATAAGGTCGGGAAGGAGGGAGTCACAGAATTTGCTTATTACAGAAAATAAGGCATAAAGGAGTCACAGAACCAAGGTTGGGGATGAGGGAGTCACAGAATTTGTTTTGTTCAATGTACCACTGCTTGTATTACTAACATCATGTAAGCTGATAAGAAAATGTATAATTTATTGAATTGATCCTTGTAGTGGGCGCAGTCTTGGGATAGAATCAGCAGTTAGTGTGGACTGCTGTCTGTGTCTAAGATTCAGCCAAATACTGCAAGCAGTTTTGTGATAATAAAAACTAGCTGATTTTTTGAAAAGGAAACTTTAAGTTTAATTATCACAACTCGGGAAACAAGAAATTCTCCAGTACAATATTGGTGTTAAGTGATCAAATATTTGGGCACTGTATGTTCTGTGAGATGTTTAAAATAACCTGTTTTGTATAACCTCTGCCAAACTTGATTGGATCTTGTCAATATACTATGAAGCTTCTGCAGAAATAATGTTTTTGTTTCTCTGAGCAGAAGAGCCCAGGAATCTGACAGAGCTAGAGTTCCTCTTGCAGCATAAACATGATGTAGCAGAGGCTGTTCAGGACCTGCGTGCTTTAGTGGATTGTGTGGTTAAATGTGATGACATCCCGCTAGCAGAGAAAAAGGTATTGATCAATATTTGATATCCACGTTTGAAACAATTGTCTCTTCCCCTTGCTGTTTATTCTCACTCCCCCTTCCCCGTACTCAGGAAAATGCATCCGTCCCATCCTTGACATTAACTGCTGTTTCCCAATTAAATGTACTTGCTCCACTCCTCCCTCACTCCCTCCGTTAAAGAATGGACTAAACTCCTGCGAAGTGAGGCTGGCAGGACCAAGTGAGCACCGCAAAGAAAATCACTGAAGATGAATCGTTAGGTTTCCATATCGTGGATACGTGATAGAAGTGTACAAATGTTGATTACCAGTGTATAGATTTGGAAATAGTTAAATCATTTGGGAAAAAAGGTAGTATGGTGATTGACCAAGCTTAACTGGTGTCCCCCTCCTGTGTTCTGCTTCAGGTATTCTTAGACTGCTGTAAAGAGGCAGAAAGTGGTGAAGTTTTCTGCAGGTTACTGGATAAAGTTACAGAAGAGAAGACTTTGCAACTAGAAACCCTGATATTTGTGCTTGAGCAGAACAAAGAAGCTTACCCAAGGCTGCAAACTGTGCTTCAGAATTTAAACCGAAACTTACCCATAGAACGCTTAATACTAACTGGTGAGTCCCTGCATCAGTAACTAATAGTCGCTTGTTAGTAACGAATTTGAATGCTGTTGAAGAAGAGAGACATGCTGATGAAGCTTTTTCTCTTGTGCTCATCAGGACAGACGCTAAATTTCAGAGAAAAATCAATATATATATCTGAATATATGTAGCTTCTAGCAAGTGTAAGTCCGCTGTATTAACTGCTCAGCACAGGAGGTAGTGGTGAAGTGGTATTGTAACATATCCTCCAGAAAGTGCCAGAAAATAAGATTTCCAAAAAGAAATAATCCAATCATCGGTGCAGTCATGATGAGCCTCCTTCTGTGCTGGAACAATTCTGTGGCCACCCCTTCACCTTCAATAGCATTGCCATTGCTGTATCCCCACTATCAGCATTCTGGGTGTTGCCATTGACCAGAAACTTAACTGAACTTGCCAAGTAAATACTATGGCTACAAGAGCAAGTCAGAGGTTGGGGATTCTTACCTCCTGAGTGCCCAAAGCTTGTCTACCATCTACTAGGCAAAAGTCAAGAATGTGATGGAATACTCCCCACTTGCTTAGTTGAATGTAGCTCCAACAGCAATCAAGGAGCCCGATTCCATTAAGGGCAAAGTGATTTTCTAGATTGGCACTGCAGCCACCAACTTAAGCATTCACTTCCTCCACCACTGACACAGTGTAGAAGCATTGCTGCAACATGTCAAGCCACTTTTGAAAGCAGCTTCCAAATCTGCAACCTCAAGGAGAAGCGCAGGATGTGAATGGGAACCTCATCAACTACAAATTCCCCTTCACACCACCCTGACTTAGGACTAGTCTGCTGTTCCTTCACTGTTGCTGGCTCAGAATCCTAGACTCGCTTCCTCATAGCACTCCAGATGTATCTAAACCACATATACTGCAGTATTTCTGCCACCACCTTCTCAAAGTAATTTGGGATGGGTGACAAATGCTGGCCTAGCCAGTGATGCCTCCATCCGATAAAAAAGTAAAAGTGAAGGAACTCTATTGCTTTTCAGAAGCATGCCACATTCACCAGAAAGGGCAGTGGGATCTTGGTTGAATGTTTCACGTGAATGAAGACCCCCCTCCCCCCCAGTGTAGTTGGAATGTCAGCCTACATTGTATCCAACTCTCTGGAATGGGACTTGAACCCATGACCATCAGTTGAGAATGCTGCCACTGAGTGTCAACTGATGCATGAAAGAACGTACAGTTATGAAGTTGTTTTAAATTGTAGTTATGCAGTAATTCAGAAACACATGGCAAGATAGATGATTCTTGACTGAGGGCTCAATATTGACTGGAGCACTCAGACTTTGCTGCCTTTCTTTGAATAGTAACTTGGGATCTTTTACGCTTGGCTGAGTGAAACCACAGTGCTCCACTGTAGAGTTTATTTTCTCTCTATTCTGTTTTAGGCTGGGCTAAAATTTACTTACAATTTTAACCAGCTTATCCAAATCTTTTCTAGCTTTAAAGCCACTTTTGAAGTGCGGACATTCATTTATTCTAACATAATTCCTAGCATCCAATCAATGCTTCAGCCAAGGGTGACATCGTGGCATAGTGATTAACACTGCTGTCTCACAGCGCCAGGGACCTGGGTTCAATTCCAGCCTCAGGCTGTTGTCAGTGCAGGCTCGATGGGGCAAATGGCCTTCTGCACTGTAGGATTCTATGGATGCTATGGGACTAATTTGATTCAGAAACCTTTACTTCTTTAGTTCAATCTTATGATTTGTTAAAACAGATATTTTTGCCAATTTTAGAGAATGTAATCATTTCCAAATCTGGATTTTCTAATGTGATCCAATTTATACCCGAATAGTTAGAAATGGGTATAAGATGAAGTGTGGTATTTGAATCCCACTTTGAGGCAAGCACTGTGTGCATCCTGAAGTTCAGATTTGAGCAGGTCCAAGGTGATGAGCGCATGAGGAGGAATAGGAATAACGGGGCTTAAGAGCCAGCAGACAAAACGAAAGGGAAAGGAAATTGGAAATCAAGCACAAGTCTACAGGCATCTGAATGTGCAGCCCCATTGTTGGATACCTGGTGAAATGAGGTGATGTTGAATGAGATGTTTGCTCTCTGTGCCATTCCACAGTACGGCGTCACAGCAAGCTGGAGGGAGCTAGGTTCAAGGTTCTGACTAGTGGACCAACCCTGTCACTGAGTGTGCCAGCACAATGCTGCATGGCAGCTACAGGTCATCTTGCAGATCTCTATCTCATCCACACCACGTGCGGGCAATTCCTCACATTGTCAGAGGGCTGTGCCTGTAGGAATGATCGAAACTGATCAGGGCAAACTGACTGATCGCCCAAGTGTGCTGTTCTCATTGGAGCATGATGTACTGCAATTCCAAAGAAACATCCAGCATTATGGCTAGTCAAATAGTCAGCTAATGGATACTTTGGATATTTGTCATCTGAGCAGATTGTGTTGTGCTCCTAACCTTTCCTGATCCCTAAATCATTGTTAGCCAGAGAAACATCGTGATGGGCAGCAGCAGTCAGTGAGTAAGTACCCAGATTACATGTGCAGGTACTGAGGAGGTGACAGGACAGATATTAGAACCTTAAAACTGAGTTCGGAAATGTTTTCTATAAACTTTTCGACAAATAAGTTTTAGCAAAGGTTGCTAGTACGTGTACACTTTTATCAAACCCTGACTTCAGGCCGTTGAAAAATATACATTTTAATTAGGCCTGCCAAAATGTTACTTTCACATTAATTGACTATTTCTGAAACTGAGGAAGATAGTGAATCATACATAGAACCCTACAGTGCAGAAAGAGGCCATTCGGCCTGTTGAGTCTGCACCGAACACAATCCCACCCAGGCCCTATCCCCATATCCCTATATATTATACCCACTAATCCCTCTAACCTACGCACCCATGGACACTAAGGGGCAATTTCATAGCATGGCCGATCATCCTAACCCGCACATCTTTGGACTGTGGACAATATATGGGACCTAGTCAGAAAGGGTTCATGTGAAAGAGTAAGAACCCTGAAGTCAACTTTTAGACATCCTTGAGTGAGTACTATGACTTTCACAATTATATCCAAAAATATGTTTGCTATAAAGTTGCATGGACGTTACTTAAAGGAAATTGAATGATAGAATGATACAATGCAGAAGCATTGTTGTGCCTTGGTCAATGGTTCTCAGAGCTATGGAATTGCAGTAGTGCTACTTGTCTGTTCTTTCTCCGATGCCCTACAGTTACTTTTATGAGAGGTTGTTTCCCCTGGCCAGGAAATGTAAAACCCAAGGGGACAATCTCAGGAAAAGGGGCTGATAATTTAGGATAAAGATGAGGAAAACCTTCTTCACTTGAAGGATTGTGATAATAGTGTTTTATTGCTTTTTTTATATAGCTCTTTTATGTTTAAGAGCCTGGTTTAATGTTAATTTTTATTTTAAATGGCAGTTGGTATGTCTGGTGGGAATGCAGCTCAGATGTTAGGAAAACTGGGTAATTACTCATTTTAGTCATGTCGTGTTTATTTAGGAGAGAGCTAATGGACTTGTTGTTCACTAATTGTTTACAAAAAAAAGTCCCTGGTGTTTTTATTAAAGGAATGGAATGTGGCTTTAGGTGACAGTGGTTAATGTGAAGAGCTAGGTACGTGGCAGAGATAAGCAGCTTTTGAGTTCTGTGGCGCATGAACAGATGGGGTATAGAGCAATACAGACAGTTGGTCTCGGTAGGACAATGTCATCAGTGTAGACTTGGTGGCTGAAGGACCTGTTCCTGTGCTGTACTGTTCTTTGTTCTAGCTAGGATTTGTTTTAAGATAGAGATTTATAAGCTACTCTCTTCACAAAATCTCTCTCAAAACTTCAAGGCTGTTTACAATCATAGCAAGTATATTTATTGTTGCTAACTATATATAAAGTAGCCTGTAAGAATGTTTCTTATTTGGAACTGAAACAGTAATAAATTAGAAATTAGATTTGTTTATTTTTCTGTTTAAATGTTGTTCAACAGGTAATAGTTAGGCTGCTTCTTGTTAGAGTTACAGTTACAATGAGGGGTGGGAATCAAATTGAAGTGACTGGGAGAGAGGAGGTTAGCTCACAAATAGAGAAAGCTTGTCGACAGTGTGAGAGGGAGGATAGGCAGGTGACAAAGAAGGGGAACGCTCAGATCAAAGGTTTGAGATGTGTCTATTTTAACACAAGGAGTGTTGCGAACAAAGTGGATGAGCTTAGAGCGTGGAAATGTGATGTGGTGGCCATTACAGAGACTTGGATGACTCAGGGACAGGACAGGTTACTTCAAGTGCTGAGTTTCAGATGTTTCAGAAAGGACAGGGAGAGAGGCAAAAGAGGTGGGGGAGTGGCACTGTTGATCAGAGATAGTGTCACAGCTACAGAAAAGATGGACCCCATGGAGGGATTGTCTACGGAGTCTCTGTGGGTGGAGGTTAGGAAAAGGAAGGGGTCAATAACTTTACTGGGCATTTTCTTTAGGCCGCCCAATAGTAACAGGGATGTTGAGGAGCAGATTGGGAAGCAGATCCTGGAAAGGTGTAATAATCATGATGTGGGATAATAATAACAGAGTTGCCATGATGGGAGATTTTAATTTCCCAAATATTGATTGGAATCTCCCTAGAGTACGGGGTTTAGATGGGGAGGAGTTTGTTAGGTGTGTTCAGGAGGGTTTCTTGACACAGTATGTGGATAAGCCTACAAGAGGAGAGGCTGTACTTGATTTGGTATTGGGAAATGAACCTGGTGTCAGATCTCTGTGGGAGAACATTTTGGAGATAGTGATCATATCTCCTTTACAATAGCATTGGAGAAAGATAGGATCAGGCAACTTAGAAAAGTGTTTAATTGGAGTAAGGGGAATTATGAGGCTATCAGGCAGGAAAAAGGTTTTAGAAAAAATTATTAGGGATAGGATTTATAGTTATTTAGAGAGTACTGAATTGATTGGAGATAATCAGCATGGTTTTGTGGAGGGTAGGTCGTGCCTTACTAACCTTATTGAGTTTTTTGAGAAAGTGACCAAAGAGGTGGATGGGGGTAAGGCAGTTGACGTGGTGTATATGGACTTTATGAAGGCGTTTGATAAAGTTCACCATGGAAGGCTTCTGCAGAAAATGCAGATAGAACATAGAACATTACAGCACAAACAGGCCCTTCGGCCCTCGAGTTGCGCCGATCGCATCAACCCCACCAATCTATAGACCTATCTATAACCCCCAATCCCATTAAACCCCATATACTCATCCAGAAGTCTTTTAAAAGACCCCAGCGAGTTCGCCTCCACCACCGACGACGGCAGCCGATTCCAATCACTCACTACCCTCTGAGTGAAAAACTTACCCCTAACATCACCTCTGTACTTCCCTCCCCGCACCTTAAATCTGTGTCCTCTCGTAGCGACCATTTCAACCCGGGGAAATAGCCTCTGAGAGTCCACCCTATCTATTCCTCTCAACATTTTATAAACTTCTATCAGGTCGCCTCTCAACCTTCGCCTCTCCAGGGAAAAGAGTCCCAGCTCCCTCAACCTATCTTCATAAGGCATGCCTCCCAGTCCAGGCAACATCCTTGTAAATCTCCTCTGCACCCTTTCAATAGCTTCTACGTCTTTCCTATAGTGAGGCGACCAGAACTGCGCACAGTACTCCAAATGAGGCCTGACGAGGGTCCTGTAAAGTTGCAGCATTACCTCCCGACTCCTAAACTCAATCCCTCGATTAATGAAGGCCAGTACACCATACGCCTTCTTGACCACCTCCTCCACCTGCGAGGCCGATTTAAGAGTCCTGTGAACCCGGACCCCGAGATCCTTCTGCTCTTCAACGCTACTAAGACCCCTGCCCTTAATAGTGTACTCGTTCATCCCGTTGGTTCTGCCGAAATGGACTACTACAGATGTATGGGATTGAGGGTGATTTAGTTAATTGGATCAGGAATTGGTTAGCAGATAGGAGACAGAGGGTGGTGGTTGATGGTAAGTATTCGTCATGGAGTTCGGTTACAAGTGGTGTGTCTCAGGGATCTGTTTTGGGGCCACTGCTGTTTGTAATTTTTATAAATGATCTGGATGAAGGTATAGTTGGGTGGATTAGTAAATTTGCTGATGACACCAAAGTCAGAGGTGTGGTAGATAGTGAGGAGGGGTGTCATAGTTTACAGAGAGACTTGGACAAGTTACAGAGCTGGGCCGAGAGGTGGCGGGTGGAGTTTAATGCGGAAAAGTGCGAGATAATTCACTTTGGCAGGAATAACAGATGTGTAGAGTATAGGGCTAATGGTAGGACTCTGAATAGTGTTGATGAACAGAGGGATCTAGGTGTATGTGTACATAGATCCCTGAAAGTAAGAAATCAAGTAGATAAGGTTGTTAAGAAGGCATACAGTGTCTTGGCGTTTATTGGTAGGGGGATTGAATTTAGGAGTCGCAGCGTCATGTTGCAACTGTACACAACTCTGGTGCGGCTGCACTTGAAGTATTGTGTGCAGTTTTGGTCCCCACATTATAGGAAGGATGTGGAAGCTTTGGAGAGGGTGCAGAGGAGGTTTACCAGGATGTTGCCTGGTATGGAGGGGAGGTGCTATGAGGAGAGACTGAGGGATTTGGGGTTGTTTTCACTAGAAAGAAGGCAGCTAAGAGGGGATCTTATTAAAACATATAAGATGATTAGAGGTTTAGATAGGGTGGATCGTGATAGCCTTTTTCCTTGGATGGAGAAAGCTAGCACGAGGGGACATGGCTTTAAATTAAGGGGTGGTAGTTATAGGACGGATGTCAGGGGTAAGTTCTTTACCCAGAGGGTGGTGAGGGATTGGAATGCCCTGCCCGCTGCAGTTGTAAATGCGCCCAGTTTGGGGGCGTTTAAGAGATCCGTGGATAGGTTTATGGATGAAAAGGGATTGGTTTAGGTTAGAGGGTCATTGTTTTTTTAACTGGTCGGTGCAACATCGTGGGCAGAAGGGCCTGTTCTGCGCTGTAATGTTCTATGTTCTATGAAATTGGAGGCTTAAATTGGAAAGAGGTTTTCTCAGGGAAATGTATGGAAGAAATGTGGCAAGTTTTCAGGGAATATTTGTCTGGAGTTCTGCATAGCAACATTCCAATGAGACAGGGAAGTTATGGTAGGTTACAGGAACTATGGCGTACAAAGGCTGTGATAAACCTAGTCAAGAAGAAAAGAAAAGCGAACAAAAGGTTCAGAGAGCTATGTAATGTTAGAGATCTAGAAGAATATGCAGCTAATAGGAAGAATCTTAAAAACAAAATTAGGAGAGCCAGAAGGGGGCTTTGGCAGGCAGGATTAAGGGAAACCCAAAGGCATTCTTCAAGTATGTGAAGAGCAAGAGGATAAGACGTGAAAGAATAGGACCTATCAAGTGTGACGGTGGGAAAGTTTGTATGGAACTGGAAGAGATAGCAGAGGTACTTAATGAATACTTCTGTATTCACTGTGGGGAAAGGGATCTTGGTGGTTGTAGTGCAGACTTGCAACAGACTGAAAAGCTTGAGCATGTAGATATTAAGTAAAAGGATGTGTTGGAGCTTTTGAAAAGCATCAAGTTAGATAAGTCGCCGGGACCAGATGGGATGTACCCCAGGTTACTGTGGAGGCAAGGGAGGGGATTGCAGAGCCTCTGGCGATGATCTTTGCAAGATCAATGGAGATGGGAGAGATTCTGGAGGTTTGGAGGACTGCAGAAGTTGTTCCTTTATTCAAGAAAGGGAGTAGAGATAGCCCTAGAAATTATAGACCAGTGATTCTAACTTCACTGGTTGGTAAGTTGATGGTGAACATCCTGAGAGGCAGGATTTATGAATATTTGGAGAGGTATAATATGATTAAGAATAGTCAGCGTAGCTTTGTCAAAGGCAGATCATGCCTTACAAGCCTGATTTGAATTTCTTGAAGATGTGACTAAACACTTTGATGGAGGAAGAGAAGTAGATGTGGTTTATATGGATCTCAGCAAGGCATTTGATAAGTGCCCCATGCAAGGCTTAGTGAGAAAGCGAGAGGACATGGGATCCAAGGGACATTGCTTTGTGAATCCAGAACGGGCTTGTCCACAGAAGGCAAAGAGTGGTTATAGATGGGTCATATTCTGCATGGAGGTCGATCTCCAGTGAGTGTCCCAGGGATCTGTTCTGGGACCCTTACTCTTTGTGATTTTTATAAATGACCTGGATGATGAAGTGGAGGGACGGGGTTGGTAAGTTTGCCGATGACACAAAGATTTGAAGTTTTGTGGATAGTCTGGAGGAATGTCAGAAGTTGCAGTGAGACGTTGATAGGATGCAAGACTGGGCGGAGAAGTGTCAGATGGCGTTTAACCCAGACAAGTGTGAAGTGGTTCATTTTGGCAGGTCAAATAGGATGGCGGAATATAATACTAATGGTAGGACTCCTGGCAGTGTGGAAGATTAGAAGGATCTTGGGGTCCGAGTTCATAGAACGCTCAAAGTGGCTGTGCAGGTTGAAGCTGTGGTTAAGAAGGCGTATGGTGTACTGGCCTTCACCAATCGAGGAATTGAGTTTCGAAGTCGAGAGATAATGTTGCAGCTGTATTTGCAGCTATAATTCCCAGGACTTCCCTGGGAATTATAGACCGGTGAGTCTTACTTCTGTGGTGGGTAAGGTTTTGGAAAGGATTATTAGAGACAGGATTTATAGTTATTTGGAAAGTAATGAGTTGATTAGAGATAGTCAGCACGGTTTTGTAGCGGGTAGGTCATGCCTTACTAACCTTATCGAGTTCTTTGAGAAAGTGACCAAAGAGGTGGATAGGGGTAAGGCAGTTGATGTGGTGTATATGGATTTTAGCAAGGCGTTTGATAAGGTTCACCATGGTAGGCTTCTGCAGAAAATGCAGATGTATGGGATTGGGGGTGATCTAGGTAATTGGATCAGGAATTGGCTAGCAGATAGGAGACAGAGAGTGGTGGTTGATGGGAAATATTCGTCATGGAGTTCGGTTACAAGTGGTGTGCCTCAGGGATCTGTTTTGGGGCCACTGCTGTTTGTAATTTTTATTAATGATCTGGATGAGGGTATAGTTGGGTGGATTAGTAAGTTTGCTGATGACACCAAAGTCGGAGGTGTGGTAGATTGTGAGGAAGGGTGTCATAGTTTGCAGGATGACTTAGAAAGGTTGCAGAGCTGGGCTGAGAGGTGGCGAATGGAGTTTAATGTGGAGAAGTGTGAGGTAATTCATTTCGGTAGGAATAACAGATGTGTTGAGTATAGGGCTAACGGGAGGACTTTGAATAGTGTGGAGGAGCAGAGGGATCTAGGTGTATGTGTACATAGATCCCTGAAAGTTGGGAATCAAGTAGATAAAGTTGTTAAGAAGGCATACGGAGTTTTGGCGTTTATTGGTAGGGGGATTGAATTTAGGAGTCGTAGCGTCATGATGCAACTGTACACATCTCTGGTGCGGCCGCACTTGGAGTTTTGTGTGCAGTTCTGGTCCCCACATTACAAGAAGGATGTAGAGGCTTTGGAGAGGGTGCAGAGGAGGTTTACCAGGATGTTGCCTGGTATGGAGGGGAGATCCTATGAGGAGAGATTGAGTGATTTGGGGTTGTTTTCGCTGGAAAGAAGGCGGCTGAGAGGGGATCTCATTGAAACATATAAGATGATTAGAGGTTTAGACAGGGTAGATAGTGATAGCCTTTTTCCTAGGATGGAGAAAGCTAACACGAGGGGGCACGATTTTAAATTAAGGGGGGGTAGTTATAGGACAGATGTCAGGGGTAGGTTCTTTACCCAGAGGGTGGTGAGGGACTGGAATGCCCTGCCAGCTGCAGTTGTAAATGCACCTAGTTTGGGGGCGTTTAAAAGATCTGTGGATAGGTTTATGGATGAAAAGGGATTGGTTTAGGCTAGTGGGTCATTGTTTTGTAACTGGTCGGCGCAACATCGTGGGCCGAAGGGCCTGTTCTGCGCTGTAATGTTCTATGTTCTAATGTTCTATGTTCTATGTTCTGTATAGGACCCTGGTCAGACCCCACTTGGAGTACTGTGCTCAGTTCTGGGTGCCCTATTACAGGAAAGGTGTGGAAGCCATATAAAAGGGTGCAGAGGAGACTTACAAGGACGCTGCCTGGATTGGGTGGCATGCCTTATGAGGATGGGTTGAGGGAGCTCGGCCTTTTCTCCTTGGAGAGACAAAGGATGAGGGGTGACCTGATCGAGGTGTTTAAGATGTTGAGAGGTATTGATCGAGTGGACAGTCAGAGGCTTTTTCCCAGGGATGAAATGGTTGCCACAAGAGGACACAGGTTTAAGGTGCTGGGGAGTAGATGCAGAGGAGATGTCAGCGGTAGGTTTTTCCTTCAGAGTGGCGGGTGCGTGGAATGGGCTGCCAGCAACAGTGGTGGAGACGGATTCGATAGAGTCTTTTAAGAGACTTTTAGATAAGTACATGGAACTTAGTAAGATAGAGGGTTATTGGTAGGCCTAGTAATCTCTATGGAAGGGACATGTTCAGCACAACTTTGTAGGCTGAAGGGTCTGTATTCTGCATTTTCTATGTTAAATTAGTAGTTTATAGTTTGCTTTACTATAAAAGATCCCTAGTTTGTCAGTGGAATGACTTGTGTAGTGAAGCACCCTATACTCACATTTTATGCCAAAATAAAAGAATTGTTGGGGCCTAGGGCGGCACAGTGGTTAGCACTGCTGCCTCACAGCGCCAGGGACTTGGCTTGGGTCACTGCGTGCGTGGAATTTGCATGTTCTCCCCGTGTCTGCTTGGGTTTCCTGCAGGTGCTCCATGTGCTGGTTAGTTCATTGACCCGAACAGGCGCTGGAGTATGGCGACTAGGGGAATTTCGCGTAACTTCATTGTGGTGTTAATGTAAGCCTTACTTGTGACTAATATAAATAATAATGTAATCTGAAATTCTAGTCCAGGGCCCTAACATGAGTCTTTGGAACTCTCTACTTCTGAGTGTTGTGGATACTTCATCACTGAATATGTTTAATGCTGGGATAGATAATCATAGAATCCCTACAGTGCAGAAAGAAACTATTCAGCTTATCGGGTCTGCACCTACAACAATCCTGCACTGTTCTTGTTACCCTATGTATTTACCACACTAATCCCTCTAATCTATGCATCCTGGGACACGAAGAGCCAATTTAACATGACCAATCAACCTAACCCACACATCTTTGGACTGTGGGAGGAAACTGGAGCACCCAGAGAAAACCCGTGCAGTCACAGGAGAATGTGCAAACTCTATGCAGACAGTGACTAAAGCAAAGTATCGAACCCAGGTCCCTGGAACTATGAGCCAGCAGTGCTAACCACTGCGCTGCCCACAGATCTTTGGGGTTTCTGGGAATTAAGGAATCGTGGAAACAGATGGGAAATTAGAATTGAATCCCAAAATCAGCCATGATGATATTAAATAGCAGAGCAGATTCAATGGACCACATGGTCTACTCCTGCTTATATACCTTGTGTCCCATTTTCCTTTTCAAGCATACATCTAATTGTCATGAACTTTCTACCTAATCTGCTTCTTCAGCCACCTTTCAGTTTGGGAATTGCACATAAGAGATGTGCTATAAGAGAAGAAACTTTCCTAATCTCTCCCTGATTCTTTTGCTGATTACTTTAAATCTGCCCTTCTGATTAATGACCGACCTTCCCTTGAAAAGACGTTTCCCCCCTTACTAGTCTATCAAAAGTTATCATTATTTTGAAATTGATAGAGATCTGCAAAACATTTGCAGAGATGCTAGTATATTTAAAATTCAATCATCTTGTCCAGGCTTCCAATCCCTTCCCCTCTCCTCCTCCTGTGTGACCCCCCCCCCCCTTCCCATGCACTCTTCTAATGCCAACCTCTCCCCCCACTTCCTTACCATGCCACCCCTCATGTCATTCCCATCCCATGAAATTTCCGTATTGACCCTTGCCTGTATAGCCTCTCATTGCGAACCAATTAGGGAGCAGGAACCTCTTGTTTAAAGCAAATGTGTTTGAAATTCCAATTACCCGTAAGGAGAATGAAGCAATTAAAATAATAAACATGAAAAACTTTACAGTACATAGTAAAGGAAAACAATCTACAATATCTATCTTATATACTCACAAACAGGATGAGAAAGAGGTAGATATGAATTAACTGTGCTCAATGCTTCATACTTTTCTGAGATTGTTCCACAGGATTCACTGTGGAAGCTTATTCTCGCCTCCAATTACCAACACAATTCCAACTATTCCACCAACAATTAGTATGCCTAAGCTGGTGCTGTTCTTGGGTTCTCTGAACTGCAGTCCCCAGCTGCACTGAGCTATAAATGGCTCTCAAGGCCCTTCCTTAGCCCTATCCCCCTCTGTAATGGAACCAGTGACCTTCTGCTATTTTCTCAGCTCCCCAGAACTTCTGAGACCTAATTACACCAAATGACTCCTGGGGCTTCTCAATGACCTGCACACCTCATCAGTGCGAACTCCCATTCTCGGTTGGACCAGTGGCTCTTAGATCATCTTTTGGATCGACTGCCAAAAGCCTGCTAACAACAGCATCCTTTGGGTGCCTAGTCTCTTGCCCTGCTGCAGAATACTCAGATAAATTAAATCTAGCAAATCTTCTTGTGTTCCACCCATCTCCGTGATGAACTATCCTTTTTGCTCAAAACTTAAATTTAGCTCTAACTTCTAACTTTATCAGGTCACTGAAACAACAGTGTCAAAGTATTTTACCTTTTTTTCTAGCTCCACCAAAGCAGAAGGTTTCACAGGTGTTGGCTGTTCCTGAGCTAGTTGGTCTATATTTTATTTGTTTCCAGTCCCTGGTTGGCATGGTTAGGGTGCAGAATTTACTGTGTGAGGAAATGCTGAGATTGTACCAGAAAACGATACAGCATGTTGGAACATTAACACATTGTCCACTGCTGCAATGAGTCGCTTTTCAATCAGTTATGATGCTAAAAGATTTTTGTTTGTGCGTGCATTTCCTGCCCTTAAAAAAAAACCTTGTCACCGTCTTTGGACATTGTGGGTTAACATTGAGCATGGCTGTGGAATTGACCATTGTGAAAAGTTTTGAATATGCTGTAGTTACAGGCTGCTGTCAGCAAGTGGTGATGTAGTTCTACTGTATCCAGTGTTACACTGTCAGAAATTTCACAAGAAGCAGCTTCCTTGTACTGATTACAATTAATATTATGGAAAAGAAAATGCAGGATCTGCACTAACTGTACTGACTTATGTTGTTTAACTGATTTTTTTACATTTTGTAGCCAGAATAAATATTGAGAATGTAATCCTGTAGCAGTTTCACCTTTTTGTGCAAGACCTGTTGCTTTAGTTCATTTAAATTATTGCCGGAACATTTTCTTTTGTTTAGATTAGTACTTTTGTTTCTGAACTCCTTGTTATTATCTGGAAGCAGTGCAGATCACTTTGCAATTTAGATGATGATGAAATGCTCTCGGCAGAGCCTGCACAGAGTGCAAGTTGGCAGTTAAATGAGAATTATTAGGAGACTTTTTTTAAGATTGAAGTGGCCATGCATTTAATTGTTGGCATCTAAGGGAAAGGTCTCTCTACCTGCCTGCCCCTTGCTTCATCTGCCACATTTCAACAAGGTACATCGTTTTTGTTTTTTATACTTTTTTTTATATAATGTACTAAAAGATTTGTGAACAAGTGAAGAGGACACTCGGTAGTGTAAATGCCTCATCCATGTTGTCTTAATGTTAATGCTTGAGACTGTTCCTGCCTGGTTGATGTTCTCATTGAATTATAGAACATAGAACATTACAGCACAAACAGGCCCTTCGGCCCTCGAGTTGCGCCAATCGCATCAACCCCACCAATCTATAGACCTATCTATAACCCCCAATCCCATTAAACCCCATATACTCATCCAGAAGTCTTTTAAAAGACCCCAGCGAGTTCGCCTCCACCACCGACGACGGCAGCCGATTCCATTCACTCACCACCCTCTGAGTGAAAAACTTACCCCTAACATCACCTCTGTACTTCCCTCCCCGCACCTTAAATCTGTGTCCTCTCGTAGCGACCATTTCAACCCGGGGAAATAGCCTTTGAGAGTCCACCCTATCTATTCCTCTCAACATTTTATAAACATTTTGAATTGTAGAACCCTGCAGTGCAGAAAGAGGCCCTTCGAGCCTGATCCGAACACAATCCCACCCCAGGCCCTACCCCCATATCCCTACATATTATACCCACTAAGCCCTGTAACCTATGCATCCCTGGACACTAAGGAGCAATTTTTTAGCATGGCCAATCAACCTAACCCACAGGTCTTTGGACTGTGGGAGGAAACCGGAGTATCCGGAGGAAACCCATGCAGACACGAGGAGAATGTGCAAACTCCACACAGACAGTGTGTTCTGTAACAGCAAAGCTGTAAAATAAAAACTTTGAGAGCTTCTATCTCACTGAGGATGTTTCAGGCCAGTGCACATCCAACAACCTGCTCCAAAAACTCTGCTCAGTTTTGACAGCTATGATTAAATTTCCCCCATGGCAGCTAAGGCAATTTACAACATTTTAAAGCAATCAACTTTCTAAATAAAACCACCTATGGTATTTTGAAAAATAGCCAATCTGCCTTATCTTACAAGGTTAATTGTAAGGTGAAGGTGATGGCAGTCATTAGAGATAGAGGACTATTTGATATTTCTAAATTAAACAGTAGAAACATTAGCAGTCAAACATTTTCAATATGCCTACATAATGACAAAATAAAAATTAATGGTTCGAGACTTGCCTTTCATTATGTTCATTGGTGGGTTGAGGTAATGTTTCCATCTGTTTGTCCATCCTTTTGCCTGGCTCCAAAATGAACAATATTAGTTAAACAGTGTAAGTCATGTTTGCATGACTGCAGTTTAACTTCTCATCGGAAACACAGCATCTCCAACAGTGCAGCACTCCCTTTGTCCTGCAGTGGGAGTACAAAATGTTGAGCTTAAGTCTCTGGAGTGGAACTTTTCTCTACCACTGTCTAGCTCTGAAGCAAGTATCCTCCCATTAACTTGTGTTGTGCATACAGCCTACCACTACTGAGAAGAATAGAGGTTTTGCTTTCTACTTGCTTTAATTGTACTAGAGTAAAAAGTCTGACAACACCAGGTTTTAGTCCAACCGATTTATTTGATAATATTCTCACAAGCAAGCAAGCTTTCGAGGTTACCCTCTTCGTCAGGTGAATGGAGAGTTCTGACCTCAGACAGACAGAGCATATAAAGCACAGACAGTTGCTGATTAGAATGCGAATCCTTACACCTAAACATTAGGTGTAAGGATTCGCATTCTAATCAGCAACTGTCTGTGCTTTATATGCTCTGTCTGTCTGAGGTCAGAACTCTCCATTCACCTGACGAAGAGGGTAACCTCGAAAGCTTGCTTGCTTGTGAGAATATTATCAAATAAATCGGTTGGACTAAAACCTGGTGTTGTCAGACTTTTTACTCTGTTTACCCCAGTCCAACGCCGGCAAACCCACATCTTAATTGTACTAGCCAAGGGTTCGAGATGCACTGGCATGGGAGTGTACGTCTGACATCTGAACAATAGGTGGAATTTAAAATAATTTGTTATTTTTGACCCTATCCAAAAATGTCATTGCTGGTTCAGAGGGTTGTTTATGGAAGCCTTGGGAGCTAGATTGATAAAGGAGAAACCAAGAGGATTAATATTATAAAACCAAAATACAATGGATGCTGGAAGCCTGAAGTAAAAGCAGAAAATATTCAAAATAACTGGGCAGGTCTGGCAGCATCTGTGGTGAGAGGAACAGAGTTAATGTTTCAGGCTTATAATCTTACATCTGAATGTGAATAATATTGGGCCAGATTTTACCATTTTCATTTTAAGTGCTACTTCTGGGCGTAATGCAGATCCGACTTGGAAATCTGCGTTCAGGCGCCACTATATGCACTCAGCCTGAAAAAAAAGTTGCGGATCTGAATTGCGCTGTGGGTGGGGCATGGCGTGCCCGAAACAATCGGAGCTCTGAACTGCGCATGCGCGGTTAGAAAAGAATTTGAAAGGCGTGCCCATGTCAGATCGCTCCCGGACCGGAGAAAGTGGCCCAGGAGCAAAAAGCGGGAGCCGTGGCCCCCACACATATTGTCCCCCTTATCCACTCATCCCGCTATCCAGACCGATCGCTACCCCCGCCCCCTTCTTGCACCCACCGATCACCCACAGAGTGGCAGTGGATCCCCCCCTCCCCACCAGAGATCCATCTGCACCCCCACCCCCTCACCAGTAAGCAATCCCCCCCGAGAATGGTTTGGCCTCACTCCCGACCTTACCACTTTGGTCAAGTGGTAGTCTGCAAGGTTGTGGGTGCGTTAATGGCCTCACACCTGACTTTACCACGTTTTCGCGCCCGTCCCTGGGCATGACACAGTGGTAAAATCGGGCCCATTATCTTACATAGAAACATAAAAGATAGGAGCAGGAGGCGGCCATTTGGCCCTCTGAGCCTGATCCACCATTCGTTATGATCATGGCTGATCATCCAACTCAATAGCCTCATCCTGTTTTATCTGCATAACCTTTGATCCCATTCGCCCTAAGTGCTATATCTAACCATCTCTTGAATACGTTATCTTCATCTGGCTTAATGTGAAGGAATGACTTTACCTTTGATTCAAGCCTTGTTTGTTCACAGATTGGCTTCTGTATCTCATTTTATTTGGAGCTAATGAATTGGTTGTTTCTAATACTTAGGTCGGATTGATAGTGAAGATTTTCTGCTCAACCTTTACTTACACAAAGAGGAGGTTCTGGAATGTGTTACGGACCTGAACCCTTTATTGGATTGCCTGGCCTCTGCTGAAGGAATGGTTTTCAGTGAGGAGGAAAGAAAGGTCATTTTCCTTGTGGTGTTGTATTTATTTATCCAGCCAGTTTTGAAATGTTTTACCTTCTGTCTGTATTGTAAAGGAAAGGCAACCTCGATTTGTCCTCTTCAGTAATCTGAGACTGAAGTGACTCTCCTTCCTTTAGAGATACAGAAATGAACAAAACGAGGTCATTCGGCCAATCATGTCTGGTTGGCTCTTTGCTAGAACAATCCGGAACAAGTCTTGCTGGCCTGCCCGCTCCTCATTTCTCTAATACAGAATCAGATGATTTTCTGCTTCCACCTTCACTACTCTCTCTGAAAAAGCATTTTATGCTTTCACAGTTATCTTTATAAACATTTCTTTTAAGCTCTCACTTTACTGTTTAATTAATGACGTTGTTATTCCATAATAATCTGACCACCTTCGTGCGATCAAAATCTTTCATGCTTTTAAAAACTTCTGTTATGCCTTGTAAGCCTGCTTGAATAGGTAATAGTCCAGTATTTCAAGCCTTTCCTCGTAAGAACAGGATATCACCCTGATGGAGCTATGATTTTGTTAGGGTGTCTAAAACTGCAGGTCATACTCTAACTCTAGCTTACAAAAGTGATCAAAGCCCAAGTATATTTAAATCTGTTTAATCACAGACATTTTCTTCAGGGTATCTATCAGCCTGCTTTTTTCTAATTGAGTGCTGAATGTTTGCGACCTACTCTTACCTAACTCACAAACGTTGCCAATGTGACTGTATTTGGATATATTTAATGTTGCTCTTTACATCAGCTTACAATAGCTGAATAGGTAATGAAATAAGCTTTCAAAGTGTCAGTCAAGCCAGTGAGCTTTCGTTGGCAGAGCTATTGTAAATAGATTTGGGAATAAACTTGTGGCTTAGTCCAGTATTTCACACTGGAGAACTAATAAACCATCATTTCAGTATTTTTACACCTGCTTAATGTTTTCTTGCAGATGTTATTGAAATGATATTGTGCCTATGCAGCACATCCAAGTTTATTTTAAGTAGTAATGTGCTTGAAAGATTTTACCCTGCTCATGATGTTACTCTGAGAGTTAAGTTACTAATATATTAAAAAGTTAACTGAGCCAAGGATTTCTTTCCTATTAGGTTCAGTGCCAAACATCAGAAACCAGCAAAAGGTTGAATGCATGGAGCTTAATTTAAAATTAGTAGACATATAGAAGACACAGAAATCACCTGGTGTGGGAACAATAATAAACAATTATGGGATGAAATAGTTCACGTTATTTACCCTTTCAGGAAATGATTTGAATATAGAATAAAGTTTGATCCGTTATATTTAATAGAAACAGACCATTTGGCCCATTGATCTGTGCTGCTGTTAAACCTGGCTTTCCGTAAAGGCATCTGCGTATTTCATGTGCAAGCAATCTCTCCGTAAACATTTTTCTGAATTAATTACTGCAATTTTTAAATAACTACATTATTTATGGCCCCTAGTTTTGGACTACCAGTAAATGGAACCATCTCTGCGTCTAACCTGTCAATTCCCTATGTCATTTTAAGAACATAAGAACATAAGAAATAGGAGCAGGAGTAGGCCATCTGGCCCTTCGAGCCTGCCCCGCCATTCAATAAGATCATGGCTGATCTGTCGTGGCTCAGTTCCACATTCCAGCCCTCTCCCCATAACCCTTAATCCTCTCTCTTATCAAAAACCCATCAACCCGCTTCTTGAAAATATTTAGCGAGGCAGCCTCCACCACTTCAACGGGTAGAGAATTCCAGAGATTCACCACCCTTTGAGTGAAGAAGTTCCTCCTCAAATCCGTTCTAAAACACCCCCCCTTTATCTTGAGGCTGTGCCCCCTAGTCCTACTGTCTTTTTTGAGCGGGAAGAGTCTCTCCACCTCTATCCTATCCATCCCATTCATCATCTTATACGTCTCAATGAGATCTCCCCTCATTCTCATAAACTCCAACGAGTACAAGACCTCTATAACATCAACATTCACTTTTTCAGATAAAACAGCCAAAACCTATGCAGTGTTTCATCACCTCTATATTTCTAGCACATCTATTTTTCCTTACATGGCACAATATCTTTTTTTGTAATATGGATGTCAAAACTGTATTCAAAATGTGACTGAGTATTGTTTAAGCGATTGGTGTGTATAGCATGAGTGCAGATGAATTCGACTTTTTCTTCAGAAAATGTACTGTTTCCAGATTGTCCTGTTACCTCCAAGACCTGTAGTTATGGTTGTTAATGTGTTGATGTTTAGGTGATTGTGGAATGCTGTCAGGGTGAGACCTCCAGAGGCGCCATGGCTAAGTTATTGAAGAAAGTAATTGAAGAGAGACTGCTCAGCGCTGTGACTGCAGCAAATCTTCTTCAGACAATGAAAGAGGCTTACCCTATGCTGCAGTCCTTACTAAGGACTCTCACAGAACCAGCAATGGCTGCAAAGTCAGGTTAGTTACAGGGGAATCTCTTGAAGAGACCAATGGTGATTCAGTGAAGTCAATGAGTGCAAAATATTGTAGTAAACTGGTGAGCTGCCACAAAGTACTTTAATTTGATCAATTTAAAATGGTCTCGTTGAAATGTACAGAATTGTTCGCATCAACCCTGTCAAGTTTTCCAAGAGGCTGTTCCTTCCAGCTGAAAAATCTAGATCGTAGGCTCAGGGTAAAGGGCCAGCCACTCAACACTGAGATGAGGAGAAATTTCTTCACTCAAAGCTTTGTGAATCTTTGAACTCTCAACCTTAAGGGCTGGGGAATCCTGAATATATTCAAGACTGTGATCAGTAGGTTTTTAATACCCTGTGAGAATTGAATATGAGGACATAGTGGAAAAGCAGAGTTGAGATAGAAGATTAGCAATGGTCTTATTTAATGATTGAGCAGGTTTGAAGTATCTTGAGGCTTCTTCTGTTTCTAGCATAGATTAATGCAGCAGTAGCAAACTATTTTTCCCCGAGCCTGCATAACTTACAACTTCTAGCAATACATATTCCTTTTCTGTTGTTACTTGTTAGATTTATTCTTCAACAAATGCATGCAGCATTTCAAGCCCAATTCAAAATCTGCAGTGTGTTTTTGCTGAATTCTGGAGTCATGGAGGACCATATGAGGAATGAATAGAACTTCTAGCAGAATTCAACTGCAGAGAGTTATTGCTGAAAAAAGAGGCAAGTTATCAAAGTTTGCTGTCTTGAACTCATCAGGACAGTTGCAAGAATTTCAAAGGAAACAAACATTTATATTACATGAGAAAAGGGTGTTTCATGCATTATAAATTGTTGTTTACTTCAAAATGTAGAATTCTTGCATCTGTTCTGATGAGTGCAAGAGAAAAACTTCTTTTTTCAGCAACATTCAAGTTCTGTATTACCAAGGGACAATTTGAAGAGGGTTTGATCCTGAGGTATAAGAACATAAGAAATAAGAGCAGGAGTAGGCCATCTGGCCCTTCAAGCCTGCCCCGCTATTCAATAAGATCATGGCTGATCTGTCGTGGCTCAGTTCCACTTTCCTGACCTCTCCCCATAACCCTTAATCCCCTCTCTTATCAAAAACCCATCAACCCGCTTCTTAAAAATATTTAGTGAGGCAGCCTCCACCACTTCAACGGGCAGAGAATTCCAGAGATTCACCACCCTTTGAGTGAAAAAGTTCATAGAACATAGAACATTACAGCACAAACAGGCCCTTCGGCCCTCGAGTTGCGCCGATCACATCAACCCCACCAATCTATAGACTTATCTATAACCCCCAATCCCATTAAACCCCATATGCTCATCCAGAAGTCTTTTAAAAGACCCCAGCGAGTTCGCCTCCACCACCGATGACGGCAGCCGTTCCTCCTCAACTCTGTTCTAAACTGCCCCCCCTTTATCTTGAAGCTGTGCCCCCTAGTCCTACTGTCTTTTTTGAGCGGGAAGAGTCTCTCCACCTCTATCCTATCCATCCCATTCATCATCTTATACGTCTCAATGAGATCTCCCCTCATTCTTCTAAACTCCAACGAATACAAGCCTAGTTCATTCAGCCTCTCCTCATAGCTCAACACCCTCAATTCCGGTATCAGCCTAGTAAACCTCCTCTGCACTCCCTCCAAGGCCAAAATATCTTTGCGCAGGTGCGGCGCCCAAAACTGCACACAGTACTCCAGCTGCGGCCTCACCAATGCCCTATACATCCGCAGCAAGACCTCCCTACTTTTATATTCAATCCCCTTCGCTATGAAGGCCAGCATCCCATTCGCCTTCCTGACCACCTGCTGCACCTACAAGCTGGGTTTTTGCGACTCATGCACAAGGACCCCGTAGTCCCTCTGCACCGTCGCCTGCTGCAGTTTTTCGCCACATAAGTAATACTCCTTCCTACCATTCTTCCTACCAAAGTGGACCACCTCACACTTGCCAACATTAAATTCCATTTGCCATTTCCTGGCCCATTCGCCCAGCCTATCGAGATCCTTCTGCAGACTCTCCACACCCTCCGCACAATTTGCCGTTCCCCCAATCTTGGTGTCATCAGCAAATTTCGACACCCTACACTCGGTTCCCTCCTCCAGATCATCTATATAAATGGTAAATAGCTGAGGCCCCAGCACCGACCCCTGGGGCACTCCACTAGTCACCAACCGCCAATCCGAATAGCACCCATTGACCCCCACTCTCTGCCTCCTATTTGACAGCCAATCCTCTATCCACGCTAACACCCTACCCCCAACTCCATGCCCCCTGACCTTCTGTCATAACCTCTTGTGAGGCACCTTGTCAAACGCCTTCTGAAAATCAAGACAGACCACATCCACCGGCTCTCCTCTATCCACCGCCCTAGATACATCCTCATAGAACTCCAATAAATTTGTCAGACACGACTTCCCCTTAACGAAACCATGCTGCGTCTTCTCTATCATGCAATTCCTAATATCAAGCAAACCAATTCGCTAAATATTTTTAAGACGCGGGTTGATGGGTTTTTGATAAGCGAGGGGATTAAGGGTTATGGGGAGAGGGCAGGAATATGGAACTGAGCCATGACAGATCAGCCATGATCTTATTGAATGGCGGGGCAGGCTCGAAGGGCTAGATGGTCTACTCCTGCTCCTATTTCTTATGTTCTTAGGTTCTTATATATGAATGAATGCTTGTGTGATAATACTTGACTATTGATATAAACATAAATAATACTTATCTGTTTAAGGCAAATGTTTAAAATTTAGCTTTGTCTTACCAATTGGGTGCTAAGAGGGCAGGATAATTACTAATTTTAGCCATGTAGGCCCAAATTTTACCACCCCACTCGCCACAGGAATTGGAGTGGGTAAGGGACAAAGATCTGTTGACCTCAGGCAGAATTTTGCAGTTTTAAGTTGAACGAGGCCATAAAATCTTGCCCATAATGTTTGCCAAGATGGAGCTAATGAACTTTTGTTTACAAAAGGAAAAGGAGTGTGATCCTAGGTAGCTATTGTCATGTGATGCTATGTTAATGGGAGGAGGTAGGCCTGTAGTAGAGTGCAGCTTCTCAGTTCTAACTGGGGTTTGGTTGTAGAACATAGAACATAGAACATTACAGCGCAGAACAGGCCCTTCGGCCCACGATGTTGCGCCGACCAGTTACAAAATAATGACCCACTAGCCTAAACCAATCCCTTTTCATCCATAAACCTATCCACAGATCTCTTAAACGCCCCCAAACTAGGCGCATTTACAACTGCAGCAGGCAGGGCATTCCAATCCCTCACCACCCACTGGGTAAAGAACCTACCCCTGACATCCGTCCTGTAGCTACCCCCCCTTAATTTAAAGCCATGCCCCCTCTTGCTAGCTTTCTCCATCCGAGGAAAAAGGCTATCACTGTCCACCCTATCTAAACCTCTAATCATCTTATATGTTTCAATAAGATCCCCTCTTAGCCGCCTTCTTTCCAACGAAAACAACCCCAAATCCCTCAGTCTCTCCTCATAGGACCTCCTATGTGCTGAAACTCATTTTCTCTGAAAGCTTCAAGACTGACTACATTCATTATAGCAAGTATATTTATGAGTGTTAGCTGTATTTATAGGACACCTTAAAAGGGGGCAAACATAATGGCATGGTCTAGGGTTACACGTGTTTACTGTGTTCGTTGTCATATGTGGACATTTCTGGAGACAGCACATCTCCCGAAAGTCCACATATGCGGGAAATGTCTAGAGGTGCAGCGATTAAGGGCCTGGGTGAGGCAGCTGGAACTGAGGCTGGAGGATATGTTTTTAGTTAGGGAAAATGAGGAAAACAGTTCTGGTCCCCACATTACAGGAAGGATGTAGAGGCTTTGGAGAGGGTGCAGAGGAGGTTTACCAGGATGTTGCCTGGTATGGAGGGGAGATCCTATGAGGAGAGACTGAGAGATTTAAGAACATAAGAACATAAGAAATAGGAGCAGGAGTAGGCCATCTGGCCCCTCGAGCCTGCCCCGCCATTCAATAAGATCATGGCTGATCTGTCGTGACTCAGCTCCACCTTCCCGCCCTCTCCCCATAACCCTTAATCCCTTCTCTTATCAAAAACCCATCAACCCGTTTCTTAAAAATATTTAGCGAGGCAGCCTCCACCACTTCAACGGGCAGAGAATTCCAGAGATTCACCACCCTTTGAGTGAAGAAGTTCCTCCTCAACTCTGTTCTAAACCGCCCCCCCTTTATCTTGAGGCTGTGCCCCCTAGTCCTACTGTCTTTTTTGAGCGGGAAGAGTCTCTCCACCTCTATCCTATCCATCCCATTCATCATCTTATACGTCTCAATGAGATCTCCCCTCATTCTTCTAAACTCTAACGAGTACAAGCCTAGTTTATTCAGCCTCTCCTCATAGCTCAATTCCCTCAACTCCGGTATCAGCCGAGTAAACCTCCTCTGCACTCCCTCCAGGGCCAAAATATCCTTGCGCAGGTGCGGCGCCCAAAACTGCACACAGTACTCCAGCTGCGGCCTCACCAATGCCCTATACAGCTGCAGCAAGACCTCCCTACTTTTATATTCAATCCCCCTCGCTATGAAGGCCAGCATCCCATTCGCCTTCCTGACCACCTGCTGCACCTGCAAGCTGGGTTTTTGCGACTCATGCACAAGGACCCCGAGGTCCCTCTGCACCGTCGCCTGCTGCAGTTTTTCGCCCCGTAAGTAATAGTCCTTCCTACCATTCCTCCTACCAAAGTGGACCACCTCACACTTGCCAACATTAAATTCCATTTGCCATTTCCTGGCCCATTCGCCCAGCCTATCTAGATCCTTCTGCAGACTCTCCACACCCTCCGCACAATTTGCCTTTCCCCCAATCTGATTTGGGGTTGTTTTCGCTGGAAAGAAGGCGGCTAAGAGGGGATCTCATTGAAACATATAAGATGATTAGAGGTTTAGACAGGGTAGATAGTGATAGCCTTTTTCCTAGGATGGAGAAAGCTAGCACGAGGGGGCACGACTTTAAATTAAGGGGGGGTGGTTATAGGACAGATGTCAGGGGTAGGTTCTTTACCCAGAGGGTGGTGAGGGACTGGAATGCCCTGCCAGCTGCAGTTGTAAATGCACCTAGTTTGGGGGCGTTTAAGAGATCTGTGGATAGGTTTATGGATGAAAAGGGATTGGTTTAGGCTAGTGGGTCATTGTTTTGTAACTGGTCGGCGCAACATCGTGGGCCGAAGGGCCTGTTCTGCGCTGTTATGTTCTATGTTCTATAATGGATAGGGACAGTAACACTGAGCAGATACCAGGACCTAGGAGGAGAGATGGATGGGTTACAGTTAGGAAGAGCGAAGAGAAAAGGAGTCATGGCACTAGGACCGCCCTGGAGGAATTACCCCGGAATATCAAGGGTGGGGTGACAGTTGGGGTAGAGAAGGCAAGGGAGGGAGATCAGAATACCTCGGAGGAAGGGAAGAGTGCAGGGTGTGAGATAGTGGTGGGGGATGGGAAAGTCAAAGGGATTGACAGGCGGTTCTGTGGGCAAAAGTGGGACTCCAGGATGGTAGTCTGCCTCCCTGGAGCAGGGGTACAGGATGTTTCAGAAAGGGTAGAGGGAATTTTGAAGGGTGGAGGGACTGAGTCTGATGTGATAGTGCATGTAGGAGAGAAGGATGTAGGAACAAAGTGCAGGGGGGACATACGTAAGCAGTTCAGGGAGTTGGGGGCTAGGCTGAAATGTAGGGCCTCCAGGGTGGCGTTCTCTGGGCTGCTGCTGGTGTCTGGGGCTAGCAGGGCTAGAAATAATGAGATACTCCAACTAAATGCGTGGTTGAAGGATTGGTGTAGGGCAGAGGGTTTTAGATTCGTAGACCACTGGGAAGTCTTTATGAAAGAGGGGCAAATAAACAAGAGGGATGGGGTACAGTTAACTGGGAAGGGCATGCATATCTTAGCTGGAAGGTTAGCTGGAGTGTTTCGGCAGGGTTTAAACTAATATGGAGGGGGGGTGGGGAGGTGGACGGAACTGGGATTGGGGATAGGGTAAGCCCGGAGGGTAGGAAGAAGGATCGGATTGTTTCTGAGGGTCTTTGGTGCATGTGTTTCAATGCTAGGAGTGTGACTGGCAAATAGATGAACTGAAGGCATTAATGTTCGAAAGGAAGTTGGAAGTGGTGGCTGTGACTGAGACTTGGTTAAAGGAAGGGCAGGACTGGCAGTTGAATGTTCCTGGGTATAAGTGTTTCAGGCGTGATAGGGGTGGGTCGCTGAGAGGTGGGGGAGTGGCATTGTTAGTTAAGGATTGCATCATAGCAGTGCAGAGGGAGGGAGGTACAGAGGAAATAGGAATCGAGTCGCTATGGGTGGAGTTGAGGAATAGGAAGGGAGATGTTACTATGTTGGATGTGTACTACAGACCGCCCAACAGCCCGAGGGCTGTGGAAGAAGGGATAAGCAGGGACATTCTAGATAAGTGCAGGAAGAATAGGGTGGTGGTAGTGGGAGATTTTAATCTCCCCGGGGTAGATTGGAAGGTGCCGAGATCAGAGGGTGCTGACGGGGAGGAATTTGTACAGTGTGTAATGGAAGGATCCCTGGAGCAGTATGTGGATAGCCTGACCAGGGAGGGGGCTATACTGGACTTGGTTCTGGGGAATGAGCCTGGGCAGGTGGTTGACGTTGAAGTAGGAGAGCATGTGGCTAACAGTGACCACAACTCTGTCTGGTTTAAGATATTAATGGATAAAGATGAAGCCTGTCCTAAGGGGAGGGTGTTAAACTGGGGGAGGGCTAGATACAACCGGATTAGGCAGGATCTTAAAGATACGGACTGGGGTAAGCTGTTTGATGGCAGGTAGACGCTGGGTATGTGGGAGTCTCTCAAGGGAAAACTAAAATCTTTGCAGGAAAGACATGTGCCGGTCAAGAGGAAGGATGGGAAGGGTAGGATTAGAGAGCCGTGGGTAACTAGGGATATTGAGGACCTGGTCAGGAGAAAGAGGGAGGCGTACACTAGATCTAAGCATTTGAGGACAGAGATAGCGTTAGAAGAATACAGAGAATGTAGGAGAGAACTTAAAAGGGGCATCAGAAAGGCAAAAAGGGGCCACGAAATGGCTTTGACGGGTAGGATTAAGGAAAATCCTAAGGCATTTTACTCCTATGTTAGAAACAAAAGGATGGTTAGAGGGAAGATTGGTCCTCTCAGGGACAGAGGAGGGGAACTATGCTTGGAGCCTGGGGGAATGGGGGAGATCTTGAATGAATACTTTGCGTCGGTATTCACGCAGGAGAGGGGCCTGATGTCTGGTGCTGTGCTTGAGGAGTTTGAGGATCCGTTGAGGGAAATAGTCATCACGAGAGAAGAGGTGTTGGGACTTTTAGACAGTATAAGGATAGATAAATCTCCGGGGCCTGATGGCATCTATCCCAGGCTGCTAAGGTTGCTAAGGCTGCTTGGGCGGCACGGTAGCACAGTGGTTAGCACTGCTGCTTCACAGCTCCAGGGTCCTGGGTTCGATTCCCGGCTCGGGTCACTGCCTGTGTGGAGTTTGCACATTCTCCTCGTGTCTGCGTGGGTTTTCTCCGGGTGCTCCGGTTTCCTCCCACAGTCCAAAGATGTGCGGGTTAGGTTCATTGGCTTTGCTAAAAATTGCCCCTTAGTGTCCTGGGATGTGTAGGTTAGAGGGATTAGCAGGTAAATGTGTAGGGATATGGGGATAGGGTCTGGGTGGGATTGTGTTCGGTGCAGACTCGATGGGCCGAAGGGCCTGTTTCTGCACTGTAGGGTTCTATGTTCTAAGGGAGGTGAGGGATGAAATTGCTGGGCCTCTGACGCAAATTTTTGTCTTTCTTTGGACATAGGTGAGGTCCCAGAGGATTGGCGGATTGCAAATGTAGTTTAAAAAGGGTCAGAGGGATAACCCAGGGAATTATAGGCCAGTGAGCTTGACTTCAGTTATAGGCGAGCTAATGGAGAGGATCCTCAAGGATAGGATGTATGAACATCTGGAGCGCTGCAATCTGATCAGGGATACGCAGCATGGCTTCGTTACAGGGAGGTCGTGCCTTACGAATCTATTGGAATTTTTTGAAGAGGTGACAACAACGGTTGACGAAGGACAAGCCGTTGATGTCGTCTATATGGATTTCAGTAAGGCGTTTGACAAGGTCCCTCATGGTAGGCTGATAGAAAAGGTGAAGGCTCATGGGATACAAGGCCAGGTATGTAGATGGGTGGAGAACTGGCTTGGGAGGAGGAGACAGCGGGTAGTAGTGGAAGGCTCCTTTTCCAATTGGAGGTCTGTCACCAGTGGGGTGCCGCAGGGCTCGGTACTAGGACCTCTACTATTTGTAGTATATATTAATGACTTGGAAGAGGGGGTAGGTGGTGTGATCAGCAAATTTGCTGATGACACTAAGATGGTTGGATTGGCGGGTACTGAGGAGCAGTGCCTGGCAATGCAACAGGACATAGACAGGCTGGTAGATTGGGCAGATAGATTGCAAATGGAATTTAATCCGGAGAAATGCGAGGTGATGCACTTTGGCCGGAATAATGTGGAAGGGAGTTATACGATAAAAGGTAGAACTATCCGGAGTATAGATACGCAGAGAGACCTGGGGGTGCAAGTGCACAAGTCCCTGAAGGTGTCGGTGCAGGTGCAGAATAAGAACATAAGAACATAAGAAATAGGAGCAGGAGTAGGCCATCTAGCCCTTCGAGCCTGCCCCGCCATTCAATAAGATCATGGCTGATCTGTCGTGGCTCAGCTCCGCCCTCTCCCCCATAACCCTTAATCCCTTCTCTTATCAAAAACCCATCAACCCGTTTCTTAAAAATATTTCGCGAGGCAGCCTCCACCACTTCAACGGGCAGAGAATTCCAGAGATTCACCACCCTTTGAGTGAAGAAGTTCCTCCTCAACTCTGTTCTAAACCGCCTCCCCTTTATCTTGAGGCTGTGCCCCCTAGTCCTACTGTCTTTTTTGAGCGGGAAGAGTCTTTCCACCTCTATCCTATCCATCCCATTCATCATCTTATACGTCTCAATGAGATCTTCCCTCATTCTTCTAAACTCTAACGAGTACAAGCCTAGTTTATTCATAGCTCTCCTCTCCTCATAGCTCAATCCCCTCAACTCCGGTATCAGCCTAGTAAACCTCCTCTGCACTCCCTCCAGGGCCAAAATATGATGAGGAAAGCGTATGGTATGTTAGCCTTCATAGGAAGGGGTATAGAATATAAGGGTATAGAATATAAGTCTGATGTTGCAGTTGTATAGAACGTTGGTTAGGCCTCACTTGGAGTACTGCGTCCAGTTCTGGTCGCCGTAATACCGGAAGGATGTAGAGATCCTGGAGAGAGTGCAGAGGAGATTTACCAGGATGCTGCCTGGTATGAAAGGGCTGTCTTACGAGGAAAGATTGAACGAACTTGGGCTGTTTTCCCTTGAGAGACGTCGGCTGAGGGGGGATCTAATAGAGGTTTATAAGATTATGAAGGGGATAGATAGAATAAATGGTGGTAAGCTTTTTCCGCTATTAGAAATGGATAGAAAGAGGGGTCATGGGCTTAGGGTGAGGGGGGCTAGTTATAAGACAAATATTAGAGGGCAGTTTTTCACGCAAAGGGTAGTGGGGGTGTGGAATGCACTGCCGAGTAAGGTGGTGGAAGCAGGCACGCTAGGGTTGTTTAGGAGTCACTTAGACAGCCACATGAGCGGTCTACATATAGGGGGATATAGCAGGCCTTACTAAACATTGTAGGCTTGGGATTCCGTTTTTGCCTCAGGGATGTTACAGTCTTTGCCTGTTTAATAATGAATTTTTTGTCTCCACAGGCATTTAAGTCCACCTTGTTGACCAGCAAGGGGCATGCATGCGGCAGGTTGTAGTGGGCTGCTCTTGGATGTTGCTTCGGGAGTTACTTATTGCTTCATGTCGTTGGTGTGCTTAAACTGGACCATCTCAAGGGCAACATGACAGCTCAGAGACTATCTCTGTTGCTGTGCGGACACATGGATTTGGGCCTGTGTCTGTGGGAGTTTGCGCGTTCTCCCCGTGGTTGCGTGGGTTTCCTCCGGGTGCTCCGGTTTCCTCCCACATCCCAAAGATGTGCTTTCAGGCTGATTGATTGGGCAACAAATTGTCCCTATATTGAACCTCCCTGATCCTCGCACATTAGGCGTAGACTAAAATCATGAATAGGTCACTGAGACAATGGGACGGCGGCGTGGGCTCGTTGGGCCGAAGGGCCTGTTTCCCGTGCTGTGTTGTTCTTTGTTCATTGGTGGGGGAGTCCAGAACCAGGGATGCCAGTCTGAGGATTCTGGGTAGGCCATTTAGTTGGAGGTCTCGCGACGCCAGGTTGAAGTCCGGCGGGTTTGTTTGGTGGCGGGAGCCAGTAGCTTCCGGAGGGCTAGGAGCAATGCTCTGGGGGTGGGTGGCTTTTGCTGTCAGTTAGACCTGATGGGCTTTGGCCTGGTGTTGTGAGACTTCTTACTGTGTTTACCCCAGTCCCACCAGTGTCTCCACATCGCGATGGACCAGTTATGATAGAGGTGAGGAGACATTGTTGTCAAACGAGGGGCATGCACGGTGGGTCGTGCGTGGGCTGCTCTTGGAGGTTCCGGGAGTGGCCTATAGCACTTCGTGTCGGTGTGTGTGCTTAATCCTGGACCAGGAGACGGGCGCCGCAACAGCTTGGTGACTAGCACTGCTAGCTGTGCAGATACATGGATTTGGGCCTGTGTCTGTGGGAGTTTGTGCATTCTCCCTGTGGTTGCGTGGGTTTCCTCCGGGTGCTCCGGTTTCCTCCCACACTCCAAAGATGTGCTCTTAGGCTGATTGGTTTACCAAATTGACACTATTCTCCCCTGAATCTGGCTAAGTAGGGGTTCCACTCACATACACACAGGACAGGGTAGGTATAGGAGGATGTGGCGGCATGGGCTCGTTGGGCCGAAGGGCCTGTTTCCCGTGCTGGGTTGTTCTTTGTTCTTTGTATTTAAAGGGACACTAAGTCTGTAAGAGGAAGGTTGCTTATTTGGAGCTGAAACAGTAATAAGTTAGAAATTAAATTTGTTTCCTTTCATTTTTAAATATTGTTCAACTGTTAATAGTTAAGCTGCTTCATTTGTCAGACTTACAGTGAAACTGTGTTATTAAATAAAATTTGTTTTACTATAAAATACTTCTAATTTATCAGTGGAATAACTTCTGGAGTGCAACATCATATCCTCATATTTATACCGAAACAGAAAAATTGTTGGAGTTTAGTCTGCCTTCCTAATGTAATTTGGGATTCTAGTTCAAGACTCTAACACTTGGATACAGCAGTAAATATGCTTACAAAACATAGCTTAGCAACGTACAATATCATCTATGCTGAAAAGCAGTTATATAATAGTTTATAGCCTGGGTCTGCCAGCCTCTACTGTAAGGCTGTTATTAGATCTTAACCACATCTGCATCAGACGCATGCAAGTACAAAAAATGACTCTAACTTCAGGTTGTTGTCCAATTACAGTTACAGCTCTGTTCGTGGAGTGATTGATAAATAGAGGAAGCAAGGAGTCAATGTGACTCCGTATTTGCAAGAGAACATGGTTGTAATGGAGCTAAAGAATTCTGGATCAATGCAGATAAAAGGGGAGCATTGTAGATCAAGGACAAAAATAAGCTATTTGGACTTATTTTGCCCTGTGGGAAGAGAGATCAGTGCTTGGTCATTTAGCTGAAATTACATAAGCATGTACAGGAGATATTTCTGTGTATCAGCAATGATATTGGAATGTTTTCTATGGGGAAAAAAAACATGTTACTGGGTACAGTGTGGGACTCGTATGTGACTCTAATTATGGGGTGGCACAGTGGCTAGCACTACTGCCTCACAGTGCCAGGGACCTGGGTTCAGTTCTCAGCTTGCGTTACTGTCTGTGTGAGTTTCCTCCGGATTCTCTGGTTTCCTCCCACAGTCCAAAAGACGTGCTGGTTAGGTGTATTCGCCGTGCTAAATTCTCCCTCAGTGTTCCCAAATGGGCACCGGAGCGTGGCGATTAGGGGATTTTTACACTAACTTCACTGCAGTGTTAATGTAAGCCTACTTGAGACACTATTAAATAAACTTTAACTTTAAACTTAAAAAAAATTCATAGAAACTACACAGGGGGAGATTGATGGTGGCCTATGATACTCTATAATGAGTAGAGGAGGTAGTAGTTAGAAAACCTTAAAAGCAGGTAGCATAGTGCTTGAGTTTAAAGTCAGACTCAAGAAGAGTGCAATAAAAATTCTCAAATTTAAGGAGATTAATGCAATAATTAAATTGAAGAGATTAAGCTAAAATAGAAAACTAAGTCTATTTAAAAGACTTAGTTCTTTTATGGGATGTCACTGACTGGAAAAACATTTATTGCCCATCCCTAATTTCCCTTGTGATCTGCTGCCTTGAACTGGAACAAAGAACAACCCAGCACAGGAAACAGGCCCTTCGGCCCAACGAGCCCGCGCCACCATCTTAATGTGTTTTTTCCTCCTCCACCCTTGACCCATGTCTATGCTTATGGTACCCCCATTGGAAGCCAGATTCAGGGGAGAATAATTTAGGGGCAATTTGTTACACCTACAAGCCTAAGAGCACATCTTTGGGGTGTGGGAGGAAACCGGAGCACCCGGAGGAAACCCACGGAAGCACGGGGAGAATGTGCAAACTCCCACAGACGCCGACCCAAATCCATGTGTCTGCACAGCAAACAGTGATAGTCACTGAGCTGTTGTGGTGCCCGTCTGCTGGTCCAGTTTTAAGCATACACAAATGACACGAAGTACTGGGCTACACTCGAAACATCCAAAAGCAGCCCACGCACGACCCACCGTGTGCATACCCCTTGTTAGACAACAAGGTGGACCGACACACCTGCGGAGTAAAAGAGAAAAACATCAACACATGTAACAGTTGATTTCCAGTATCGTCCCGAGACTCTGATCCTTATTTAAAACAGTCTCCTATAACCCTCCATCCCTGTTTCGCTCATGTGCCTGTCTAAGTAAACCTTAAACAAGTCCAGCGTGCCTGCCTCCACCACCTTACTTGGCAGTGCATTCCATACCCTCATGACCCTCTGTGTGAAAAACCTCCTTCTAGCATCCAAATTATACCTCTCCCCCCTCACCCTAAGCTCGTGGCCCCTCGTGATATTTGTCTCCAATCTAGGAAAAGCCTGCCACTGTTTACACTATCTATACCCTTCATTATTTTATACACCTTACAAAATTATATTTTGTAGGAACAAAGTGCAGGGGGGACATACGCAGGCAGTTCAGGGAGTTGGGGGCCAGGCTGAAATGTAGGGCCTCCAGGGTGGCGTTCTCTGGGCTGCTGCCGGTGCCTGGGGCTAGCAGGGCTAGAAATAATGAAATAATCCAATTAAATGCTTGGTTGAAAGATTGGTGTAGGGCAGAAGGATTTATATTCATAGACCACTGGGAAGTCTTTATGAAAGAACAGCAAATATACAAGAGGGATGGGGTACAGTTAACTGGGAAGGGCATACATATCTTAGCTGGAAGGTTAGCTGGTGTGTATCGGCAGGGTTTAACCTAATATGGAGGGGGGGTGGGGAGGTATTCGGAACTGGGATTGGGGATAGGGTAGGCCCGGAGGGTAGGAAGAAGGATCGGGTTGTTTCTGAGGGTCTTCGGTGCATGTGTTTCAATGCTAGGAGTGTGACTGGCAAAACAGATGAACTGAAGGCATTAATGTTCGAAAGGAAGTTGGAAGTGGTGGCGGTGACAGAGACTTGGTTAAAGGAAGGGCAGGATTGGCAGTTGAATGTTCCTGGGTATAAGTGTTTCAGGCGAGATAGGGGTGGGTCGCTGAGAGGTGGGGGAGTGGCGTTGTTAGTTAAGGATTGCATCGTAGCAGTGCAGAGGGAGGGAGGTACGGAGGATATAGGAATCGAGTCGCTATGGGTGGAGTTGAGGAATAGGAAGGGTGATGTTACTATGCTGGGTGTTTACTACAGACCGCCCAACAGCCCGAGGGCTGTGGAAGAAGGGATAAGCAGGGACATTCTAGATAAGTGCAGGAAGAATAGGGTGGTGGTAGTGGGAGATTTTAATCTCCCCAGGATAGATTGGAATGTACTGAGATCAGAGGGTGCTGACGGGGAGGAATTTGTACAGTGTGTAATGGAAGGATCCCTGGAGCAGTACGTGGATAGACCGACCAGGGAGGGGGCTATACTTGACTTGGTTCTGGGGAATGAGCCTGGGCAGGTGGTTGACGTTGAGGTAGGAGAGCATGTGGCTAACAGTGACCACAACTCTGTCTGGTTCAAGATATTAATGGATAAAGATGAAGCCTGTCCTAAGGGGAGGGTGTTAAATTGGGGGAGGGCTAGATACAGCCGGATTAGGCAGGATCTTAAAGATACGGACTGGGGTACGCTATTTAACGGTAGGTCGACGCTGGGTATGTGGGAGTCTCTCAAGGGAAAACTACAATCTTTACAGGAAAGACATGTGCCGGTCAAGAGGAAGGATGGGAAAGGTAGGATTAGAGAGCTGTGGGTAACTAGGGATATTGAGGACCTGGTCAGGAGAAAGAGGGAAGCGTACACTAGATCGAGGCATTTGAGGACAGAGATAGCGTTAGAAGAATACAGAGAATGTAGGAGAGAACTTAAAAGGGGCATCAGAAAGGCAAAAAGGGGCCACGAAATGGCTTTGGCGGGTAGGATTAGGGAAAATCCTAAGGCATTTTACTCTTATATTAGAAACAAAAGGATGGTTAGAGGGAACATTGGTCCTCTCAGGGACAGAGGAGGGGAACTATGCTTGGAGCCTGGGGTAATGGGGGAGATCTTGAATGAATACTTTGCGTCGGTATTCACTCAGGAGAGGGGTCAGTCCTCTGCTGCTGTGCTTGAGAAGTTTGAGGATCCGTTGAGGGAAATAGTCATCACGAGGGAAGAGGTGTTGGGACTTTTAGACAATATAAAGACGGACAAATCTCCGGGGCCTGATGGCATCTATCCTAGGCTGCTAAGGGAGGTGAGGGATGAAATTGCTGGGCCTCTGACGCAAATCTTTGTCTCTTCTTTGGACACAGGTGAGGTCCCAGAGGATTGGCGGATTGCAAATGTTGTACCGTTGTTTAAGAAGGGTCAGAGGGATAACCCAGGGAACTATAGGCCAGTGAGCTTGACTTCAGTTATAGGCAAGATAATGGAGAGGATCCTCAAGGATAGGATGTATGAGCATCTGGAGCGCTGCAATCTGATCAGGGATACGCAGCATGGCTTCGTTACAGGGAGGTCGTGCCTTACGAATCTATTGGAATTTTTTGAAGAGGTGACAAAAACGGTTGACGAAGGACAAGCCGTTGATGTTGTCTATATGGATTTCAGTAAGGCGTTTGACAAGGTCCCTCACGGTAGGCTGATAGAAAAGGTGAAGGCTCATGGGATACAAGGCCAGGTATGTAGATGGGTGAAGAACTGGCTTGGGAGGAGAAGACAGCGGGTAGTAATGGAGGGCTCCTTTTCCAATTGGAGGTCTGTCACCAGTGGGGTGCCGCAGGGCTCGGTACTAGGACCTCTACTATTTGTAGTATATATTAATGACTTGGAAGAGGGGGTAGGTGGTGTGATCAGCAAATTTGCTGATGACACTAAGATGGTTGGATTGGCGGGTACTGAGGAGCAGTGCCTGGCAATGCAACAGGACATAGATAGGCTGGTAGATTGGGCAGATAGATGGCAAATGGAATTTAATCCGGAGAAATGCGAGGTGATGCACTTTGGCCGGAACAATGTGGAAGGGAGTTATATGATAAAAGGTAGAACTATCCGGAGTATAGATACGCAGAGAGACCTGGGGGTGCAGGTACACAAGTCCCTGAAGGTGTCGGTGCAGGTGCAGAATGTGATGAGGAAAGCGTATGGCATGTTAGCCTTCATAGGAAGGGGTATAGAATATAAGAGTAGGAGTCTGATGTTGCAGTTGTATAGAACGTTGGTTAGACCTCACCTGGAGTACTGCGTCCAGTTCTGGTCGCCGTACTACCGGAAGGATGTAGAGATCCTGGAGAGAGTGCAGAGGAGATTTACCAGGATGTTGCCTGGTATGGAAGGGCTGTCTTACGAGGAAAGATTGAACGCACTTGGGCTGTTTTCCCTTGAGAGACGTCGGCTGAGGGGGGATTTAATAGAGGTTTATAAGATTATGAAGGGGACAGACAGAGTAGATGGTGATAAGCTTTTTCCGCTATTAGAAATGGATAGAACGAGGGGTCACGGGCTTAGGGTGAGGGGGGCTAGATATAAGACTAATGTTAGAGGGCAGTTTTTCACACAAAGGGTAGTGGGGATGTGGAATGCACTGCCGAGTAAGGTGGTGGAAGCAGGCACGCTAGGGTTGTTCAAGAGTCACTTGGACAGCCACATGAGCAGTTTACATATAGGGGGATATAGCAGGCCTTATTAAGCATTGTAGGCTTGGGGTCAGTTTTAGTCTCAGGGATATAGAGTCTTTAATAATGAAATTTTTATCCACAGGCACTTACCATCTCGAGGGCATCATGGCAGCACAGAGGCTATCTCTGTTGCTGTGCGGACACATGGATTTGGGCCTGTGTCCGTGGGAGTTTGCGCGTTCTCCCCGTGGTTGCGTGGGTTTCCTCCGGGTGCTCCGGTTTCCTCCCACATCCCAAAAATGTGCTTTCAGGCTGATTGATTGGGTAACAAATTGTCCCTATATTGGACCTCCCTGATCCTCACACATTAGGCATAGACTAGAGTCATGAATAGGTCACTGACCATGGGACGGCGGTGCGGGCTCGTTGGGCCGAAGGGCCTGTTTCCTGTGCTGTTTTGTTCTTTGTACCTCTATCAGATCCCCCCTTAATCTCCATCTTTCTAAGGAGAAGAGGCCCAGTTTACCCAATCTCCCCTCATAACCCAGTCCCTCCATACCAGGCAGCATCCTGGTAAACCTCCTCTGCACTCTCTCCAGGGTCTCCACGTCCTTCCGGTAGTAAGGTGACCAGAACTGGACGCAGTACTCCAAATGCGGTCTAACCAACATTCTGTACAATTGTAGCATTAGACGCCAGCTCTTGTACTCTAAACTCCTTCCTATAAACATAGAACATAGAACATAGAACATTACAGCGCAGAACAGGCCCTTCGGCCCACGATGTTGCGCCGACCAGTTACAAAAACAATGACCCACTAGCCTAAACCAATCCCTTTTCATCCATAAACCTATCCACAGATCTTTTAAACGCCCCCAAACTAGGTGCATTTACAACTGCAGCTGGTAGGGCATTCCAGTCCCTCACCACCCTCTGGGTAAAGAACCTACCCCTGACATCTGTCCTATAACTACCCCCCCTTAATTTAAAATCGTGCCCCCTCGTGTTAGCTTTCTCCATCCTAGGAAAAAGGCTATCACTATCTACCCTGTCTAAACCTCTAATCATCTTATATGTTTCAATGAGATCCCCTCTTAGCCGCCTTCTTTCCAGCGAAAACAACCCCAAATCTCTCAATCTCTCCTCATAGGATCTCCCCTCCATACCAGGCAACATCCTGGTAAACCTCCTCTGCACCCTCTCCAAAGCCTCTACATCCTTCTTGTAATGTGGGGACCAGAACTGCACACAAAACTCCAAGTGCGGCCGCACCAGAGATGTGTACAGTTGCATCATGACGCTACGACTCCTAAATTCAATCCCCCTACCAATAAACGCCAAAACTCCGTATGCCTTCTTAACAACTTTATCTATTTGATTCCCAACTTTCAGGGATCTATGTACACATACACCTAGATCCCTCTGCTCCTCCACACTATTCAAAGTCCTCCCGTTAGCCCTATACTCAACACATCTGTTATTCCTACCGAAATGAATTACCTCACACTTCTCCACATTAAACTCCATTCGCCACCTTTCAGCCCAGCTCTGCAACCTTTCTAAGTCATCCTGCAAACTATGACACCCTTCCTCACAATCTACCACACCTCCGACTTTGGTGTCATCAGCAAACTTACTAATCCACCCAACTATACCCTCATCCAGATCATTAATAAAAATTACAAACAGCAGTGGCCCCAAAACAGATCCCTGAGGCACACCACTTGTAACCGAACTCCATGACGAATATTTCCCATCAACCACCACTCTCTGTCTCCTATCTGCTAGCCAATTCCTGATCCAATTACCTAGATCACCCCCAATCCCATACATCTGCATGATGTATGGGATTGGGGGTGATAAAGGCTAGAACTGCTGAAGTTCTTTTGGTGTAGGCACATCCACAATGCTGATAAGAAATGAGTTATCAGATTTTAATCCAGTGACAGTAAAGGAATAACAATATAGTTCTGAGTCAGGATGACATGTTGCTTGGAGAGGAGCTTGTAAGTAGTGATGTTTCCATGTATCTGTTGCCCTTGGCCTTGGATGTGGTGCTGTTGAAAGAGCCTTGGTGAGTTGCTGCAGTGTACCTTGTAGATGGTGCACGTTGCAGTTATCATGTGCCTGTGAATGGAGTGAATGTTTAAGGTGGTGGATGGGGCGCCAATTAAGCCATTGCGCTGGATGATGTCAAGCTTCTTGAACGTTGTTAAAATATTTTCATATTTATTTTTAAACAATAACTGGGCACCTAAAGAAACTGTTGGATTCTGGATGATCCCAAGGGTTACTAATTTTCCAAGGCATGGAAATTTGTGTATGTTCTCAATACAAGCTTGTGATCAGTTATAGAAGTACAATTTTCTGTCAGGGAATTTGATCTTCAATATGTTTGCAGAGGTTTTGGTAGTATTACAAAGTTTGGTCTGTAAGCTTGGGAAACATAAAACGGCTGTAACTTCTGAAGTGGATCATTAATTGACTGAATAAGAAGAAATGAAAGGTATTCATGAGAAGCGTTGGAATATGCCTTAACATCCTTTCCTGAAAAGTTTTCCTCGTATTTTTGAATATCTCGATGCAGTTCCAACTTCTTCAATATCACCATATAACTGAAATTCCTTATCCCTGTAACCATTCTGCACTCTCTCCTAAAACCTTTACCTTCTTCTAAATGTATGGTGCCCAGAATTAGACACAATGTTCCAGTGCAGCAGTGTTTTGTCATTATTTTCTCAATGCTTTTATTTATGAAGTCCAGGATCCCATATGGTTTTTTAACCACCTTCTCAATCTGATCTATTAGTCAAGACAGTAAAGATATAAATATAGGGATACAGGCCAGGATAATATTTGATAAAATAGCAAGAGGATACATGTTGAAGCAACATGTGACAAAAGGTGAACAGATGGTTTAGTTGCGGATGGAGCGGATGGAACTGAGGATCTGGAGATGCAGTAGAATCGAGTGGATGCTATGGGCAAACCTCAGGGGGACACAGTTCAAAGATATGTTGGTTAGGTGGATTAGCCATGGTAAATGTGCAGGGTTAGGGCGGAGGAGAGGGCCTTGGTGAGATACTCTTTCAAAGAGTCGATGCAAACTTGAGGTACTATGACACCTTTCAGATTTGGTACCAGTGTGTGAGCGACAGGAGTTATTTCTTTTTCTTTGGGAACAAAGAAAATTACAGTACATGAACAGGCCCTTCAATCCTGCACTGACCATGCTGCCCGACTTAACTAAAACCCCCTACCCTTCCGGGGACCATATCCCTCTATTCCCATCCTATTCATGTATTTGTCAAGACACTCTTTAAAGGTCACTACTGTATCTGCTTCCACTACTTCCCCGGCAACAAGTTCTAGGTACTCGCCACCCTCTGTGTGAAAAATCTGTCTCGTACATCTCCTTTAAACCTTGCCCCTCGCACCTTAAACCTGTGCCCCCTAGTAATTGACTAATTCAACCAGTTACCTTTCTGAGGGAGGTGGTTTCCTCATTTGCTGATATTGTGACGCCTCCTCACAATCTGACAGTGTTCCATGAAAATGATTATTTTTGGCAATGCAGTTTGATTGACGTTTTGGCCAAATCAACATGTGAAATTTGGAGAGGTGCCAAAGTAAATATACCGTGTCACTGCAGCTTCTGAATTTCATTCCAGGACGTAAAATTTCAGTTCTCCTTTTGAGTTTAATGTGCATATCCCATATCACATTATGCCCACTCTCTTCTCTATATTAGTAACCTCTTGCAATGATCTGAACTGTTCGTTCATCTGATTTTAGTCTCTGGAACTCCATCTCTTCTTCCCTTGCTCCCCAGCAGTGGATGTGCTTTTAGCCACTTGGGCACTATATTCTGAAATTTGCTCCTCGAGAACCCTTCTTGGTTACTATCCAAAGTTGAACCAAATCGTTCACAACTGTAGTGTTCTAGTCGATCCTTTGCTGGGCTTCTAGCTCCATGTTCTCTCTGTCACTAAAAATATCTTTATGGCATATATGCTCTTTCCTCAGCTCATCTGGTGTTGAAACAATCATCCTTACTTTTCTTTGGATTCAACTAATCCAGTGTTTTTCCAGCTGGTGCCCCATTTTCAGTAAATTGGACTTCATCCAAGTCTTTGCTGCCTTGCAGCAAGTCCCACTCACCTACATCTCTATACTCACTGAACATGTATTTATGTATTTCATGTATTTTCATGTATTTCATGTATTCATGAAATTCATGTATTTTCACTCAGAGGGTGGTGAGTGAATGGAATCGGCTGCCGTCATCGGTGGTGGAGGCGAACTTGCTGGGGTCTTTTAAAAGACTTCTGGATGAGTATATGGGGTTTAATGGGATTGGGGGTTATAGATAGGTCTATAGATTGGTGGGGTTGATGTGATCGGCGCAACTTGAGGGCCGAAGGGCCTGTTTGTGCTGTAATGTTCTATGTTCTATGTGTTCCATTTTAAGCAACACTTCAAATTTCAGTTTCTCATCCATGCTTTCCAATCCTCTACGACCACATCTCTTCCAATTTCTAATCTTCTACTTGTATGTTACCAAAACGGGCCCCTTGCACATTCGTAATTTTCAGTGCTCCACCATTGGTATCCTATCTGAAGTTTCACCCCTAAACCTTATTCTCACTCTCCTTAATAAGCCATTCCTTAAAGGTTACTTAATTTTCTTGTCATCTAATATGTCCTCAGATTGATTTCAAATTCTGTTTCATTATGCTTTTATAAAGCATTCTGGGATGTTTTATTGTGTTAGAACATAGAACATAACAGCGCAGAACAGGCCCTTTGGCCCACGATGTTGCGCCGACCAGTTACAAAAACAAAGACCCACTAGCCTATACCAATCCCTTTTCGTCCATAAACCTATCCACAGATCTCTTAAACGCCCCCAAACTAGGCGCATTTACAACTGCAGCAGGCAGGGCATTCCAATCCCTCACCACCCACTGGGTAAAGAACCTACCCCTGACATCCGTCCTGTAGCTACCCCCCCTTAATTTAAAGCCATGCCCCCTCGTGCTAGCTTTCTCCATCCGAGGAAAAAGGCTATCACTGTCCACCCTATCTAAACCTCTAATCATCTTATATGTTTCAATAAGATCCCCTCTTAGCCACCTTCTTTCCAACGAAAACAACCCCAAATCTCTCAGTCTCTCCTCATAGGACCTCCCCACCATACCAGGCAACATCCTGATAAACCTCCTCTGCACCCTCTCCAAAGCCTCCACATCCTTCCTATAATGTGGGGACCAGAACTGCACACAGTACTCCAAGTGCGGCCGTACCAGAGTATTGTACAGTTGCAACATGACGCTGCGACTCTTAAATTCAATCCCTCTACCAATAAACGCCAAGACACCGTATGCCTTCTTAACAAATTTATCTACTTGATTCCCAACTTTCAGGGATCTATGTACACATACACCCCTAGATCCCTCTGTTCATCCACACTATTCAAAGTCCTCCCGTTAGCCCTATACTTGACACATCTGCTGCTCCTACCGAAGTGAATTACCTCACACTTCTCCGCATTAAATTCCATCCGCCACCTCTCGGCCCAGCTCTGCAACCAATCTAAGTCTCCCTGCAGACTATGACACCCTTCCTCACAATCTACCACACCTCCGACTTTGGTGTCATCAGCACATTAGGGGTACATTAGCCACACTAGCTCGAAGGGCTAGATGGCCTACTCCTGCTCCTATTTCTTATGTTCTTATGTTCTATATAAATGCAAGTTGTTTGCCTTTGCTCCATCATTTCTTCTTTAGGAAGAGAACCCTCTCTTTACTGTAGAACTATCCTTCCACTGACTGCAGAATTATCTCACCCTTAACATAAAACCATTAGAGATGGGGCTATACTGGACCTACTACTAGGGAATGAGCCTGGTCAGATCATCAAAGTTGCAGTGGCGAATAGTGACCACAATTCTGTAAGCTTTTGGATACTGATGGAAAAGGATGAGTGTTGTCCTAAGGTTAAGGTGATAAATTGGGGGAAGGCTAACTACAACCAAATTAGGCAGGATTTCAAGGCTGTTTTTTGGGAGAGGCTGAGGGTAAATCCACATTTGGCATGTGGAGCCTTTTAAGGAGCAGATGATCGGTGCGCAGAGCAGGCTTCTGCCTATGAAATGGAAGGACAGGAAAGGCAGGATTCAGGAACCATGGATGACCAGGGAAATTGTTAGGTCAAAAAGAAAAAAGATGGCAATTAAAGACAGATGAAGCGTTTGAAGAATACAGGGAAAGTAGAAAAGAGCTCAAACAGGGATTTAGGAGGGCAAGAAGGGTCATAAAATGCCTTTGGCAAACAGGATTAGGGAGAATCCCAAGGCATTTTATACATACATTAGGAACAAGAGGGTGCCTAGAGAAAGTGTTGGTCCGCTTAAGGACAAAGGAGGAAAATTATGTTTAGAATCAGAGGAAGTGGGTGAGATCCTTAACCCTTTGCATCAGTATTCACAAAGGAAAGGACACGTCATTTGATGGTGTCTTGGAGGGGTGTGTAAAGCCTTTAGAACAAGTCATCATTACGAGAGAGGATGTGTGAGGTGAATTAAAAAGCATTAAGGCAGACCCAGGGCCAGATGATATCTATCCCAGATTACTGAGAGAAGCAAGAGATGAAATTGCTGGGCCTCTAACTGAAATCTTTGTTTTTTCGTTGGCCACTGGTAAGATGCCAGAGGGACAGCCAATGTTGTCCTGTTATTACAGAATAGCAAGGATAACCCGGGTAACTAAAGGCCAGTGAGCTTGATGTCAGTCATGGTGAAACTGTTGACGAAGATTCTTAGGAATGGGATCTGCACATTTGGAACTGAATGGTCTTGTTAGTGACAGACAGCATGGTTTTGAATGTGGAAGTCATGTCTCACTAATTTAATTGAGTTTTTTTGAGGTGACAAAAATGATTGAAGAGAGAAGGGCTGTGGACGTGGTCTATTTGGTAACGCATTTGACAAGGTTGCTCATGGCAGGCTGATCGGCACAGCTTGGAGGGTCAAAGGGCCTGTTCCTGTACTGTACTGTTCCTTGCTCGCTCTTTGTTCTTTGTCATCTGACTGTACAGAAAGTTTATTCCCATGGAGGGAGTTCCTTGCTGTGCTAACTGTGAATATCAACTCTCAAAGATTCAGCTAACCAAAGCTCATTTTTAATTTTCAATTTCTAAACTCAAAACCTTTCCACCCCAATCTTTTCTGTTTTCACTTGGTGCTTTTCTTTCTTTGTGCCTTTATAAAACATCTTGGACTATTTTTACCTTAATGGCACCATATAATTGCAGACAGTTATTGTATTGATCCTCGCAGTAACATTGTCAAATGGGTGATTAGTTAAAAGGTTGAAAAGGTTATTTGAATTTCTCAACAGAAGTGAAGAGCCCAGAAGATTATGGATTTGACTTGCTGAGGCGGTATCAAGATAACATTGTTGATGCAGTAACAGACCTCCAACCTCTGCATGACATCCTATCTGTCGCTGAGGACATATCTGATGGTGAGAAAGAGGTAAGAAGTAAATTTATTTTTATATGGCCAAGTATGAGGTGTGTGAATAAATATTCCATGCAAACTGCAGTACAAGTGGCCACGCAGCAGTCCAGAACTTGTTGCGTAGGGGGGAAAATAGGCAGTGTGCAAGAAATGTTGCTTTTAAGAAGTGTGGATGTGAGCCACTCACTAGTCTTAACGGGACTATACACTGAAACCTACACACAACAAAGGAAAATCAGCAAGAACATTGTTTTGGACTGGCCTTTTATGTTCTTGGCATATTAATAGATGCAGGTCTATTGTGTTTTTTCATCCAATGATATCTAAATCAGTGAGATAGGTCTACTTTTGTTTCACTTTTCGATCTCGTTTTTTGCCAACGACTTGTATGTGTTATAGGGAATTAAAGAAATGATTGAGTTTGTGTGCATTGTGTCCAGCCAAAGTAACAATATAAGTGCATGTAACGAGACAGCAGGAAGGATTTCTCTTCTTAATTTCTTTCTTAATTTCTTTCTTAATTTCTTTCTTAATTTCTTTCTTAATTCTCTTTCTTAATTCTCTTTCTTAATTTCTTTCTTAATTCTCTTTCTTAATTTCTTTCTTAATTCTCTTTCTTAATTCTCTTTCTTAATTCTCTTTCTTAATTCTCTTTCTTAATTCTCTTTCTTAATTCTCTTTCTTAATTCTCTTTCTTAATTCTCTTTCTTAATTCTCTTTCTTAATTCTCTTTCTTAATTCTCTTTCTTAATTCTCTTTCTTAATTCTCTTTCTTAATTCTCTTTCTTAATTCTCTTTCTTAATTCTCTTTCTTAATTCTCTTTCTTAATTCTCTTTCTTAATTCTCTTTCTTAATTCTCTTTCTTAATTTCTTTCTTAATTTCTTTCTTAATTTCTTTCTTAATTCTCTTTCTTAATTTCTCTGCTCCTCACATTCACTTGTCCTCTCCTCCCACCCTACCAGTCAAATGGAAATAAAACATTTTTATTGGTTATTTTTGAGTTTAGATATTGAAAATTTAAAAAATGAGCTTTGTTTAAGTTATTATATTGGCAAGTGTGAGGTGGTCCACTTTGGTAGGAATAATGGTAGGAAGGACTATTACTTACGTGGCGAAAAACTGCAGCAGGCGACGGTGCAGAGGGACCTCGGGGTCCTTGTGCATGAGTCGCAAAAACCCAGCTTGCAGGTGCAGCAGGTGGTCAGGAAGGCGAATGGGATGCTGGCCTTCATAGCGAGGGGGATTGAATATAAAAGTAGGGAGGTCTTGCTGCGGCTGTATAGGGCATTGGTGAGGCCGCAGCTGGAGTACTGTGTGCAGTTTTGGGCGCCGCACCTGCGCAAAGATATTTTGGCCTTGGAGGGAGTGCAGAGGAGGTTTACTAGGCTGATACCGGAGTTGAGGGGGTTGAGCTATGAGGAGAGGCTGAATGAACTAGGCTTGTACTCGTTGGAGTTTAGAAGAATGAGGGGAGATCTCATTGAGACGTATAAAATGATGAATGGGATGGATAGGATAGAGGTGGAGAGACTCTTCCCGCTCAAAAAAGATAGTAGGACTAGGGGGCACAGCCTCAAGATAAAGGGGGGACGTTTTACAACAGAGTTGAGGAGGAACTTCTTCACTCAAAGGGTGGTGAATCTCTGGAATTCTCTGCCCGTTGAAGTGGTGGAGGCTGCCTCGCAAATATTTTTAAGACGCGGGTTGATGGGTTTTTGATAAGAGAGGGGATTAAGGGTTATGAGGAGAGGGCCGGAAAGTGGAACTGAGCCACGACAGATCAGCCATGATCTTATTGAATGGCGGGGCAGGCTCGAAGGGCCAGATGGCCTACTCCTGCTCCTATTTCTTATGTTCTTATATTGTGGTCAAGGAGTAACCAGTAGACTGTGTTCGGAAAATATCCACAACCAATATAACAGGAACCACCCCCACATGGAATAGGCATGTTGTGTTGGTTGGGGCAGCATCTTTCTGCTGAAGAAAAGTGTGTTTTGTCGTCTGTGAAAGGCAAAGAAAGGGATTTGGGTGTCACAGGAAAACAGATGATCAGTGGCTTGGAGATGATTGTTCTTCATACCAGAAATGGTTAATATTTTAAGTGTCTGACCTGTTGAGAGCCTGTTGGTTACAGGTCAGCATGTCTTCAAGAAGATTCCAAAGCCTTCTGTACGTTAGCTGTAAATCTTTATTAACCGCTAGAACTATTTACACTTGCATAGTCAGGACCTGTCTCCATGTTTGGGTCTAGACGCATCTCTGCTCAGCACCACACTGATCCTACGTCTGGGTCATGTGCCTTCTTGCATCACTCTGTGGCACAGTAATGGGACCCACATTAATCCAAGATGTGCCAGACCCTGATGCAACCATAGGTCTTCCCCGGCTTAATGGATTGCTTCAGCTGTCTCCACTACTCTCCCTCCACGTGGACTGCTAGACTAATCTTTTCATTGAGAGCTATTGGAGTGACGTTGACCATCTTAATTTCTCTGCTCCTCACATTCACTTGTCCTCTCCTCCCACCCTACCAGCCTGCACTAAGTGATTGTGACAAAATCTAAGTCCATTTAAGATAATTTTATGACATGATAGCGGTATGAATAATGTGGGAATACAAGAGGCACATTGGGATTGATGCAGATTAGTGAGTAACTCCAGTTTTGATGCAGTTGTTTGTTTGGACTATTAAGATTGCTATGCTGTGGTCTTGTGTAGTTGTGAACAGGTCAGGAGAAACTGAATTTTATCCAGCATGAGATCTTTGTGTTTGGAAGTGATAAAAAATAATGTAATTTTCAGTGAGCATTGTTGAATATCTGGGGCCCTACTGATACCTTGTAGTGAAAATTATTATTATTCTTATAGATGTGACTGGGTGTAAACGCGATTTACTGTGTATAGTATGTCTCTGAGATGTCCTGTATAACTGTTCTGCACAGCTACATAGATCTCAAAATGATTGTACCTCCCTTCTGCAGCTGCTGTCTCTAAAACAGGATCATAGAAAAAGACCCTTCAGCCCATCACATCTGTACCGGTCAAAAACAAACCACCTAACTATTCCAATCCAATTTTCCAGCCTTGTACAAGGTATGGCTTCACAAGTGCACATCTAACTATTTTAGTGATCAGAAGGAGGCCATTTGGCCCCTCGAACCTGCACTGACAGTATCCCATGCAGGTCCTATCTCCCTAACCCCACACTAATTCCCCGATTAATTAATAAGGGTGAATTTGGCATGGCCGATCAACCTATGGCATGTTCCATGTCCCCCCTCAGTCTCCTGTGCGTCAAAGAAAACAACCCCAGTCTATCTGATCTCTCTTCATAAATGATGCCCAGGCATCATCGTGGTAAATCTCCTCTGCACCCTTTCCAAAGATATCATATCCCTCCAATAATGTGGGTTCCAGAACTGCACACAGCACCCTAGCTATGGCTTAATCGATGTTTTATATAGTTCCAGAATAACCTACCTGCTCTTAAACTCTATGCCTCAGCTATTAAAGACAAGTATACCATATGCCTTCTTAACTAGTATATCCACCAGTTCTGCTAGCTTAAGGGACTGGTGTACATGCGCACGAAGGTCCCTCTGATCCTCTGTGCATCCCAGGGTCTTGCCATTCATCATGTATTCCTCCGTCTCGTTTGTCCTGCCCAAGTGCATCATCTGGATTGAATTCCATTTGCCACTGATCAGCCCATCTACGTTCTCCTGTAATATAAGGTTATATTCCTTACTATTTACCACCCTACCAATTTTCATACCGTCCATGAACTTACTGATCAACCTTCCTACATTCAGGTCCAAATCATTTATATAAACCACAAACAACATAGGCTCCATTACTAATCTCTGTGGTCACCTTGCTGTGCAACCACTGGTCACAGGCCCCCATCAGAAAAATACCCCTCAACTATCATTGTCTGCTTCCTGCTACTCAGCCACTTCTGGATCCACTTTGCTACAGTTCCTTTATCATAGAATAATAGAATCCCTACAGTGCGGAAGGAGTTCATTCGGCCCATTGAGTCTGCACCAATTCTGACTGAATATCTTGCCCAGGCCCTCTTCTCTATCTCCATAACGCCACACATTTACCATGGCTAATCCACCTAATCTACATAACTTGGGACATTAAGGGGCAATTTAATATGGCCAATTCATCTAACCTGCACACTTTTGGATTGAGAGAGGAAACCAGAGTACCTGGAGGAAACCCATGCTGACACTGAGAAAATGCAAACTCCACACAGTCACTCTTCGAAAGGCCAGAGAGGAATTAAAAGTTATTGCCAGAGTCTCTGCTATTTCCCCCCCTTGCCTCATTCAGCAGCCTGGGATATATTTTATCCGGCTTTGGCGATTTATCTGCTTTTAAGCCTGCTAAACCACTTAGAACCTCTTCTCTGTCTATGTTAATTTCTTTAGCTGTGTCACAGTCCTTTCCATAATTTCTATACTCATTATCTCATTAGTATCTCATTAGTGAATACTGATGCACAGTATTTATTTAGAACCCTACCCACGTCTTCTGGCTCCACACTTGAATTACCACTGTGGTCCTTAATAGGCCCTACTCTTTCTTTGTAATCCTTTTACTCTTAATGTACTTGTAAAACAACTTGTCCTTTATTTTACCTGCCAGTATTCTTTCATGTTCCCCTTTTGGTCTCCTTGTTAACTTTTTAAGTTCCTCTTGCACATTTCATACTCTAGAGCTTCTCCTGTTTTGAGCCCTCGATGTCTGCCATAGCCTCCCTTTTTCCCTTTGCCCAATGTTGTATATCCCACATTATCCAGGGTGCGCTGGATTTATTTGTCCTACCCTTTTCCCTTATCGGAACATGTTGGCCCTCTACACTCCCTCTGTGTCTCACTGTTCTGTTACAGATTTATCAAAGTCTCTGCTCCCGATCCACTCTGATCAAATAATATCCAATCTTATTAATATCATAAGAACATAAGAACATAAAAAATAGGAGCAGGAGTAGGCCATCTGGCCCTTCAAGCCTGCCCCGCCATTCAATAAGATCATGGCTGATCTGTCGTGACTCAGCTCCACCTTCCCGCCCTCTCCCCATAACCCTTAATCCCTTCTCTTATCAAAGCCTTCGCCAATTTAGAGCTTTGATTTCAAACCTATCCTTGTCCTTTTCCATAATGATTCGTTATCTAACGGACTTACGATCGCTGTCTGCACAATGCTGCTGTTGAAATTTCGACTTCCAAGTTTGACTTTAACACAAACACACATTAACACAAGATACTTAACCAACAGATTGTCTTTATTTACTTGCTAGCAAGGGGAGAGTCTTGACACAATGGGTCAGAGACACCACTCCTCTGGACAAAGAAAATCACCTTGGTTTATACAATTCTTCAGCTCACAGTCAGTCGGACACAGTCCAATCAAGTGTTACAAATGACATACTTTACGTTTTTATACAATAGAAAAATACTGAACCACCCTGATCAATGAGATCACGAAACCTCGTGAGAGACTCCAACATATCATCCCTAAGCTTGTCCTCTTGTCTCTTATTTAGACATCGTGCCTCTGTTTTCATAGCAGCCTCACAAAGCATCCTCACTAAAACAATCTCACATGGGCAACATTTAATTGATAAAGGGGGCCTACAAAAGCCATTATTATTTTATGGCCATGTCAGTGAAGTTAACTGAATCTCTAAGGGATGTGGCCAACTCAACTTGCCTTCAGGATGTTCCTGAATTATAGCCCTGATAAGCTTGTTATTGCCAACATAATGAAACACATCTATATATTTTTTTTATCAATTCAATGACTAAGCATTTTATCATTACCTACAATTTTGAGGGATATCACTATGTTACCATTAATGCTGGTCAGTTCCCATTAAGTCCTCTACCATAACTTTTTCATTAGCTGAGATATTAATATTTTCTGACTCTGTTTTAGAAATTTTGATTAGAAATTGATGTTGCCTGGACTGGGAGGCATGCCTTATGAAGATAGGTTGAGGGAGCTGGGACTCTTTTCCCTAGAGAGGCGAAGGTTGAGAGGCGACCTAATAGAAGTTTATAAAATGTTGAGAGGAATAGATAGGGTGGACTCTCAGAGGCTATTTCCCTGGGTTGAAATGGTCGCTACGAGAGGACACAGATTTAAGGTGCGAGGAGGGAAGTACAGAGGTGATGTTAGGGGTAAGTTTTTCACTCAGAGGGTGGTGAGTGAATGGAATCGGCTGCCGTCATCGGTGGTGGAGGCGAACTCGCTGGGGTCTTTTAAAAGACTTCTGGATGAGTATATGGGGTTTAATGGGATTGGGGGTTATAGATAGGTCTATAGATTGGTGGGGTTGATGTGATCGGCGCAACTCGAGAGCCGAAGGGCCTGTTTGTGCTGTAATGTTCTACGTTCTATGTAAGGCGGCCTCACTTTTGTGTCAGTTGTTTCTGACAAGGTGTCTGGTGAGGCAGTTAAGTGTTCTTTACGGCCTTGTGATTCCAATAGTTGGGTGCTTTAAAGAACTGTATCTAACGTATGTTTAGTATCAAAGGGCACTCTGTGCATCTCAGTTTTTGTTTAAGTTCTAAAAATGTATAGAAGATATATATATTTATGGACTAATTCAAGGTATTACATATACCTTTAATACTACAAAGTATTTAAAACACCTCATTACAATTACTAACAAACTTGCTCCCCGTTGATTTAAAGTGATTTCTACATCTAAGTTGATTAAACAAAAACCCTGGCAGAATCTGCCAATTTTATAGTAGCCCTTTTCTTTTCTACATTCCGCCCACTGACACTTCAACCACTTACCTGGCTTCATTACCAAAAAGTAAATCCAGGACCCTAATCCTGACCCTCTTGTAAGGACCTTCTACAGACTGGCTTAGAAAGTTATCCTGGCCGCATTTTTAAGAATTCTGCTCCCTCTAAACTTTTCACACTTTGACTTCCCCGGTTAATGTTGGGGAAGTTGAAAATCCCCACTATCACTACCCAATTACTTTTACACTTCTCTGAAATTTGCCTACATATCTGCTCTTCTGTTTCTCTCAGACTGTTAGGGGTCCTATAGAACACTGATTGCTCTTTTTCGGTTTTTAAGTTTGACCCATATGGCTTCATTTGAAGAGTCTTCTAAGATGCTGTTCTTCCTTGCTGCTGCAATTGATTTCCTGATCAAAATTGCGACACCTCCTCCTCTTTTACCTCCTTCCCTGCCTCTTCTGGAGATCCTATAAGCTGGAATATTGAGCTGCCAATCCTGCCCCTCTCTCAATGATGTCTCAATGACATCACACCCTCATGGTTTGATTTGTGCCTCAACTCATCTGTCTTGTTCGTCAGACTCCTTTCATTAAAATAAATACCAGCCAACCTTGCCGAACTCCCTTATGCCTTATATGGCCTATAATTTCTATGCTTTCCTGACTCATTTGCTGTCTCTTCTAATCTTGGCTGTGTTTATCCTCCTCCTGATCCTTCTCCCAAGATTCTACTCCCCTGCCAAGCTAGGTTAAACCCTCCACTACAACACGAGGAAACCTCCCTCGCTGGTCCTATTTCAGATCAGGTGCAACCTGTCCACCTTGTACAAGTTTGACTGTCCCCAAAACCAGTCCCAATGTCCCAGAAACCCAGTGTTCCAGAAATTTAAAGCCCTTCCTCCAGCACCATCGCTCCATCCACACATTCATCTGGATTAACCTTCTGTTTCTGAACTCACTAGCACATGGCACTGAAAGTAATCCAAAAGTTACTGCCTTCTGGGTCCTATTTCTAAATCTAATTTTCTGCTCTCCAAATTCTGCTTGCAGGATCACATCTCTTTTTCTAGCTACATTTGAACCATTAGGTTTAGAAACATCAATTTTAATGCACTCCAGGAGATCTTGTGACCCTGACACGCATAAATCCAGAAATCTGATTACAGAACTCCCCAGAAATAACCACAGATCCTTTCGCAGATCACAGTTTGAAAATTCAAGTATATTTTCTAAAGCTCTGCTATCTCTCTCGGTTTTTCATTTCCTGTATTGAGCTCCATGTTGCATCATTTCTTCTACTCAGAACTATTTTGATACTAGTCGTTAATATTACGAAGAGTACAGGTATTTAGTGGCTGTGGTTCTGGACTAGTGATCCATAGTGAGTTGCTTGTGGAATCGCTCCATGTCTGAATGTAAAAACCCAACTGATACACTGATGTACAGGGAAGATAATCTGCGACTGCTGCCTGGCATGGCCTACATGTAAAATCAATCCTAAATCCCTCTAGATCACTAGACAATAGTTATTAATCACTGATGAACCAATCAGATAGTCAATGCGTTTTGTTCTTGTATTTTGTCTGTGTCCTGTTGCAGTGTGCTTCCCAGTTGTTTGTTCCCTTTTAAAGCAGTAATTCTTTCATTTTGCCTGCACTCTCCATTGAACTAGAAGTGATCCCTGGGTTGGTGGTAATGGTAGACTGGGAAATATGCTAGGCCATGTGGTTACATATTGGGGTTGAGTATAATTTGGCAGCTGCTGATGGCTCACAGCACCTCATGAATGCCCAGTGTTGAGTTGCTCAATCCGTTTTAAGTTTGTCTCATTTAGCACTGTAGCAACATGATGGAGTGAATCGTCAGTGTGAAGATGGGTCACCGACTCCACAAGAACTGTGTGGTGATCACTTTTACCAATACTGTCAAGCAGCCATCACTGCTGAGGTGACTTGAGGTAATCTCACACCTGCTGTATGTTGTACATTAACGCCACTGGTGGGAAATGGGAGGAAACAATGAATCCTGCTGCTTCTCAACGATTTAAACCGCAGCTTTAAAAAGAAAACCACAAACATTCATACCTGTCAGCGAGATTCTACACTACTACTCTCGATACGGGTGCGCATGGGGACAGAGACACATTAATCACTGGCAGCACCAAGTCACAGTGATATTGACCTGAAAGAATAGGAGTAAAAACTCTAAACTAGGAGAAGATAAATTTTGCAAAACTGGGGGGGGGGCAGCTGTTGAAAGTGGACTGGAAACAGCTATTAGAAGGGTAACCAGTCTCTGATCAGTGAGGGGCATTTCTATAGGCACCGTGTCGATATATCCCCACAGGAAAAAGGCAGTACTGCCAAATCTATACCCCTCTGGTAATCCCAAAACTTACAGGGTAAGAAAAAGCAGAAAAATAAAGCTTATGATAGTCACAAAAAGCTTAATAATGTAGAAAGCCTAAGTATAGGGGTGAAGTGAGAAAGGAAATTAGGGACACAAAAAGGGAAACAGAAAAATGTTGGCTGGTAAAACCAAAGAGAAATAAAAGTATACACCAATACATTCAGACCAAGAGAATAACTAAGGAAACAGTGGACTAAGGAAACAGAGATGTACATGGCAACTGGTGCGTCAATGCTGAAGATGTGAGCAGAGTTTTTAGTGAGTGCAGGAAATGCTGGATAAACTCAGCTGGTCTGGCAGAATCTGTGGGGAAGGAAACATTTCTCAATTTTGTCAAAAGCTCCCAGATGTAAGTAAGGAGGACTTTTCAGGGTAGATGGTGCTGAGGTCGATAGCAGGTGGTTTGTCTAGTTACATTCTTTTTTTAGACTTCATAATGGTTTCATACAATTAAGTGAAATGCTCGGCCATTTCAGAGGGCAGTTAGGAGTTAACCACATTGCTGTGGATTTGGAGTCACATGTAGGCCAGACCAGGTAAGGGTGGCAGATTTCTGTCCCTGAAGGACAAAAGGGGTTATGTGACCATCATTTCAGGATCACCATTACCGACACTAGCTTTTGTTTTTCAATTTCAGATTTAGCAACGTTATTTAAATCTCACCACAGCAGCTAGTGGGATTTGAACCAACAAACAGACAGCCTGGCTGCTGTCGATGGCATCAACAGCAGCCGATACAATTGATCAAATTGAAGGAGGCGCAAGTGAAACGCTGCTTCACCTGAAAGAGACTTAGGGGCTTGGGAAGTGAAGAGAGAGGAGCCAAAGTGGCATGTGACAGTCATCACATTTCTTCCTCTCTTTAGCTCCGAAGAAGAGTCATACAGACTTGAAACGTTAACCCTGTTTCTCCCTCCAAAGATACTGCCAAACCTGCTCAGTTTTTCCAGCGTTTTCTGCCTTTGTTTCAGATTTCCAGAAACTGTCTTGCTTTTATTATTTAAAAAGGGTGTGAATGATGGGTCAGAAAATTATAGGCTGGTCCTTGATGGTGGACAAATTATTGGAATCAATCCTGAAGGGCCAGATAATCTATCATTTAGAAAAGTATTATTGATCAGGAATAGTCAGCATGGTTTTGTTCAGGGAAGATTGTGTATTACCAGCTTAATCAGATTTTTTTGTCAAGTAACAAGAAGGATTGATTAGGGTAGTGCAGTGGATGTTGTCTACATAGAGTTCACTAAGGCAAGGTCCCACATCACTGACTGGTCAGAGCAGTAAATGTCTGTGGGACACAGGGGAATCTGGCAGGGTGAATCCAAAATAGACTCAGTGACATGAAACAAAGGATAATGATGAATCGATATTTTTGTGAATGGAAAACAGTTCCCAATCACGCTCCACAGTTGTTGTATAAATTAATGATTTTGACGTAAATGTGGGTGGCATGAGCGGGAAATTGACTATGTTGTTAAAGAAGAGGAAAGCTGTCGACTCCAGATATGTATCAATGGTTTGGTTGAGTGGGCAGAAAAGTGGCAAATGGAATTCAGTCCTGAAAAGTGTGAGGTGATGCGTTTGGGAGGCCAAACAAAGCAAGAGAATACTCAATAAACGGGAAGATATTGAGAGAGACCGAAGAAGTGCGAGATCTTGGGAGTGCACGCTCTCAGTTTCATGAAGGTGCTTGGACAAGTAGGTGCAGTCACAAAGAAAGCATGTGGAATGTTTTCCTTGTTGGGTGAGGTATTGAATACAAAAGCAGGGCTGTGGTGATGAAAATATATAAATTGCTGGTTAGACCACATCTGGAATTTTGTATACAGTATCACATTACACAAAGGACATAATTGCTCTGGAGAGAGCGCAGAGATTTAGAAGAATGTTGCCATCTCATGGCACTGCTGCCTCGCAGTGCCAGGTTCAATTCCTTGGGTCGCTGTCTTGCACACTGGGTTGGGGCTCATGGTACGGAGAAAATAGGTAATTTGTTTCAAGGCTGCTCCTTGCTCGATTTTATCAGGCCAATGAATGTAATTTGTCCTTTTGCTTTTCTATATGCCAGCATTGATCAGCTAAGCAGGTGTATGTTTATCTTGTTAGTCTTCCAACTTAGATGTTTTGTTTTAAACATATGTTGATTGGATGATCTTTTTTCATCTCTGTTCCCCAGTCTTCATTTAAAGCTTCCCGATTTTCACAAATTTCATTTAAAAGTTGTAACTGGGTGAATATTGATTTTTTTTTTGACAATGGCTGTGACCAGGATTTCATGTACTTTGCACCTTCTAGTGCACTGCACAGCCTTGCAATTTTCAGTAGAATTTTAAAAAGAATCATCCACTTCTGCTTAAACAAAGATTGGAGCGGTAATATATGTATAGTTTTTAATTCAAGTTCAGTGCTGTTCCAGTTGCCTTGTTAATGGATTCATTTTTGTTGAACTTCTGTTGTGTATCAACAATGGATTCTCTGAGGGAAGTACAGCGAGTGAATTGGTGCAGTAAATTCCCATTGTTTTTTTTTGCTAATCTTCGTTAAATGCTAGGCACAGTAACTCTGACAGTGCAGTGCCAACCGTTTTTGTTGCTTTGGTTGCTATGGTACGATACACAGCAGCCAGTCAAAATGCAACACACTTGTTCTGAATACTGCAACTTTACTCTTGCGCGGAGGTGTTGCAAAAGGTACCATGTGTGATTTTTAGTGATTTATTTTTTTTTTTACGTTTTGGTTATTGACAGAGAATTGAAGACCTTATGAAAGGGAAAGATGTGGTGGATTGTGTTGGCGGTTTGATGGAAGCAGTGTTGGAGAAGCAAACATTGGCAGCACTCACTGTCTGGAAGCTGCTCATCCGGATGAAAGAGGCTGCGCCAAAGCTGTGCACTCTGCTAACCGAGCTCCAAAAAGAACCAGAGAGTTTCCAGCTCATTTTATCTGGTGAGACTTTCAATTAGCAATACTAGAATTACTACTGGATAATTGTAAATAAAATACAATTAATGAAAATAACCCATTTGATGCAAGGGGAACAGGGTGCCTTCCTATGGGCAACATGGCGGTTAGCACTACTGCCTCACAGTGCCGCGGACCCGGGTTCATTTCCGACCTCGGGTCACTGTCTGTGTGGAGTTTGCGCTCTTTGCATGGGTTTCCTCCCATAGTGCACAGATATTTGGGTTAGGTTGATTGGCCATGCTAAATTGCCCCTTAGTGTTAGGATGACTAGCAGATACATGGAGTTGTGGGGATGGGGCCTGGGTGGGATTGTTGTCGGTGCAGGCTTGATGGGCCAAATATCCTCCTCCTACACTGTACGGATTCTATGCTATTCTGTTTTAAAGTGAATTGACACTGTGATGTGAAGCTGTGTTATACTGGTGAATTATTGATCAGAGTTTTAGCAATATTATGTAACGATTTTGGTTCAAAAATAGATCAAAGAGCTAAACTCTAGAGGTGAGGTGAGAGTGACTGCCCTTGACATCAAGGCAGCATTTGACTGAGTTTGGGGACTTTAACTTTATAAATATTGACTGGAAACGCTATAGTTTGAGTACTTTAAAGGGGTCAGTTTTTGTCCAATTTGTGCATGAGGGTTTCCTGACACAGCGCGTAGGTAGGCCAACAAGAGGCAAGGCCATATTGGATTTGGTACTGGGTGATGGGCACCACAACAGCTCAGTGACTATCACTGCTGGCTGTGCAGATACATGGATTTGGACCGGTGTCTGTGGGAGTTTGCACATTCTCCCCGTGCTTGCGTGGGTTTTCTCCGGGTGCTCCGGTTTCCTCCCACACCCCAAAGATGTGCTGTTAGGCTGATTGGTGTAACAAATTGTCCCTAAATTATTCTCCCCTGGATCTGGTTTCCAATGAGGGTACCATAAGCATAGACACGGGTCAAGGGAGGTGTAGGAAAAATACATTGTTAAGATGGCGGTGCAGACTCGTTGGGCCGAAGGGCCTGTTTCCCGTGCTGTGTTGTTCTTTGTTCTTTAATGAACCAGGCCAAGTGTTAGATTTGGAGGTAGGTGAACAGTTTGGTATAATGACCGCAATTCAATTACAATTACATTAGCGATGGAAAAGGATAGGTATATACCACACAGCAAGAGTTACAGCTGGGGGAAGAAAATTATGATGCGATTAGGCAAGATTTAGGATGCATAGGATGAGGAAGGAAACTGCAGGGGATGGGCACAATTGAAGTGTGGAGCTTGTTCAAGGAACAGCTACTATGTGTCCTTGATAAGTGTGTACCTGCCAGGCAGGGAGGAAGTGGTTGAGCGAGGGAACCGTCGTTTACTAAAGAAGTGGAATTCTTGTGAAGAGGCAGGAGGAGACTTATGTAAAGACGAGATGTGAAGGCTCAGTGAGGGTGTTTGAGAGTTACAAGTTAGCCAGGAAGGACCTAAAGAGAGAGCTAAGAAGAGCCAGGGGGGGACATGAGAAGTCTTTGGCAGATAGGGTTAAGGAAAATCCTAAAGCTTTCTATAGGTATGTCAGGAATAGAAGAACGACTAGGGTAAGATTAGGGCCAGTCAAGGACAGTCGTGGGAAGTTGTGCGTGGAATCCGAAGAGATAGGAGAGGCACTAAATGAATATTTTTCATCAGTATTCACACAGAAAAAAGACCTTGATGTCGAGGAGAATACTGAGATACAGACTATTAGATTAGGCAGGATTGAGGTTAATAAGGAGGAGGTGTTAGCAATCCTGGAAAGTATGAAAATAGATAAGTTCCCTGGGCCTGATGGGATTTATCCTAGGATTCTCTGGGCGGCTAGGGAGGAGATTGCAGAGCCTTTGGATTTGATCTTTATATTATCATTGTCTACAGAAATAGTGCCAGAAGACTGGAGGATAGCAAATGTTATCCCCTTGTTCAAGAAGGGGAGTAGAGACAACCCTGGTAATTATAGACTAGTGAGCCTTACTTCTATTGTGGGTAAAATTTTGGAAAGGGTTATAAGAGATAGGATTTGTAATCATCTAGAAAGAAGTAATTTGATTAGGGATAGTCAGTGCAGTTTTGTGAAGAGTAGGTAGTGCCTCACAAATCTTATTGAGTTCTTTGAGAAGGTGACCAAAGAGGTGGATGAGGGTAAAGCAGTTGATGTGGTGTATATGGATTTCAGTAAAGTGTTTGAAAAGGTTCCTCACGGTAAGCTACTACAGAAGAGACGGAGGCATGGGATTGAGGGTGATTTAGCGGTTTGGATCAGGAATTGGCTAGCTGCAAGAAGACAGAGGGTGGTGGTTGATGGGAAATGTTCATCCTGGAGTTCAGTTACTAGTGGTGTACCGCAAGGATCTGTTTTAGGGCTACTGCTGTTTGTCATTTTTATAAATGACCTAGCTGAGGGCGTAGAAGGATGGGTTAGTAAATTTGCGGATGACACTAAAGTTGGTGAAGTTGTGGACAGTGCGGGAGGATGTTGCAGGTTACAAAGGGACATAGATAAGCTGCAGAGCTGGGCTGAGAGGTGACAAATGGAGTTTAATGCTGAAAAGTATGAGGTGATTCACTTTGGAAGGAGTAACAGGAATACAAAGTACTGTGCTAATGGTAAAATACTTGGGAGTGTGGATGAGCAGAGAGATCTCGGTGTCCATGTGCATAGATCCCTGAAAGTTGGCACCCAGGTTGATAAGGTTGTTAAGAAGGTGTATGGTGTGTTAGCTTTTGTTAGAGGGATTGAGTTTCGGAGCCGTGAGGTCATGTTACTGCCATACAAAACTTTGGTGCGGCTGCACTTGGAGTTCTGGTCACCACTTTATAAGAAGGATGTGGAAGTATTGGAAAGGGTGCTGAGGAGATTTACCAGGATGTTGCCTGGTATGGTGGGAAAGTCTTATGAGGAAAGGCTGAGGGACTTGAGGCTGTTTTCGTTAGAGAGAAGGTTAAGAGGTGACTTAATGGAGGCTTAGATAGGGTGGACTTTTTCCTCAGATGGTCTTGGCTAGCACGAGGGAACATATCTTTAATTTGAAGGGTGATAGATATATGACAGATGTCAGAGGTAGGTTCTTTACTCAGAGTAGTAAGAACGTGGAATGCCCTGCCTGCAACAGTAGTGGACTCGCCAACATTAAGGGCATTTAAATGGTCATTGGATAAACATATGGATGATATTGGAATTGTCATAGAATCATAGAACCCTACGGGCCCTTCGGCCCATCGAGTCTGCACCGACCACAATCCCATTCAGGCCCAACCCCCATATCCCTACATATTATACCCACTAATCCCTCTGACCTACACATCCCTGGACACTAAGGGGCAATTTCTTAGCATGGCCAATCAACGTAACCTGCACATCTTTGGACTGTGGGAGGAAACCGGAGTACCTAGAGGAAACCCACGCAGACACGAGGAGAATGTGCAAACTCCACACAGACAGTGACCCGAGCTGGGAATCAAACCCAGGACCCTGGAGCTGTGAAGCAGCAGTGCTAACCCACTGTGCTACCGTGCTGCCCCGTGTAGGTTAGATGGGCTTTAGATTGGTTTCACAGGTTGATGCAACATCAAGGGCCAAAGGGCCTGTACTGCACTGTAATGTTCTATGTTCGATGAGCATGACATCAAGAGGACTTTGCAAAACTTGAGTCAATGGGAATGAGGCAAATAACTCCACAGTTGGCGTCATTCCGAGCACAAAGGAAGATTACTGTGGTTGTTGAAGACCAATCATCTCAGCCTGAGGGCATCACTTCAGGGGTTCATTATTTGGGTAGTCCCCTTGGCCAAACCATCTTAAGTTGCTTCATTAATGAGCTTCCCTCCATTAAAAGGTCAGAATTAGAACATAGAACCCTACAGTGCAGAAACAGGCCCTTCGGCCCATCGAGTCTGCACCGAACACAATCCCACCCAGACCCTATCCCCATATCCCTGCACATTTTACCTGCTAATCCCTCTAACCTACACATCCCAGGACACTAAGGGGCAATTTTAGCATAGCCAATGAACCTAACCCGCACATCTTTGGACTGTGGGAGGAAACCGGAGCACCCGGAGGAAACCCACGCAGACACGAGGAGAATGTGCAAACTCCACACAGGCAGTGACCCGAGCCGGGAATCGAACCCAGGACCCTGGAGCTGTGAAGCAGCAGTGCTAACCACTGTGCTACCGTGCCGCCCATTGAGAATGTTCGCTGATTCTCCCAAAGGTCTGCACCATTCACGATATGGAGATGCTGGCATTGGACTGGGGTAAACACAGTAAGAAGTTTCACAACACCAGGTTTAAGTCCAACCGATTTATTTGATAGTAAACTCTCAAGCTTTTGAGGTTTACCTCTTCGTCAGGTAAATCTCAAAAATCTGACGAAGAGATAAACCTTGAAAGCTTGTGAGTTTACTATCAAATAAATCGGTTGGACTTAAACTTGGTGTTGTCTAACTTCTTACTTCATTCACGATTGCTCAGATACTGAAGCCCAAATGCAGCAAATTTTGGGCTAATAACTGACAAGTAACATTTGTGCCACGAGTGCCAGGCAATGACCATTTCCAATAAGAGAGAATCTAACCAGCAGGTTGTGACATTTAATGGCATTACAATTGCTGAATCCCCCACTCTCACCATCTTGGATTACCATTGACCAGAAAATGAACAGGAAGAGCCATGGAAATACTGTGGCAATCAGAGCTGATCGGAGGCTGGGCATTCTGTGGTGAGTAACTCACCACCCGATTGCCTGAAACTTGCCCATCACCTATGCTGAATACACTCATCCAGTTGCCTGGATGAGCATCCAGTTGCCTGGATGAGTGTAGCTCCAACAAGGCTCAAAAAACACATCCACCACCTTGAATGTTTACTCCTTCCGTTAACGCAATGTGGCAGGACTATGTACCATTTACAAATGCACTGCAGATAATCGCCAAGGCTCCTTCAACAGCATCTTCCAAACCCACCAACCTCTATCACCTAGATGGGTCAGGCCAGTGGAAGAGTGGGAACATTTATCAGCTGCAGCTCCCCCTTCAAGCCATTCACCATCCTGAGTTGGAACTATATTGCCATTTCTTCACTGTCGCTCAGCCATGATCCTGGGATTCCCTCCTAACAGCACTGTGGGTATACCAACATCACATGGACTTCAGTATTTCAAGAAGGTCATCATCATCATCGTCAACACCTAAGAATAATTAAGGATAAGCTATAAATGCTGGCCTAGCCAGCAATGGCCACATTCAGTGCATGTGGGTGCAACTATGAATTCCACATTGTGCCGGTCTCCCACTTCTGCAGATTTTAGTGATACTGACAGCAGAAATCATTGGCCATTGTTGGCACCAACAACTTCTTGTTGCTAATTACGACTACGACAGCAGGTATCTGCAGCTGTGGGTTGGTATAACCTACGCTGGTCAGGCCACAATTCAGCACACAACTTCCTATCATAAAGTTAGTTAGAGTTTCAGAAGAAATTATAGCTCCCACTGCCTGTGGCCACTATAACTGAGATGTATTGAATAAAGATGCACTCAAATTCTGACAATAATAAGTGTTCTAGAGAAAGTTTGCCGGATGATGATTACAAACATTGAGATTGTAGATTTTGTAGATGATTTTGATATTGACATTCATGTATTTTTTTTTCTGATTTAAATTGATTCTGATGAGTAGTCATTGGCTTCCCTATTAACTTTACAGATTTATTTAAACCAGCAGTAACTGTGTGACTGGTCCTAGACTGGTCCGTTTTATACAATGCGTTAAATTGGAAAGCAGCAGGAGAAGATGTGTAAAAGAAATAGACGTAAAATTTTCATCAGGCTTGAATGATGTTAAAATGATTCTGCATGTATCAATCTGTACACAGTGTATTTAATTGAGAGTGAGTACTTGGTTGTAGGTGTGAATTGAGAGTGAGTACTTGGTTGTAGGTGTGAATTGATGTTTTTTACTGATCTTTTCCAGTGAGTGACAAGGAAAGTAAAGCTGTGGATATTTTGAGAAGACATAGACAGCTGATCACTGATGCAGTTGATGATATCAGTCCACTTCTGGATTGTTTTATGACTGGTGTAGAGGATCTTCCCCCTGAAGCAATAGAGGTGCTTTATTTTCATGTGTCTTTACGTGAACTTATATTTTCTTTACCAAAAAAATGTTGAACTGTTTGTGATAAATTTATGTTAAGTTGATTTTATGTGTAATTTGCATGGGGCCATCAGGTGAAGTGGGGTAAAGGAGTGAGGAGCAATTTGACCGGGATCGTATCCTCTGTCTTTACCCGTAACTTTTTATATATATCTGCATTGTGGAATAAGAAAGCTTACAGTATTTTAGGACATCCAATTCAGTATGCAAATCTGAATTGCTCTAGTGCTACCATTGACTAGAAAGCGTAATTGTAGTGTGGTCATTTCCATTATACAGGTGAACACAGGAGTTTGTCACAGTGAACAGTTGATACACAAGTGTGCCAAAAAGGTGACAGTAGGATTTGTTAGCTTATTTCAGAAGCTGTAATTAGCAAGAATGTATGGAAACATAAAATCTCTATAGTGCAAGTAGATATGGCACAGGCAGCATGATGTCACAGTGGTTAGCACTGCTGCCTCACAGCGGCCTTGAGTGACTGTCTGTATGGAGCTTGCACATTCTTCCCGTGGTCTTTGTGGGTTTCCTCTGGGTGCTCCGGTTTCCTCCTGCAGTCCAGAGATATGTGGGTTAGGTGGATTGCCCATGCTAAATTGCCCCTTATTGTCAGGGGGACTAGCAGGGTAAATAAGTTATGGAGATGGGGCCTGAGTGGGATTGCTGTTGGTGCAGACTCCATTTGGCCAATTGGCCCCCTTCTGCACTGTAGGGATTCTTTGCCATTCGGCGCATTGAATCTGTACTGACTCTGAAAGTGCACCTCCCCTCCGCCCTATCCCTGTAATTCGTGAATATTTTCTGTGGCGAATCCGCCTAACCTGCACGTCTTTGGATGCAAATATGGAAAATGTGCAAAAGCCAAGCAAGGCTGGAATCGAACTCGGGTCCCTGGGTTTGTGAGGCCACTAGGCTAACCACTGTGCCACCCTTTCCAGTTGTTGAAATGTTTTCCTGTCCTATGTATCATTTCGAGATGGTAGCTTACTGTATAGTTTCTGCCAGTCTAATTTTGTATTGTCTGAACTCAGTGCATTTAAAATGATGCTGTTGGTCAGTTTTTAATATGCAGCAGCTTCATGCGCTGAAAGTGAGGTGGAATCCCGACTCTTAACAGAGAATATTACAGAGTTGCATGCTGTAGTGTTTGTAGAATCATTGGAAAGAAAGAAATCTCAGTGTAAAAAGTAAAATGCAGCAGCTGCTGCAATTCTGAACTAAAAACAGAAAATACCAGCTCAGGCAGTATCTGTAGAGAGGCCAAACACTTTGTCAGAACCAGAAACTAGATATGGGAGCAGAGGGAGAGCATACTGGCTGTCAAACCAGTCTGCAATGCAATATGATCAATATGCTTCAACTCCAGTGTCCTGCCTCTTTCCCACTTATTCTTCGAGAAACCCAAAATGAGTCTGTCCCAGTCTTGGATATATTCAACAATGCTGCAAGCACAGCCCTTTGAGTGAGGAAATTTCTCCTCATCTCACTCCTAAATGATTGCCCCTTATCCTGAAGCCTTGATGGAAAAAGCAGTCAGTGGTTATGTTCATGAGATGAGATGATGTAGGGTCGAGGAGTCGAATGTACGGCATGAATGTTGGCGCAGCTTAGTTGAATCGAATGACCCGTTCCTGAGCTGTAATTGCCAGATAATTCTACTTAATATTAAAACTGAACAGCTTATAACACGCAACTGAGCCATGATCTTATTGAATGGCGGGGCAGGCTCGAAGGGCCAGATGGCCTACTCCTGCTCCTATTTCTTATGTTCTTATGTAAATGGGGCAAGGAGAAAAAAGTCTGTGGGGGCCAAGATATGATAAAATGCCAGAAGTGGTAGTTATAGTAAATATCCAATCCTCCGATGTCCTTGCAGATAGAGGTTGATAACTTTGCATGACATTAGAAAGGAACTGTGTACGTTTCTGATTAATTTTCCCTCCTAATTTCTCTCCTCTTCTTTGCTGAAGATGGAGTTCTTGCTGAAGTTGAAATTTCTTGTTGCCAGGCCCTTTGGCCATATGTCCATCACAGGTGAAACTTTACTTCTCCAACTTATCCAACTGTAGGCTTGGGGTTCAGTTTTAGCCTCAGGGATATAGAGTCTTTTAATAATGAATTTTTTATCCACAGGCATTTAAGTCCAGCAAGGGGCATGCGGGCGGCAGGTTGTGGTGGGCTGCTCTTGGATATTGCTTCGGGAGTTGCCTACTGCTTCATGTCGTTGGTGTGCGTAAACTGGACCATCTCGAGGGCATCATGGCAGCACAGAGGCTATCTCTGTTGCTGTGCGGACACATGGATTTGGGCCTGTGTCCGTGGGAGTTTGCGCGTTCTCCCCGTGGTTGCGTGGGTTTCCTCCGGGTACTCCGGTTTCCTCCCACATCCCAAAAATGTACTTTTAGGCTGATTGATTGGGTAACAAATTGTCCCTATATTGGACCTCCCTGATCCTCACACATTAGGCATAGACTAAAATCATGAATAGGTCACTGACCATGGGACGGCAGTGCGGGCTCGTTGGGCCGAAGGGCCTGTTTCCTGTGCTGTGTTGTTCTTTGTTCTTATCCCACACTTTATCATTTGACCTATACTAATTCCTTTTTCCACAATTTAACCCGTGGTTATATAATTTAACCCCTCGTTCTGCAAGATACTCCCCAGTATGTAATTTAAAGGCAGCTGTACAATTTAAACTGTAGTTATACATACATGTATAATGTAACCCTTAGTTATGCAGTTTCGGCTGTCACTTTGCCATTGGAAATTATGGTAAGTGCAATATTTAAGATAATTGGAATCTTTTTATAGCTTTGCACTGTATGAAGCATTTTTAAAATCCTATCTGCTTTTCATCGTCTTATCCCAAACATCATCACAGCGTGGAATGAAGCATGTTGTACTCGCTCCTTATATGAGTAGAACATAGAACATTACAGCACAAACAGGCCCTTTGGCCCTCGAGTTGCTCCGATCACATCAACCCCACCAATCTATAGACCTATCTATAACCCCCAATCCCATTAAACCCCATATACTCATCCAGAAGTCTTTTAAAAGACCCCAGCGAGTTCGCTTCCACCACCGACGACGGCAGCCGATTCCATTCACTCACCACCCTCTGAGTGAAAAACTTACCCCTAACATCACCTCTGTACTTCCCTCCCCGCACCTCAAATCTGTGTCCTCTCTTAGCGACCATTTCAACCCGGGGAAATAGCCTCTGAGAGTCCACCCTATCTATTCCTCTCAACATTTTATAAACTTCTATCAGGTCGCCTCTCAACCTTCGCCTCTCCAGGGAAAAGAGTCCCAGCTCCCTCAACCTATCTTCATAAGGCATGCCTCCCAGTCCAGGCAACATCCTTGTAAATCTCCTCTGCACCCTTTCAATAGCTTCTACGTCTTTCCTATAGTGAGGCAACCAGAACTGCGCACAGTACTCCAAATGAGGCCTGACGAGGGTCCTGTAAAGTGGCAGCATTACCTCCCGACTCCTAAACTCGATCCCTCGATTAATGAAGGCCAGTACACCATACGCCTTCTTGACCACCTCCTCCACCTGCGAGGCCGATTTAAGAGTCCTGTGAACCCGGACCCCGAGATCCTTCTGCTCTTCAACGCTACTAAGACTCCTGCCCTTAATAGTGTACTCGTTCATCCCGTTGGTTCTGCCGAAATGGACGACTACACATTTATCCGCGTTGAAGTCCATCTGCCACTTCTCCGCCCATTCCTGCATCCTATCTATGTCCTGCTGCAACTTTTGACATCCTTCCAGACCATCCACAACACCGCCGACCTTCGTGTCATCAGCGAACTTGCTAACCCATCCCTCCACTTCCTCATCCAGGTCATTTATGAAAATGACAAACAGCAAGGGTCCCAGAACAGATCCCTGGGGCACCCCACTGGTGACTGACCTCCATTCCGAAAAAGACCCATCCACAACCACTCTCTGCCTTCTGCAGGCAAGCCAGTTCTGGATCCACAAGGCCAAAGACCCTTGGATCCCATGCCCTCTCACCTTCTCAAGAAGTCTTGCATGGGGGACCTTATCAAAAGCCTTGCTGAAGTCCATGTACACTACGTCTACGGCACTTCCTTCGTCAATGTGTTCAGTCACATTATCGAAGAACTCAACTAGGCTCGTAAGGCACGACCTGCCCTTGACAAATCCATGCTGACTATTCCTGATCATGTCAAACCTCTCCAAATGCTCGTAAATCTTGTCCCTCAGAAGCCTCTCCATCAGCTTACCAACCACTGAGGTCAGACTCACCGGGCGGTAATTTCCCGGGCTATCTCTGTTCCCTTTCTTGAAAATAGGGACTACATCCGCAATCCTCCAATCTTCCGGAACCTCTCCCGTCTCCATTGACGACGCAAAGATCATCGCCAAGGGCTCTGCAATCACTTCCCTGGCCTCCCACAGTATCCTGGGGTACAGGAATGTAGAATGAAGCAAAGGGGAAATCATACACAGGAAAATATTTTGAGTTAAAATGCTAATGTGGTTAAATAACAAAGGATGAGAAGAAATGAGACATGTTGTGAAGAATAAAAGATGGGTAGCAAGTTGAAAGTAGCAAAAGATGGTCCAACAAATAGTAAAACTGGTAAATAGGGCGTGGGATGGGGAGCGGGGTCAGGGAATGTGGGTGGTGCAAATGGCACAGGAAGAGATAAGCAGATCAACATCAAGGTTGCAGACCATCCTACAGTTGTTAGCTGCTCCCTTTCCCTGTTACAGAAATGTCAGCAGCTACTGCCAGGGAAAAAATAGTTAATGTTGGACATTGTTAAAGGTGGCTGCATTGTAGCCAATGAAATGTTTAGTTGCTTGTTGTTATTTTATCGCCTCTTTTCCTCCTCTCCCTTTGTCTCACCTGTGATATCTTCCCATTTGAAAAGTTGACCTTTGTTTTTCTCTAATACTGCTACAGCTGAGTGTCTTTGCTGTTTCACTTTCCCGTGATGATGCATCCACTGCCTTTAAACTTCTCACACTTTTTTAAAAAGATGTTTTAAATCTATATCACTTGTGTGCTTCAGTTCATGGTTTTTGTGTCAGCACTTCACATTATTTAGAATCATAGAGATTTACAGCATGGAGACAGGCCCTTCGGCCCAACTTATTCCATGCTGTCCCTTTTTTAACCCCTAACCAAATGCCCACATTTGGCCTATATTCCTCTATGCCTATCTTATCTATGTAATTACCTAAACACATTTTAAAAGACAAAATTGTACCTGCCTCTACTACTACCTCTGGTAGCTGGTTCCAGACACTCGCCACCCTCTGTGAAAAAATTGCCCCTCTGGACACTTTTGTATCTCTCCTCTCTCAACTTAAACCTACGCCCTCTAGTTTTAGACTCTCCTACTTCTGGAAAAAGATATTGACTATGTAGCTGATCTACACCTCTCATTTTATAGACCTCTATTAGATCACCCCTAAACCTTGTACACTCCAGAGAAAGAAGTCCCAGTCTATCCAGCCTCTCTTTACAACTTAAACCATCAAGTCTCAGTAGCATCCTAGTAAATCTTTTCTGCACTCTTTCTAGTTTAATAATATCCTTTCTATAATAGGGTGACCAGAACTGTACATAGTATTTCAAGTGTGGCCGTACCAATGTCTTGTACAATTTCAAAAAAGTGTTCTGACCAATGAAACGAAGCATATCGAATGCCTTCTTCACCATTCTGTCCACCTGTGATTCAACTTTCAGGGAGCTATGAACGAGTACCCCTAATGCCCTACCACTGATTCAGTAAATCCTGACTTGGTTCGATCTACTTAACCTCACGTTTATCTAAATTAAACTCCATCTGCCGTTTGTCAGCCCACTAACCCAATGGATCAGGATCCTGTTGCAATCCTAGTTGACCTCCACTGTCCACTATGTCACCAATCTTGGTGTCATTTACAAACTTAGTAAACATGCCTACTAAATTCTCATCCAAATCATTAACATAAATGACAAGTAACTGTGGACTCGGCACCGATCCCCGAGGCATAACACTGGTCACAGGGCTCCCATTTGAAAAACAGCCCTCTATAACTTCTGTCATCAAGCGAATTTTGTATCCATTTGGCTACCTCTCCCTGGAATTTAACCTTATGCAACAACCTACCATGTGGTACCTAGTCAAAGGCCTTGCTAAAATCCATGCAGACAACATCAACTGCACTGCCTCATCTACCTTCTTGGTTACCCCTTCAAAAAACTCAATCAACTTTGCGAGACATGATTTTCCACTCACGAAGCCAAACTGACTGTCCCTAGTCAGTCCTTGCGTCTCTAAATGCCTGTTGATCCTGTCTGTCAAAACACTTTCTAAAAAGTCTGACAACACCAGGTTTTAGTCCAACCTATTTATTTGATAATATTCTCACAAGCTTTCGAGGGGACTGCCTCTTCGTCAGGTGAATAGAGAGTTCTGGCCTCAGACAGAGCATATAAAGCACAGACAGTTTAGAGAGCAGGTTAGGTGTAAGGATTCGCATTCTAATCAGTAATCTCTAAACTGTCTGTGCTTTATATGCTCTGTCTGAGGCCAGAACTCTCCATTCACCTGTTGAAGAGGCAGTCCCCTCGAAAGCTTGTGAGAATATTATCAAATAAATAGGTTGGACTAAAACCTGGTGTTGTCAGACTTTTTACTGTGTTTACGCCAGTCCAACGCCGGCATACCCACATCAAAACACTTTGATGTTTACCCACTACAGATGTGAGGCTCACTGTCCTGTAGTTCCCAGGCTTTTCCCTGCAGCTCTTTTTAAACAGGCACAATATCTGCTACTTTCCAATCTTCAGGCACCTCACCTGTGGCTGTCTATGATTCAAATATCTCTGCGAGGGGACCTGTAATTTCCCCCCTAGTCTCCCACAATGTCCTGGGGTACACTTCATCAGGTCCTGGGGATTTATCTATCTTGATGCACTTTGAGACATCCAGCACCCCTTTCTCTGATATATATATATTCGCTCTTCAAGACATCACTATTTATTTCCCCAAGTTCCTAATCTTTGTGAGTGAAAAATCATTCACCAAGATCTCACCCATCTCTTGTGGATCGGCACATAAATGACCTTTTTGACCCTTAAGAGGCCCTACTCTCTCCCTAATTACCCTTTGCCCTTTATGTATTTGTAGAAATTCTTTGAATTCTCCTTTGTCTTATCTGCCAAAACAATCTCGGGTTGCCTTTTTGCCCTCCTGATTTCTCTCTCAATTCTACTCCTATACCTTCGATACTCATCAAGGGATCCACTTGATCCCAGTTGCCTATGCATGTCATGTGCCTCCTTATTCTTCTTGACCAGGGCCTCAGTATCTCCGAGTCATTCCGGGTTCCCAGCTTCTACCAGCCTTGCCCTTCACTCTTAGAGGAATGTGTTTACCCTTAACCCTGGTTGAACACTTTTGAAAGCCTCCCACTAAACAGACATCCCTTTGTTTTCCCACAGATTCCCTCAAATAACTTGAAATTTCCTGCCTGACTATCAAAATTGGCCTTGCTCTAATTTAGAATTTGAACTTGTTTTAACCTTGGGAAATGTGCTTCATGCTTTTAGAACACAATGTTCCTGATCTCTCAATACCTGAAAATAACTTCAAACCCATTTTTGCTCCATGCTGCCAGTGACTTAAAAGGACTTAAATGAGGCTACTATTTTAGTTACATTGATATTATTGTTCAGTCAATATTAAATCTAACTAAAGTTTTGACATTTTTGCGACAGCCCTTTCAGGTTAAGAGTGTGTATTCTTATGTACGTTGGTGTGTATATAGCAATGATCAGAGTGTGTGCTTTATTGAAGTGAAAAGGTGCACATTCTGCAGGGTGCTTATAAAATAAAATCTTTTACCTTGTACATTTGACTTGTCAACTTTAAGGGCATTCAAATGGTCAGTGGATAGGCATATGGATAATGTTGAAATAGTTTAGGTTAGAGGGTCATTAGATTGGTTCCACTGGTCGGCGCAACGTTGAGGGCTGAAGGGCCTGTTCTGCGCTGTAATGTTGTATCTATTTGATTTTATTAAAATGTAAATAATGTGGATGAAATGATGTTGTGCAATATTGCAGTAATTATTGCAACATTGAAGTAAAATTGATATTTCCACTACTTATAAACTAGGCTTGTACTCGTTAGAGTTTAGAAGAATCAGGGGAGATCTCATTGAGACGTATAAGATGATGAATGGGATGGATAGGATAGAGGTGGAGAGACTCTTCCCGCTCAGAAAGGACGGTAGGACTAGGGGGCACAGCCTCAAGATAAAGGGGGGGAGGTTTAGAACAGAGTTGAGGAAGAATTTCTTCACTCAAAGGGTGGTGAATCTCTGGAATTCTCTACCCGTTGAAGTGGTGGAGGCTGCCTCGCTAAATATTTTTAAGACCCAGGTTGATGGGTTTTTGATAAGAGAGGGGATTAAGGGTTATGGGGAGAGAGCGGGAATGTGGAACTGAGCCACGACAGATCAGCCGTGATCTTATTGAATGGCGGGACAGGTTCGAAGGGCCAGATGGCCTACTCCTGCTCCTATTTATTATTTAAGCAAGTTGCTGCACTGTTAAAATACACAGGTATGCCCTCCCGTCACACTGCTGGAGTGTGCAGTCATGGTCACGAACATGAAGAGGTTGTGAGGTGGGAGTTGACCACCTGTAGGGAAGTCTCTTTGTGAGAGCTGGTAGCCTTGTGGCAGAGCCTGTTCCTCCTGTGACCTTTTCCCAGTCTTAGTTCTCAATGTGAGGCAGCAGTGTCTGTTTTTCAATATTTGCGGTAAATACAACATGAATATAACTGCGGAGATTGGGAGGATAGTTTGATGATATGGTGGCTGAGGATGTGGGTTACTTGGGTAGCTGGAGGATAGTTTTTGGAAGAATGTAAAAACTCTTTAGAAAGATTTTTTTTCCTTGCTCTGACTGACCTGTCCTGCCCTGTCTCAGTTGCTTGCCCAACCCTGCCTGCCATTCCTGTCCTGTCCTATCACAATCACTCTGCCCCATAGAATTGACTCTTAGGCAAAAGGCCATGGAAAACTAATTGAATTTTTGAAGGGGATTGCAATGGTTGACTAAAATCAGCAGCAGCGTGTATTTTCTTTCTTGTTCCAATTTGGGGACAAGCAGCTCTATTGTTTTGAGTGGAATTATGATTCCGCCTTCAATGAGAGCTTAGGAAAGTCCTGAAAATCTACATTCTTCAAATGACTGACTTAATAATGTTGATGTCATAATCCATAATATTTGAGTTCAAATCAGAACACTGTACGTATTCAGATCAGAAATTTAGGTTTGCAGTTCTTCAGCTTAAGGAAAGCAACAAACAAACTTAATTGCCAAGACAGAAGCAGGAAAGAGTGCACTAGATACAAAGTGCTAAATACAAAACAGATAGTTAGTGTTCCCAACCAATCTGGGAACCACTCCTTTGAAGAAAAGCAAAGTAAACCTTTTTCATACAATGCCATTGACTCGTTCATACAGGAACACCACTCTGTGTGATTTCACCTCATTTACGTTTGGTTGGTAAAATGCTAAATGTTACAGAGATTAATTGATTTCTGTTAGTTGGATGTGATGTTACAGAACGTGCCATCGCAGCACCTAAACATGTGCAGCTAGAAAGTGCGTCTGCTTGGGAGAGGAAGTTGGAGAGCATGCAGATTGTTTATTCACACAAGTAATGGATAGGGAAGCAAAAAAAGTAATTTATAATGAAAGTAACTTTTGAGACTGTGCTTGCAATATCCACCACATATAGGTGGTGTTACCATAAGTATTGAATCCTTTATGCAATCCACTGGGAGAAAAATAGTGGGTTGGTATCAAAATTTTATAATATTCTTGGCTGGATGTATCAGCCCTGAATCTGGTTGAGGGAGTGTCCAGAGTTCCTGGTTTATTTGATCTTTATATAAGGAAACTCACTCATCTGATCAGTAATTATTCAAGAGATGTGACTTGTTCAGTACAGACTAGGATACTTAACATGTGGAATTTAACATTGCCGTGAAGAAGCTCATTTTATACATTCTATTGTATCATTTGGATGGTTTATATTTCTTCCTACTGTCAGATTTTGAAGAGCTGCTGTTACAAGGAGAGTGCTGGTCAGTCATTAGAAAGCATTCTGGGTAAAATTCTAGAAGAGCGACTCATTCCTGCCCTGACGTTCTGTAGACTCTTGCATATGATCAGTGAGTCCCATCCGTCCCTTGAATTGGTAATAAAGGCGATGGAGCATGCAGGTAACCGTTCAATGAAGGGTTTACATATATAGTGCAAGTAACATTTTAAAGTTTTGGCTTCTGGTATTAGAAAACTAATATTCAGTTCCATTGCTAGTCCGTTTTGTTTGCTTTGCACTAATACAGCTACATGGAATAGTTCAAGTTTCACTCTGATTTTGATGCAAGGTAATTTTCAGGTGCTCCCCATTAATTTTGGCTGTTGCCTGCACTCCTTTACAAAGCTGGAATGTCAATGTGTGAGAACTTCCCTGATTTTCTGTGTTGTATGTTAATCTAATTACTTGACTGCTTCCTTACTTTTCCTAAATCCCTACAAGCACACCTCCCAGTTCCTAACCTGCACTGCTTCACGTGGTGAACTTGATAAATGTTTAACACGAGCGTTCCTGAAAGCTGATGCTGATCCACAAAGTTGATTGTTTGCAATATATTCCTTCAGTGATAACGAGTGAGTCTATTGATAGTACAAAACAGCCAACCTTGAAAACTAATTTGAAACAACTGAAAATACTAAAAGATTTACAGTGACGAAGGTGAAAGTGAGTTTCCCCTCTATCTTGCCTGAAAAAAGTGCTCTTCTGCATGCCCCTTGGACTGATATTCCTCTAACACTAACTTCTGACAGAGGTGTGATAATCCTTTGTAGATTTAAAACCCACTCACAGGGGGCTCACAATGCACCACCAACCAAATCACCTACAAAATTTAGCTGAAAAGTTATATAATGGTCCAGCAATCATTGCTTTAAAATAAAGTACAGAATTAAGATATTTTAGGATTGATGTAAAACCAATACCTAGAAGTTTATATTTTGATTTAAAGGATAGACTTCCTTGGTTATCACTGAGGGATAAACATGCTGTAGAACAGAGCATGTGGCACACTTTTTGGTTAATGTAGCTTATCAGAATGAAGAGCAAATTCACCTTGTTGGAGAAATGAATGGCGGCCTTTTGTCTGCCGCACCAGTCTGGATTTTTCAAATTTCTTTACCAAGCTCCACGTGGATTTTTAAGATTAGTACAAATTTTGAATAGTGCGTACAGTGAACTCACACCTATTTGTAGCTGAGCTGAATTGTTCTCAATTCTTTTCAACTTCAAAATTGAGAGGAAAAGCTTTTCATTTATCGTATAAACAGAAATTGATGGAAATACTCCATTCGTGTTTCAGAAGTTCTGATGACCACTCTCCACAGGTACTGCTGGGTATTTCCAGCATTTTCTGTCTGATTTCACGTTTTCAATGTCGGAGTATTTACTTGTGTATTGAAGCTTTTTGTTTGTTACATTGGACCAAGAGTAACCCAGAGCTGAAAGGATTTTTAATCTGTTAAACTCTGCTCTTGAGTCTCCTAAACTGCAGCAGCTTTTTTATTGAAACTAAATAGTTAAAGCTATACCTGGATGTTTAAGCTTATAGGTGTCTCAAGTTTATATATTGTCTTTATACAGATTGTAGGCAGTAATGTTGCATGTTTTTGCATGGTGGCACTGTGGTTAGACTGCTGCCCCACAGTGCCAGGGATCCAGGTTCGATTCCTGGCTTGGGTCACTGTCTGTACAGAGTCTGTATATTCTCCCCACATCTACGTGGGTTTTTTACGGGTGCTCCAGTTTCCTCCCAAAGTCCAAAAGACATGCTGGTTAGTTGCATTGTCCATGCTAAATTTCCCCTCAGTGTACCCAAACAGGTGCCGGAGTGTGGCGACGAGGGGATTTTCACAGTAACTTCATTGCAGTGTTAATGTAAGCCTAGTTATGACACTAATAAATAAACTTAAATTTTTCAGAGGAAGTCCAACGATGTGCGGGTTAGGTTCATTGGCTATGCTAAAATTGCCCCTTAGTGTCCTGGGATGTGTAGGTTAGAGGGATTAGCAGGTAAATGTGTAGGGATATGGGGATAGGGTCTGGGTGGGATTGTGTTCGGTGCAGACTCGATGGGCCGAAGGGCCTGCTTCTGCACTGTAGGATTCTATGGTTCTATGGTATGAAAACTTTTTGCAAATCTGTTTGGCAATATTCATGATGAATGATTTGTAGAATTGTTGGAAATATAAATTCTGAAACCCGTAAGTGGAATTCTCTAACTTTTTCAGGACTAATGAAAGAATCAGTGAGTGACATGGAAGAGGATCAGAAAGAAGATCCGATGGATCAGGAAGAGAGAAGCGAAGATGCAGAGCACCCAGAGGGCAGTGGCTGTGAAAGAGAGGGTGACAGCGAACCAATCGCAGATCAGAAAGAAGTGAAGCGCAAACCTGGGGCCAAGCAGACTTTTACTTGCAACGCATGTGGCAAAACCTTTACATTTAAATGTCGCCTTGAGCTGCACCTCACACGCTGCCGCAGCAGTGGTCACCTTAGAGGAACGAGCTGTGAGGAATGTGGTGAGGCCAGGACTTCCCAGAAGGATCTAGAAAAACAAAGAGTAGAAGTGCACAACGCGCCAAAGGGAAAGAAGAGGCGGTTGCCTGTGACTTGTGACATCTGCGGGAAATCTTTTGCTCACCAGTCAGGTTAGAAAGCAGCTTTGAGATCCTCTTATACAGTTGGTTGAGTCATAAGTAACAAATCAGTTGGAGAGAATGCTTAAATTTGTGAAACCTGAAAGTGCCAGTGGAATGGAAGAAGATAAATTGATGAAAATATTGAATGCATATTTTCGGGAAGTATTCACTTGGTGAGGATATACAAAGAGAGCAAAAAACAATACGGCACAGGAAACAGGCCCTTCGGCCCTCCAAGCTTGCGCCGCTCATTGGTCCAACTAGACCATTCTTCTGTATCCCTCCATTCCCAGCCTGCTCATGTGACTATCCAGATAAGTCTTAAATAATCCCAGCGTGTCCATCACCACCACCTTGCTTGGCAGCGCATTCCAGGCCCCCACCACCCTCTGTGTAAAATACGTCCCTCTGATATCTGAGTTAAACCTCGCCGCCGCCCCCCCTCCCCCCTCACCTTGAACTTGTGACCCCTTGTGTTTGTCACCTCCAAACTGGGAAAAAGCTTCCCACTGTTCACCCTATCTATGCCCTTCATCATCTTTTACATCTCTACTAGGTCTCCCCTCATTCTCCGTCTTTCCAGGGAGAACAACCCCAGTTTACCCAATTTCTCCTCATAGCTAAGACCCTCCATTACCAGGCAATATCCTGGTAAACCTTCTCTGCACTGTCTCCAAAGCCTCCATGTCCTTGATATGACAATTTAATAGAACATAGAACACTACAGCACAAACAGGCCCTTCAGCCCACGAGTTGCACCGATCACATCAACACCTACCAACCTACAGACCTATCTATAACCCTCAATCTCATTAAACCCCATATACTCATCCAGAAGTCTTTTAAAAGACCCCAGCGAGTTCGCCTCCACCACCACTGACGGCAGCCGATTCCATTCACTCACCACCCTCTGAGTGAAAAACTTACCCCTAACATCACTTCTGAACTTCCCTCCCTGCACCTTAAATCTGTGTCCTCTCGTAGCAACCATTTCAACCCGGGGAAATAGCCTCTGAGAGTCCACCCTATCTATTCCTCTCAACATTTTGTAAACTTCTATCAGGTCGCCTCTCAACCTTCGTCTCTCCAGGGAAAAGAGTCCCAGCTCCCTCAACCTATCTTCATAAGGCATGCCTCCCAGTCCAGGCAACATCCTTGTAAATCTCCTCTGTACCCTCTCAATAGCTTCTACATCTTTCCTATAGTGAGGCGACCAGAACTGCGCACAGTACTCCAAATGAGGCCTGACAAGGGTCTTATAAAGTTGGACCCGGACCCCTAGATCCTTCTGCTCTTCAACACTACTCAGACTTCTGCCCTTGATAGTGTACTCGTTCATCCCGTTGGTTCTGCCAAAATGGACAACTACACATTTATCCGCGTTGAAGTCCATCTGCCACTTCTCCGCCCAGCCCTGCATCCTATCTATGTCCTGCTGCAACTTTTGACATCCTTCCAGACCATCCACAACACTACCGACCTTAGTGTCATCAGCGAACTTACTTACCCATCCCTCCACTTCCTCATCCAGGTCATTTATGAAAATGACAAACAACAAGGGTCCCAGAACAGATCCTTGAGGCACTCCGCTGGTGACTGACCTCCATTCAGAAAAAGCCCCATCCACAACCACTCTCTGCCTTCTGCAGGCAAGCCAGTTCTGGATCCACAAGGCCAAAGGCCCTTGGATCCCATGCCCTCTCACCTTCTCAAGAAGTCTTGCATGGGGGACCTTATCAAACGCCTTGCTGAAGTCCATGTACACTACGTCCACGGCACTTCCTTCGTCAATGTGTTCAGTCACATTATCGAAGAACTCAACTAGGCTTGTAAGGCACGACCTGCCCTTGACAAATCCATGCTGACTATTCCTGTCAAACCTCTCCAAATGTTCGTAAATCTTGTCCCTCAGAAGCTTCTCCATCAGCTTACCAACCACTGAGGTCAGACTAACCAGTTGGTAATTTCCTGGGCTATCTCTGTTCCCTTTCTTGAAAATAGGAACTACATCCGCAATCCTCTGGAACCTCTCCCGTCTCCATTGACGACGCAAAGATCATCGCCGGGGCTCTGCAATCTCTTCCCTCGTCTCCCACAGTATCCTGGGGTACATCCCATCTGGTCTAGGTGACTTATCTACCTTGATAGAATTCAAAAGTTCCAACACATCCTCCTCCTTAATATTCACGTATTCAATCTTTTCCATCTGCTGCAAATCCATAACAAAATCTCCCGGATCAGCTTCCACTGTGAATACTGAGGCGAAGTACTCGTTAAGCACCTCTGCCATTTCTTCTGGTTCCACACAAACCTTTCCCCCCTCGCCTTTTATAGGTCCTATCCCTTCTCTTCTTATCGTTTTACCTTTCACATATTTATAGAAGGCCTTGGCATTCTCCTTAATCTTACCCGCCAAGGTCTTCTCATGACCCCTTCTGGCTCTCCTAATTTCCCTTTTAAGTTCCTTCCTACAGTCCTTATACTCCTCAAGATCTTTAACCTCTTCTAATTCCCTGAACCTCTTGTACACCTTCCCTTTCCTCCTGACTAATATCTGCAACATACCCAAAATCTTAAGAGGACTTAACCAGTGTGACACTGAAGTTTAAGTTTAGAAAACATAGACCCATTAAATCATCTGGTCCAGATTATGTATATCTCAGGTTGCAGAAGGAGACTTGGGGAGAAGGCATATATGTTGTCCGGTAGGAATCGTTGGCTATTGATGAGACTTTGCAGCATTGGAACTAAGCAAATGCAACAATGCTATTGACAATTGTCAGTCACAGGCCCAATATCTGAAAGTTCAACAGCCTCAGAAAGGATCTGTGCATGAGCTAGGCCCTCACTGGCTAAACAAACTTCAAAAATATCCCTTTCCATTGGTACACATCTTTCCTGGTACTAGTAGAAGTATGGGATGCAAGACAAACTCAAACCTGGTTTATCAGTACCTGCACTACATCACTCATCAGTTCTTCATATTCCACTGCGTCTCACATTTGTTCCCTTCCCATATTGCTGACCCCCACCCTCCTTATTGCTATCCCTTGCCCCCATGCTTGGTTGGTAGGTGGCACCAGTGAACACTGTTTATTGCCTCTCCCTGTTTGTCCCAAGAACGTTAGGAATCAACCACATGGTGGAAAATTGGAGACACAGGTCAGACATGGAAGGGTTCAAAGAACAAAGAACAGTACAATACAGCAAACAGGCCCTTAGGGCCTCCAAGCCTGTGCTGCTCATTGGTCCAACTAGACCATTCGTTTGTATCCCTCCATTCCCAGTTTGCTCATGTGACTATCCAGGAAAGTCTTAAACGATCCCAGCATGTCTGCCTCCACCACCCTACTTGGCAGCGCATTCCAGGCCCCCACCACCCTCTGTGTAAAAAAACGTCCCTCTGATATTTGAGTTAAACCTCCCCCCCCCCCCCCCTCACCTTGAACCCATGACCCCTCGTGATTGTCACCTCCGATCTAGGAAAAAGCTTCCCACTGTTCACCCTATGTATACACTTCATAATTTTGTAGCCCTCTATTAGGTCACCCTTCATTCTCCATCTTTCCAGGGAGAACAACCCCAGTCTGTCCTCATAGCTAAGACCCACCATACCAGGCAACATCCTGGTAAACCTTCTCTACACTCTCTCCAAAGCCTCCACATCCTTCTGGTGTGGTGACCAGAATTAGATGCAGTACTCCAAATGTGGCTTAACCAACGTTCCGTACAGCTGTAACATCAGACTCCAGCTTTTATACTCTATATCCCGTCCTATAAAAGCAAGGGTTCCTTGTGTTAAATTAAAAGCGGAGGCGTTTAGAGTAGCTAAGAGTAGTGGGCGAGAAGAGGATTGGGAGAGGTTTAAATGTCAACAAAGATTGACAAAGAAATTGATAAAGAAGGGTAGGATAAACTATGAAGCTGGGCTAGTGCTTAATATAAAAAAGGATAGCAAGAGTTTTTATAAATATATAAAAAGGAAGAGGCTGGCTAGGGTGAACGTTGGACCCTTAGAGGATGAGAAGGGGGACTTAGTGGTAGGAGATGGGGAAATGGCTGAGGTCTTAAATAACTTTTTTGTTTCGGTCTTCACGGAGGAGGACGTGAATAATTTGCCGGGTGTTAGAGATGGAAAGGTGGTAGGACTGGAGGCTCTCGATGACATTACTGTTACTAGAGAGGTGGTGCTCGACAGACTGGAGGGGCTGATTGTGGACAAGTCCCCAGGACTGGATGGAATGCATCCGAGGGTTCTGAAAGAAATGGCGGAGATGACAGTGGATGCCTTGGTGGTTATTTTCCAGACGTCGCTGGATTCCGCGGAAGATTGGAAAGCGGCTAATGTTACGCCATTGTTTAAGAAGGGTGCCAGGCAAAAGGCGGGGAATTAAAGGCCGGTTAGTTTAACGTCTGTTGTAGGTAAAATGTTAGAATCCGTCATCCAGGAGGAAATAGCGAGGCATCTTCAGGGGAATTGCTTGATAGAGCAGACGCAGCACGGTTTCGTTAAGGGGAAGTCATGTCTGACAAATTTACTGGAGTTCTATGAGGATGTGTCTAGGGCGGTGGATAGAGGAGAGTCGGTGGATGTGGTCTTTCTGGATTTTCAGAAGGCGTTTGACAAGGTACCTCACAAGAGGTTATTGCAGAAGGTCAGGGGACATGGAGTTGGGGGTAGGGTGTTAGCGTGGATAGAGGACTGGTTGTCAAATAGGAGGCAGAGAGTGGGGGTCAATGGGTGCTATTCAGATTGGCGGTTGGTGACTAGTGGAGTGCCCCAGGGGTCGGTGCTAGGGCCTCAGCTATTTACCAATAATATAGATGATCTGGAGGAAGGAACCGAGTGTAGGGTGTCGAAATTTGCTGATGACACCAAGATTGGGGGAAAGGCAAATTGTGCGGAGGGTGTGGAGAGTCTGCAGAAGGATCGAGATAGGCTGGGCGAATGGGCCAGGAACTGGCAAATGGAATTTAATGTTGGCAAGTGCGAGGTGGTCCACTTTGGTAGGAATAATGGTAGGAAGGATTATTCCTTACGTGGAGAAAAACTGTAGCAGGCGGCGGTGCAGAGGGACCTCGGGGTCCTTGTGCATGAGTCGCAAAAACCCAGCTTGCAGGTGCAGCAGGTGGTCAGGAAGGCGAATGGGATGCTGACCTTCATAGTGAGGGGGATTGAATATAAAAGTAGGGAGGTCTTGCTGCAGCTGTATAGGGCATTGGTGAGGCCGCAGCTGGAGTACTGTGTGCAGTTTTGGGCACCGTACTTAAACAAGGATATTTTGGCCTTGGAGGGAGTGCAGAGGAGGTTTACTAGGCTGATACCGGAGTTGAGGGGGTTTAGCTATGAGGAGAGGCTGAATAAACTAGGCTTGTACTCGTTAGAGTTTAGAAGAATGAGGGGAGATCTCATTGAGACGTATAAGATGATGAATGGGATGGATAGGATAGAGGTGGAGAGACTCTTCCTGCTCAGCAAGGACAGTAGGACTAGGGGGCACAGCCTCAAGATAAAGGGGGGGCGGTTTGAATCTCTGGAATTCTCTGCCTGTTGAAGTGGTGGAGGCTACCTCGCTAAATATTTTTAAGAAGAGGGTTGATGGGTTTTTGATAAGAGAGGGGATTAAGGGTTATGGGGAGAGGGCGGGAAGGTGGAGCTGAGTCACGACAGATCAGCCATGATCTTATTGAATGGCGGGGCAGGCTCGAAGGGCTACATGGCCGACTCCTGCTCCTATTTCTTATGTTCTTATGTTGCCCTTAAAGACCTTCTACTACAAATCTGTAATCAGCATTGACTGAACAAACACTGATTTTCATGGTCACTTACTGATGTCTGCCCTCAAATTATCAGGCATTTAAAATTCAAATGTACAGATTGCTATGGTGGGATTTGACGTTTCTTGGTTGTTTGTCCAGTATTGTGTTCACTAAGCTACCAGACCCTTCAGAAAAAGCATCAGCTGAGGAGTTTCAAACTCCCTTCCCATTATCTGATAACCCATGCGCCTTCCCCAATACAAACAGTAGAGTCGTTGTCCTTGCCTCTAGCCTGCTTTATGTTATATTTAATATTTACACCAGTATCTTTCTCTGCAGGAATGCAATATCATAAACGCTCTGATCACTTTGATGAGAAACCATTTTCTTGTAGTGAATGTGGAGCAAAGTTTGCAGCAAATTCCACCCTAAAGAATCACATGAGGCTCCACACTGGAGAGAAACCATTCTTCTGCAAATATTGTGATATGACGTTCATGCAGGCTGCTGCACTTGCCTATCACATGAAGAAAAAGCACTCAGAAGGTGGGAATGACATCACTTCACTGCAAAATTGTCATTTTGGAAATTGTTGTGTTATTGACTTTTCAAGGTGTCACTGAAAGATTTGTCAGGTTATTTTCCAATTTGGGATCTGCTCTGCTGTTTTTCAGTAATTCTCACAGCCAGAAACCTCTCATTAACGAGAGGAGGATATCATATCGGGTCAATCTGGAAAAACATGGGACAATTCTCCCAAAAGTGCTGAATTAGTGGGAAAACTGTTGTAGATCACGACAGTTCTGACAGTTCAGCTTTTCACCTGAATCTCTGCACTCTGGGCACTGAAGCGGTCCCAGTTGTGAATCTCATTAAAAACCTGAGGGGGGTGGGGTTTATTTGTGCAGTGGCCTCAAACTGTCAAACTACCGTTTGCCACCCAGCTCGATCACTGGTCAGCTCAGGAACCCCGCAGTGCCCCCCCCCCCCAATGACCCGATCGTGGTCCCCATAACAATTCCCGGGCCAGCCCTGATGATACCCCCTTCCCAGAGTGCCCTGATGCCCAGCCCCCATCCCCCAGCAGTGATAATTCCACCCCCCCCACACACACCAATCCTGGCAGACACCCCGACCCCCCCTCCACAGATCCAGATCCCCCCCGAAGGGAGGTCCCCTCCAGCTTTCCCCAATCGCTGCCCTCCCTCCATCCCAGACCGATCCCAATGCCCAGTGGCAGTGGGACCCTCCCCCACCCTCACCAATCACACCTAGGCTCCACTCACGATAGACTCCATCCCCTCGGCACTGCCCACTGCCTGATGAGCAGTACCAAGATGGCCCCCCCCCCCGGTCATGGGCACTTTGCCCCTTGAGCAGTGCCGGGGATATAGGCTGGCTCAGGGCACACCATCCCCTGCCACCCTGATTGCCCCCCTTCATTCTGACGGGGTTTCCCGCTAGTTCCCCGAATGTGGGTAGCTAGCCTGAAGCCCACCGAAATGAAGTACTCCTTGGCTGGGTGGGAGACTCGATCGGGACATGAAAGGTCCCAATAATAAACAAATCAACATATTTAAAGTAGAAAAAAAACATTTAAATTATTTGTGCATGCACAAATCCCCATTCATGGCCGCAGATGCGTGTCTCCCAGCCAGACCAGCCAGAAAAGTGGTGGGGGTGGATGGGAGAATTGCGACCATTGTGTCTTAATTGGTTAGTGAGTAGACAAGGCAGGAATTGACCACAAGAGACTAGCCTGGGCAGACCTATTAATGGATAAAAATGGAATGAACAGTGAAATCTGTGTCATGGTTTTATAAGCTCCTGCACCTTTTACAATTGCATAGGTAAAATGTACGGGTGTCAGTACTGTGAAGCAGTGTTTGCCCAGTCAATTGAATTGACACGCCATGTGCGGACCCATACGGGGGACAAGCCATATGTCTGTCGGGAATGTGGCAAAGGATTCAGCCAGGCCAATGGGCTATCCATGCACCTACGTTCATTCCACAGTGAGTATGAGTGAGGTACTCTGTACTAACATTATATATTTGAAAACTGCTGTGTGTTGCCTCACTGCTTTTTATGTAACATTTTAAGCAATGAGATAAGAAAGCGGAGTGCCTAATGTACCTTCACATTGTGTGAAATCTATCAGAACTTAATTAATGACATCAATCCAACGATATAGAATCCAAATGGATTTTCAGGTGGCATTTGATGTTTCTTCAGAAGGAACTCTTCAAAATGCAGCTAATGAAAACACAATAAAACTGACTCCAACTTATAAATCAAAGAAAGGGTTTAATACACATCATTACTCCAAACTTGGGGTCTTGCCCCGGGCCACTCCAACCTTCCCACATTTCTACATAGTTCCCTATTTATAGTGAATCAGCTGGTCAGCTGACTATTACATCACTTTGTAATTGGTTCCATGGTTTACTGAGTCAGCTGACCTTTACATCTTATTCCCATTGGTCACGTTATGTACAGTGCAAAGTTGTCACCGGTTATATTCTAACATTTGATAATACATAGGGTGGACTCTCAGAGGCTATTTCCCTGGGTTGAAATGGTCGCTACGAGAGGACACAGATTTAAGGTGCGGGGAGGGAAGTACAGAGGTGATGTTAGGGGTAAGTTTTTCACTCAGAGGGTGGTGAGTGAATGGAATCGGCTGCCGTCATCGGTGGTGGAGTCGAACTCGCTGGGGTCTTTTAAAAGACTTCTGGATGAGTATATGGGGTTTAATGGGATTGGGGGTTATAGATAGGTCTATAGATTGGTGGGGTTGATGTAATCGGCGCAACTCGAGGGCCGAAGGGCCTGTTTGTGCTGTAATGTTCTATGTTCTATAAACTTTATTCATTTTTGAAGGGGATAAAAGTATGTGGAATTAAAAGCTAGAAAGGGAAAACATCCAGCATCCCATGCTAAATAGGGGAACACTATCTGGAGACATTGCTGTGCAGTTCGTTGTTGTTTGTTTCATTTCCTGCACCAAGAAGCGCACAAGGCAAACTTTTACCCATTCCCATAGCGAATGTTTCCCTGGAACAGGTCACTAGCCTGTCACTAGAGGCTTATAGCTAGGAGGGCACCACTCCACATGAGGCATGGCTGACCAGGAGTCTGACCCCCTGCCATTGGCACATTGGTAGGATTATATAGGTTGATACTCAACCTGTTTGGCTGTATTATGAACACACTTGCCTTGGCCTAAAAGCCCTAGGGTGGGATTTGAACCCAGAGCTCCTCGCTGCGCCACAAGATCTCCTGTAAATAGTTCTCACTGATCATGAATTATAATGGAACTGCCATAGCGATGTTCACAATCTTTAATGGATAACTTAGAAAGACAGAAGTGTTACAGCATGAAATGACTTTGGTCACACTTTAAAGAAAATTGTCTCACTCCAGGGCACAGTCTGCTTGCGTCTTCCGAGCTTTACATCTTTCTGAGTGACTCTCTTTTTTAAAATTTTCTCCCTGGATCTCATATATTTGGCTATTCCGACTAAGAGCACATCAATCACATCAGTAAGGGTAACTCTCTAACTGCTTCAGTGGACGGCACGGTGGCACAGTGGTTAGCACTGCTGCCTCACAGCGCCAGGGACCTGGGTTTGATTCTGGCCTTGGGTTATTGTCTGTGCAGAGTTTGCTGTTCTCCTTGTGCCTGCGTGGGTTTCTTTCCACAGTCCAAAGATATGCAAGTTAGATGGGTTGGCAATATTAAATTCCCCATTTGTATCCCAAAATATGTAGGTTGGGTGTATTAGCTATGGTAAATGCAAGGGGTTATGGCAGTAGGACAGAGGGGAGGGCCTAGGTGGGATACTTTTTTGGAGATAAGCAAATTACTGTGGATGCTGGAGTCTGAAACCAAAAGAGAAAATGCTAGAAAATCTGACTGCATCCGGACTTGAAACATCAGCTCTTTTTTCTGTCCTTTACAGCTGCTGTCAGACTTGCTTAGATTTTCCAGCATTTTTTCTTTTGCTTTTTTGGAGAGTTGTGGCAAACTTGATGGGCTGAATGGTGGCCCCCTGCACTGTAGGGATTCTAATTCAATATTCCTCATCTTTCTGGAGAGACATGATTTGTTTCTCTGCCAGATGGGTATTCAGATAGCTGAAGGTTTTGCTGTCAGTGCAATAACTTCCATTTAAATTGCACCTTTGGAATACTGAAACTTTCCAACGTGCTTCAGAGAAGCTTTAATAAATAAAATTTGACTTTGAACCAGGAAAAATTAGGACAGAGAAATAAAAGCTTAGTCAAAGATATGAGTTTTAAGGGACACCTTTAAAAAAAGAGACAGAGAGTGATTTAGGGAACAAATTCTTGAACTTGGGATCTAAGCAACTGAATGCATGGTTACTTATGTTTGAATGATCAAAATAGAGCTTAGGCAAGAAGCTAGAATTTGTAGAGTCCTGAGATCTGAGGGTTGTACGGCTGGAAGGGAATATAAAGATTGGGAGGAGGAAGTGATGAAAAGATTTGAAAATAAGGACAATAATTTAAAAATTACTGGACCAGAAGCCACAGTAAGTAAGTGAGTATAAAGCTGTTGGGTGATTGGGAATGGTGCAAATTAGAATGCTTACAGCAGAGCTGAAGTTTACAGATGGGTGCAAGATGGATTATAGAACATAGAACATTACAGCGCAGTACAGGCCCTTTGGCCCGATGTTACGCCGACCAGTGGAACCAATCTAATGACCCTCTAACCTAAGCTATTCCAATATTATCCATATGTCTATCCAATGACCATTTGAACGCTCTTAAAGTTGGCAAGTCCACTACTGCTTGCAGGTAGGGCATTCCATGCCCTTACTAAAGAACTACCTCTGACATCCGTCCTATATTTATCACCCCTCAATTTAAAGCTTTGTCCCCTCGTGTTAGCCATCACCATCTGAGGAAAAAAGCTCATTCAGTCTCTGTAGATAGATGGATTTTGCAACAAAATGAGCACTGGGGGTTGGAGGGCGGTGGGGAGAACTGAACTGCTGGCCTATTAGTCTGATATTTGATTTATTATTATTGTGACATGCATTGGCATACAGTGAAAAGTACTGCTTCTTGCGCACTATACAGACAAAGTATACTGTACATGGAGAAGGACAAGAGAGAGTACAGAATGTAGTGCCACTGTTGATGCAGAATCTATTTCCAACCTTATGAATGAAAAGTCTGGAGCTGAGGTGTTTGATCTCCATGAAACTAGTTGTGCAAACAAAAGTCCGTTGTTAATTGTCAACATTGGCAAAATGTGAGGCATGCTTTATGAAGCAGTACTTTATCATTATCAATGACTAGGAATTGAAAAGAATCACCAATTAGAGAACTGCTGATCAATGTGGTAAGTCTAATGCGTTGTAAAACTGATCAAAATGCTTGACCAGCCAAGCATGAGAATTGCTCACTCCAAGTCGGTGATCGTTTTGAGCAATTTGTTCACAGAATCTACACCTTTCTTTGTAAATTAAGGACACATTCCTAAATGGGATAGTGTATTTTGGCACCAGATTAATAGTGTAGGCAGAATTAGCTGATGGGAGTATTTTTCTGACCATTTCAGATGTTGAAGACCCATATGATTGTCAGAAGTGCCGGATGAGTTTTCGAACTCCAGAGGAGCATAAGAAGCACATCCAAGAGGTGCATCCTCCCGAATACAATCCCTGTGACATTTGTGGGAAGAACTTTAGTGCTCCGTCGCTTCTTGAAAGGCACATGGTCACGCATATTGGTGGAAAGCCGTATAACTGTGATATTTGTGACAAGGCCTATCAGGTGGGCAGTGTGAACAACATTCTTTTTCTCATTCATTCATGGGACATGGGCGTCACTGTCTAGCCAGCATTTATTGCCCATCTCTAGTTGCCCTTGAGAAGGTGGTGGTGAGTCACCACCTTGAATTGCTGCAGTCCATGTGCTGTGGGCTGACCTACAGTGCTTTTAGGAAGGGAATTGCTGGATTTTGTTGCAGCAATTGCGAAGGAACAGTGATGTATTCCCAAGTCAGGGTGGTGAGCGGCTTGGAGGGAAACTTGCAGGTGGTGGTGTTCCCATGTATCTGCTGTCCTTCTAGATGGAAGTAGTCATTGTTTTGGAAGGTGCTATCTAAGGATCTTTGGTGAATTGCTGCAGTGTATCTTGTAGATAATACACGCTACTGCTACTGAGTGACGGGTATGGATGTTTGCAGATGTGGTGCCAAGCAAGCAGACTACTTTGTCCTGGATGATGTCAGGCTTCTTGAGTGTTGTTGGAGCTGCACCCATCCAGGCAAGTGTGCTGTCACACTCCTGACTTACATCTTGTAGATGGTGGATATCTTTGGGGAGTCAGGAGGTGAGTTACTCTCCGCAGTATTCCTAGTCTCTGACCTGCTCTTGTAGCTACTGTTTTTTTTTTTGGCGAGTCCAGTTGAGTTTCTAGTTAATGATAACCCCCAAGGCTGTTGACAGTGGGGCATTCAGTGGTGGTAAGCCATTGAATGTCAAGAGGCAGTGGTTAGAATGTCTATTATTGGTGATGGTTATTGCCTGACATTTGTGTGGCACAAATGTTACTTGCCACTTGTCAGCCCAAGCCTGGAAATTGTCCAGATCTTGTTGTATTTGAATATGGACTGTTTCAGCATCTGAGGAGTTGCGAATGGCAATTCAATGGCGAGTAATTCAACTCCTGATTTCCCAAAACCTGTCCACCATCTACATATAAAAAATGAGATGGAATGCTCTCCATTTACCTGGATGAGTGCAAACTACAAAATGGACTACAGCTGAGTTGTTTGACAAGTATCAAGGTTGCTTTGATAGCACGTTCGTTGGCGAACATCCCCACTTCTGACCTTATGATAGAGGGAAGGTCATTGATGAAGCAGTCGAATATGGTTAGGCCCAGGACACTACTCTGCCGGACCCTTGCAGAGCTGTCCTGGAATTGGGATGATTAACCCTCCACAACCACAACCATCTCCCTATGTGCCAGGTATGACTCCAACCAGCAGAGTGTTTGCTCCCTGGTACCCATTGATTCTAGTTTTGCTAGGGCTCCTTGATGCCATACTAGGTTGAAGGCAGCTTGATGTCAAGGGCTGTCACTCAGCTCTTCTGTCCATGTTTGGATCAAGGCTGTAATGAGGTCAGGAGCTGAGTGATGCTGGTGAAACCCAAATGGGCGTCACTGAACAGGTGCTGCTTGATAGTGCTGTTGATGACTCCTTCCATCACTCTAGTGATGATCGAGAATAGACTGAGCAGTAATTGGTTGGGTTGTGTTTGTCCTGCTTTTTGTGGATGGGATATACCTGGGCAATTTTCCTCATTGTTGGGTAGATGCCAGTGTTATAACTGTACTAGATGAGCCTGGCTAGGGGAGTGGCAAATTCGGGAGCACAAGTCTTCAGTTGCCAGAATGTTATCGGCTCATTGCCTTTGCAGTATCCAGTATCTCCAACTGTTTCATTATATCATGTGGAGTGAATCGAATTGGCTGGAGACTGGCATCTGAGATACTCTGGACCACCAGAGGTGGCCAAGCTGGATTATCCATGAGGCACTTCTGGCTGAAGATTGTTGCGAATGCCTTACCTTTTGTACTGATGTGCTGGTCTCCTCCATCATTGAGGGTGGTGATTTTTGTGGAGCCTCCTTTCCCAGTGAGTTGCTTAATTCTGATAACGAAACATTGGACTATGTTTTAACTTTGCATGTGTTTTGATTAATTATAGTAACAGTATCTGGAAAGGTACTGTATAGATATATACTTCAACTATATCAGTGTTGCTTATGCTCCAGCAGAAATTGCTTTGTCCATAGAAGTCCTTAGTTTCTCTAGTATAACCAGAGGTCCAGATATATTCAATCACTTAACTGTTGATAGTAGCATTAAAATTGCTGATACATTGTAATTTTGATACCTTGAACTCAAGTATTGCCCAGTTATAGGTTCTACACAATTAGTATAACTAATACGTTTCACTTTCGTAGGATTGAATATTCACTCATAAGTTTTCCACTTCATTCTTGTCCCAAACTTCTCAATTTCTGATGTCAGTAATTCACTCTGAAGTACACCCAACTAAGGAGTCCAGCACTATCTCAACCAGGTGGCTGTGTGTGCATGCGCGCATGCACTGTGACTATAAAAGCAGGCACAGAATGTCGGGAATTCTATGACGAGTAATTCAACTCCTGATTTCCCAAAGCCTGTCCATCATCTACATATCAAAAATGAGATGGAATGCTCTCCATTTACTTCGATGAGTGCAAACTACAAAATGGACTACAGCTGAGTTGTTTTGACAAGTGTCAAGATTCTTTTGATAGTACGTTCAGCATCCGTGAGCTCTGGCATGTAGAGGAACATGGGTGGCGGATGCTTGGGATTGCCATCACTTGTAAGATCCACTTCAAGTCACACAACACCCTGACGTGAAAATATATCTCTGTTCCTTCGCTGTCACTGGGTTAAAATCCTGAAATTACCTCCCTAACAGCACTGTGGGTGAACCTACACCTCATGGGCTGTAGTGGTTCGGGTGCGCTGCTCGCTACCATCTTCTTGGACACGGTTAGGGAGGGACAGTAAATGCTGACCTAGCCCGTGATGCCCACAAGCTCTACATAAAAAAGAGAATACAAAACATTTTAAAACCAAGAAAAAACTGCAGAGACTGGAAACTGAAAATTTTAAAATGCGAGAATTAGCTAGTGGGACGTATGTGGAGAGAACAGAGCAGTTAGCATATAATAACTAATCCTAATCTTATCGCGGTTGGCACTCTGTTGTACATAAGTGCAGATCTGTATTTACATATGCAGCATTTTGAGCTCTGGCCTGGCACATTCCAGCTGTAGTGTGGATTGCTGCAACTTACATTCTCGGCTCTATGTTCATCCTGCTTCCAGAACTGTACTTGTTGTGTGCTGTGGGGCAAGTTTAAAAACCTCCCAAATCAAAGGTCAGGATGGGTCAAGGCTGATCCTCGGGACTCCCTGATACCCACACCTTGAATTGGTTCTGGGCCAGGTCTGGAAGAAGGTGCCACAGGTAGTAGTAGAGGCGGGTACAATTTTGTCTTTTAAAAAGCATTTAGACAGTTACAATGGGCAACTGGGACCAGCTTAGTGGTTTAGAAAAAAGGCGACATGGACAAGTTGGACTGCAGGGTCTGTTTCCATGCTGAACTCTATGACTCTCTGATTGTAAGTTTATCTACTAGATAGATGGCTTTGATCCATTTTGGTATACTCTGCAATTAATTGCTGTTCACTAAAAAAACTTGAATGTTGAACAAAGAACAACACAGCACGGGAAACAGACCCTTCGGCCCAACGAGCCCGCGCCGCCGTCCCATTGTCTCAGTGACCTATTCATGATTTTAGTCTACGCCTAATGTGCGAGGATCAGGGAGGTCCAATATAGGGACAATTTGTTACCTAGTCAATCAGCCTAAAAGCACATTTTTGGGATGTGGGAGGAAACCGGAGCACCCGGAGGAAACCCACGCAACCACGGGGAGAACGCGCAAACTCCCACGGACACAGGCCCAAATCCATGTGTCCGCACAGCAACAGAGATAGTCTCTGAGCTGTCATGTTGCCCTCGAGATGGTCCAGTTTAAGCACACCGACGACATGAAGCAGTAGGCAACTCCCAAAGCAACATCCAAGAGCAGCCCACCACAACCTGCCGCATGCATGCCCCTTGCTGGACTTAAATGCCTGTGGAGACAAAAAATTCATTATTAAACTCGACATCCCTGAGGCAAAAACGGAATCCCAAGCCTACAACGTTTAGTAAGGCCTGCTATATCCCCCTATATGTAGACCGCTCATGTGGCTGTCCAAGTGACTCTTAAACAACCCTCGCGTGCCTGCTTCCACCACCTTACTCGGCAGTGCATTCCACATCCCCACTACCCTTTGCGTGAAAAACTGACCTCTAATATTTGTCTTATGGTGTGCGTAAACTGGACCATCTCGAGGGCATCATGACAGCTCAGAGGCTATCTCTGTTGCTGTGCGGACACATGGATTTGGGCCTGTGTCCGTGGGAGTTTGCGCGTTCTCCCCATGGTTGCGTGGGTTTCCTCCGGGTGCTCCGGTTTCCTCCCACATCCCAAAAATGTGCTTTTAGGCTGATTGATTGGGTAACAAATTGTCCCTATATTGGACCTCCCTGATCCTCACACATTAGGCGTAGACTAAAATCATGAATAGGTCACTGACCATGGGACGGCGGCGTGGGCTCGTTGGGCCGAAGGGCCTGTTTCCCGTGCTGTGTTGTTCTTTGTTTATACCTAGCCCCCCTCACCCTAAGCCCGTGACCCCTCGTTCTATCCATTTCTAATAGCGGAAAAAGCTTACCACCATTTACTCTATTTATCCCCTTCATAATCTTATAAACCTCTATTAGATCCCCCCTCAGCCGACGTCTCTCAAGGGATAACAGCCCAAGTTCGTTCAATCTGCTGACAATCTGTTGTCAGCAGATGGATAAATTGGAGGTAGGAGATGGGAAATTTTTCGCAGGAAGTATGCCAGTTGGTTAGAAGGTCCTCACACAACACATTCAGACCCCAAAACATTTTCCATGAGACAAAATTTTGAACTCTAGCCAAGGGGTAGTTCGGAATAAATGTTTAATATTGATATACAGAGCCAGCATCTTTCACTGTTGTTGGCTTTGGTCCTATTTTTGTTCTCTGACATTAAGATCCTTCCATCTAAAGACTGAACTTTCAGAAATCTTAATTTCCTTAATTACTGTAGCAGAATGTGATGTTTACACTTCAATGCATTCACTGAGGAAATTTGGAGACAATAACAATGGAATTAATTAGGATTTGGGGACATATGATTGAATAAATAAAATCCAGCTCGGATTTTAAGTTAAGAGCAACAGAAAATGCCGGAAATTACTCAATATCTGGCAACGTATGGGGAGACAAACAAATCGATAAACTTTCATCAGAGCTGATTTTAAGTTATTTGATGAAGTAACAGATAGGGTTTGAAAGTAGTATGGCTGATGTGTAGATGGACTTTCAAAGGACAGATGACATGGGACACAGCTTTGGAATAAGAGGTAGATCATTTCGGATTGAAACGAGGAAGAATTTCTGCATTCAGAAAAAATGATGAATCTTTGTAATTCTTGACCTCAGAAGGCTGTGCAGACTCAATCATTGTGAGTATTGAGATAAAGGTCAACATATTTCTAGATACTAAAGATATCAAGGAATTTGGGGACAAGGAGAAAAAATGGCATTAAGATAGTAGATCAGCCACGATCTAATTGAATAGTGGAGCAGACACTAAGGGCAAAATGGCCCATTCCTCTCTCCTATGTTGCAACTGCCCATCCACAGTTTTCCAAGCTAATTCTACTATTTCCTTTCTGCCACAAGGCTCTGAAATCTTCCAGCTGTCCCTCCCTCATGAAATCCAAACTGAAGTGTTTGCTTCTGTCAGCAAACACACACAGAGACAAATAATTAAAATTCCATTCTCAATCACTATCACCATAACAGCTTGGCATGTATTTGAAATTATCAAACCAGAAATGCAAACAAATTTTTATTTTTGACATAACTCTTTGGTTATGAAACCCATATGAATAATTCATATGGCGAAGAGATGTAGTTGCCCTTTCTCCAGAACTGCAGGTTCTGTTATTCAACTCTCCTCTTTTACACTCCTTTAACCTGGATGCTATATACGTAGCTTAAACGTTTTATTGTGTAGACCTTCTGGCTCCTTTGCAAACCTAGAGATGGAGTTCATTTGTTATTTAGGTTTTACACCTCTATCACTGACCTTTATCTTTATTCTAGGCCAACATGAAAGAAGGGAAGTAATTGGATAGTTCTATAAAAGAACAGTGAGTTTGAGCTATGATGAGAGGCTGGATATGTTTGGGTTGTTTTCTTTAGTAAAAAGTCTGACAACACCAGGTTTTAGTCCAACCTATTTATTTGATAATATACTCACAAGCTTTCAAGAACAGCAGGTTAGGTGTAAGGATTCGCATTCTAATCAGTAATCTCTAAACTGTCTTTGTAGCAGGTAGATCGTGCCTTACTAACCTTATCGAGTTCTTTGAGAAAGTGACCAAAGAGGTGGATAGGGGTAAGGCAGTTGATGTGGTGTATATGGATTTTAGCAAGGCGTTTGATAAGGTTCACCATGGTAGGCTTTTGCAGAAAATGCAGATGTATGGGATTGGGGGTGATCTAGGTAATTGGATCAGGAATTGGCTAGCAGATAAGAGACAGAGGGTGGTGGTTGATGGTAAATATTCGTCATGGAGTTCGGTTACGAGTGGTGTGCCTCAGGGATCTGTTTTGGGGCCACTGCTGTTTGTAATTTTTATTAATGATCTGGATGAGGGTATAGTTGGGTGGATTAGTAAGTTTGCTGATACACCAAAGTCGGAGGTGTGGTAGATTGTGAGGAAGGGTGTCATAGTTTGCAGGGTGACTTAGAAAGGTTGCAGAGCTGGGCTGCGAGGTGGCGGATGGAGTTTAATGTGGAGAAGTGTGAGGTAATTCATTTCGGTAGGAATAACAGATGTGTTGAGTATAGGGCTAACGGGAGGACTTTGAATAGTGTGGAGGAGGGATCTAGGTGTATGTGTACATAGATCCCTGAAAGTTGGGAATCAAGTAGATAAGGTTGTTAAGAAGGCATACGGTGTCTTGGCGTTTATTGGTAGGGGGATTGAATTTAGGAGTCGCAGCGTCATGATGCAACTGTACACAACTCTGGTGCGGCCGCACTTGGAGTTTTGTGTGCAGTTCTGGTCCCCACATTACAGGAAGGATGTAGAGGCTTTGGAGAGGGTGCAGAGGAGGTTTATCAGGATGTTGCCTGGTATGGAGGGGAGATCCTATGAGGAGAGACTGAGAGATTTGGGGTTGTTTTCGCTGGAAAGGAGGCGGCTAAGAGGGGACCTTATTGAAACATATAAGATGATTAGAGGTTTAGACAGGGTAGATAGTGATAGCCTTTTTCCTAGGATGGAGAAAGCTAGCACGAGGGGCCTAGCTTTAAGGGGAGGTAGTTATAAGACTGATGTCAGGGGTAGGTTCTTTACCCAGAGGGTGGTGAGGGACTGGAATGCCCTGCCAGCTGCAGTTGTAAATGCACCTAGTTTGGGGGCGTTTAAGAGATCTGTGGATAGGTTTATGGACGAAAAGGGATTAGTTTAGGCTAGTGGGTCATTGTTTTGTAACTGGTCAGCGCAACATCGTGGGCCGAAGGGCCTGTTCTGCGCTGTAATGTTCTATGTTCTATGTCTGTGCTTTATATGCTCTGTCTGAGGCCAGAACTCTCCATTCACCTGACGAAGGGGCTAACCCCGAAAGCTTGTGAGTATATTATCAAATAAATAGGTTGGACTAAAACCTGGTGTTGTCAGACTTTTACTGTGTTTACGCCAGTCCAATGCCAGCATACCCACATCATGTTTTCTTTAGAGCAGAGAAAGGGGGATAAGGAAGGAGCTGTGCCCCTTAGTTGAAGGATCAATAATGAGGGGACATAGTGTTGAGATAGGTTTAGAGGAGACTGGAAGAAAAGTGTTTTCACTCAGAGGGTGGTGGCAGAGGGGGGAACCTCACAATTGTCAGAACATACATAAGAACATAAGAAATAGGAGCAGGAGTAGGCCATCTGGCCCTTCGAGCCTGCCCCGCCATTCAATAAGATCATGGCTGATCTGTCATGGCTCAGTTCCACCTTCCCGCCCTCTCCCCATAACCCTTAATCCCTTCTCTTATCAAAAACCCATCAACCTGCTTCTTGAAAATATTTAGCGAGGCAGCCTCCACCACTTCAACGGGTAGAGAATTCCAGAGATTCACCACCCTTTGAGTGAAGAAGTTCCTCCTCAACTCCGTTCTAAACCGTCCCCCCCCTTTATCTTGAGGCTGTGCCCCCTAGTCCTACTGTCTTTTTTGAGCGGGAAGAGTCTCTCCACCTCTATCCTATCCATCCCATTCATCATCTTATACATCTCAATGAGATCTCCCCTCATTCTTCTAAACTCCAACGAGTACAAGCCTAGTTCATTCAGCCTCTCCTCATAGCTCAACCCCCTCAACTCCGGTATCAGCCTAATAAACGTCCTCTGCACTCCCTCCAAGGCCAAAATATCTTTGCGTAAGTGCGGCGCCCAAAACTGCACCCAGTACTCCAGCTGCGGCCTCACCAATGCCCTATACAGCTGCAGCAAGACCTCCCTACTTTTATATTCAATCCCCTTTGCTATGAAGGCCAGCATCCCATTCGCCTTCCTGACCACCTGCTGCACCTGCAAGCTGGGTTTTTGCGACTCATGCACAAGGACCCCAAGGTCCCTCTGCACCGTCGCCTGCTGCAGTTTTTCGCCACGTAAGTAATAGTCCTTCCTACCATTCTTCCTTCCAAAGTGGACCACCTCACACTTGCCAACATTAAATTCCATTTGCCATTTCCTGGCCCATTCGCCCAGCCTATCTAGATCCTTCTGCAGACTCTCCACACCCTCCGCACAATTTGCCGTTCCCCCAATCTTGGTGTCATCCGCAAATTTCGACACCCTACACTCGGTTCCCTCCTCCAGGTCATCTATATAAATGGTAAAAAGCTGAGGCCCCAGCACCGACCCCTGGGGTACTCCACTAGTCACCATCCGCCAATCCGAATAGCACCCGTTGACCCCCACTCTCTGCCTCCTATTTGACAACCAATCCTCTATCCACGCTAACACCCTACCCCCAACTCCAAGTCCCCTGACCTTCTGCAATAACCTCTTATGAGGTACTTTGTCAAACGCCTTCTGAAAATCCAGAAAGACCACATCCACCGGCTCTCCTCTATCCACCGCCCTAGACACATCCTCATAGAACTCCAGTAAATGTGTCAAACACGACTTCCCTTTAATGAAACCGTGCTGCGTCTGCTCTATCAAGCAATTCCCTTCAAGATGCCTCGCAATTTCCTCTTTAATGACGGATTCTAACATTTTACCTACCACAGACGTTAAACTAACCGGCCTATAATTCCCTGCCTTTTACCTGGCACCCTTCTTAAACAACGCCGTAACATTAGCCGTTTTCCAATCTTCCGGCACTTCCCCGGAATCCAGCGACGTCTGGAAAATAACCACCAATGCATCCACTATAACCTCCGCCATTTCTTTCAGAACCCTCGGATGCATTTCATCCAGTCCTGGGGACTTGTCCACAATCAGCCCCTCCAGTCTGTCGAGCACCGCCTCTCTAGTAACAGTAATGTCATTAAGACCCTCCAGTCCTACCACCTTTCCATCGCTAACACCCGGCAAATTATTCACGTCCTCCTCCGTGAAGACGGAAACAAAAAAGTTAATTAATACCTGAGCCATATCCCCATCCCCTACCACTAGGTCCCCTTTCTCATCCTCTAAAGGACCAACGTTCACCCTAGCCAGCCTCTTCCTTTTTATATATTTATAAAAACTCTTGCTATCCTTTTTTATATTAAGCGCTAGCCCAGCTTCATAGTTTCTCCTACCCTCCTTTATCAACTTTTTTGTCAATCTTTGTTGACATTTAAACCTCTCCCAATCCTCTTCTCGCTCACTCCTCTTCGCTACTCTAAATGCCTCCGCTTTTAATTTAACTTGGGTTAAATTACGTGGATGAGTACTTGAAATGTCAGAACATTCAAGCCTTTGGGCCAAGTGCTGGAAAGTGGGGTTAGTGTAGATTATTGTAGTTTTATCAGTACAGCCTCAGTAGGTTGAAGGGCCCCTTAGGTACTATATGACTTTACGATAGACTAGATTATGAGATGTTGCTTTAATGTACAGCATTGTTCAGTTAGGAGATAGTTGACATTTGATTCATTCTTTATGTTTGAATCCAATTTCTTTGCAAAGATGATAAGTTTCTGATTAACTGACCGGGTAGGTTGAAATTGAAGAGAGAATTGTTGAAGATACTTTAGAAGAGAAGCTAAATGAACAGAAGTCCCAGAGGACCAGCCTGCCCTTTCTTATCCATGACGTTTCTAATGTTCTAATGTATTTTTTATCATATCTTTTGCAGCAACTGTCTGGGCTTTGGTATCATAATCGTACCCACCACCCTGACATCTTTGCAGCACAGAATCACCGCTCTCCAAAGTTTGCCACTCTAGTGTGCTCAGCATGTGAGAAGTCCTTTGGCAGCACAGCATCTCTGAATAAGCACGTGAAGTCCTACCATTCAGGTAATATCTATCTTTCTGATTTTGTACCCCACTCAATCTCCGTATGTAAATGTGTGTCATGGCATTAGTTCACACATGGGAGGAAAGTCTTGTATTTGGTCCCTTGCCCTAGAGTGATCATTGATACTATTCCTGGGAGTGTCAGCTTTCATGGCAGTAATGATTTGGGAATAAAGGCAAAATACTGCGATGCTGGACATAAGAACATAAGAAATAGGAGCAGGAGTAGGCCATCTAGCCCCTCGAGCCTGCCCCTCCATTCAATAAGATCATGGCTGATCTGAAGTGGATCAGTTCCACTTTCCTGCTTTCTCCCCATAACCCTTAATTCCCCTGTCTATCAGAAACCTATCTACCCGTGACTTAAATATATTTAGCGAGGTAGCCTCCACCACTTCAACTGGCAGAAAATTCCAGAGATTCACCGCCCTTTGAGTGAAGAAGTTCCTCCTCAACTCTGACCTAAACTGCTTCCCCCCCAATCTTAAGGCTCTAGTCCTGCTATCCTTTCTAAGCGAGAAGAATCTCTCTACCCTATCCATCCCCTTCATTATCTTATATATCTCTATAAGATCCCCCTTCATCCCTCTAAACTCCAACGAGTACAGACCCAGTTTGTTTAGTCTCTCTTCATAGTCCAACCCCCTCATCTCCGGTATCAGCCTAGTGAACTTCCTCTGCACTCCCTCCAAGGCCAATATATCCTTCTGCAAGTGCAGCAACCAAAACTGCACACAGTACTCCAGCTGCGGCCTCACCAGTGCCCTGTACAGTTGCAGCAAGACCTCCCTACTTTTATATTCTATCCCCCTCGCTATGAAGGCCAGCATCCCATTCGCCTTCTTGATCACCTGCTACATCTACAGACTGGGTTTTTGCAGACTGGAATCTGAAACAAAAACAGAACATGCTAGAAAATCTCAGCAGGTCTGACAGCATCAGTGGAGAGAGTAGAGCCAACATTTTGAGCTGTTTGTCAGAGCTGAGATTAAAGAATATCAGACAAGATTTATACTGTGAGGAGAGGGGGCGGGAGAGAGAGAAGCTGTAATGGAGAAGAGGAATGTAAATTAGTGATGAAAGGCTGAGAAAGGTGCTAAAAATGTCCATTAAATGATCAGAATGTGTGAACAGAGGTACGGATTGTTAAGGAACTGGCTGAGGAATGTGGCAGTTGCCCTTAAGAAAAAGGGTGGTGGCGCTGTGCAGTTGGAGACAAGCTGGAGAGTGAATTTGGAGAAGTGGAAAAATAGTGATTAAAAATAGATGAATGAGATAAAATGATATAACATAAATGGAAATGGAGGGGAGTTCAGGCTCTGAAGTTGTTGAACTCAACGTTCGCTCCGGAAGGCTGTAATGCGCCCATTCGGAAGGTCTGGGTCCTGATTATGGATGATCTGAAAGCTGCATTTGGTCTCTCGAATATATAATAGACCAAATTAAAAGAGATGCATGTGAAGCGCAGGTTCACCTGAAAAGTGTGTTTGGGCTATGGGATGGTGAGCAGGGAGGAGGTGAAGGGGCAAGTGTCACACCTTCTGCAATTGCATAGGAAGATGCCGTGGGCAGGGGGTGAGGTGTTGGGTGTGATGCAGGAGTGGAACAGGGTGCCCTGGAGAGAACGGTCCCTTTGGAATGTTGATGGGGGAGTGAAAGGGGAAGGTGTGTTGAACAGTGCCACTATACTGGAATTGATGGAGGATGATCCTTTGAGTGTGGTGACTGGTGGGGTGAGAAGTGAGGACAAGAGGGATCCTACCTTGATTCTGGGGGCGGGGGGTAGGGAAGGAGTGAGTGCAGTGGCCCAGGGGATGGGTCAGACACGGTTGAAAACCCTGTCAATCACAGTGGGTGGAAAACCACAATTGAGGAAGAAGGAAGACATATTGGCCAGCACTATTTTGGAAGGTAGCATCATCAGAACAGGTGCAGCAGAGACGAAGGAACTGAGACAACGGGGTAGAGACCTTACAGGATGTGGGGTGTGAAGAGCTATAGTCAAGCTAACTGTGGGAGTTGATAAGCTTGTAATGGATACAGGTGGACAATCTATCATCAGAAATGGAGACAGAGGACAAGGAAGGCAAGAGAAGTGTCAGAAGCGCCATATGAAGGTGATAGAGGGGTGAAAATTGGAAACAAAATCGATAAATTTTCAGGACCTGGAAAAATGATTTGGGAATGTTGGATTGCAAAGCATGCTGGATACACCAGGTTAGGCTGTAGCGAAACCATTCATGATTTACTCGAAGAGCAGTTATGTATGTTAACATGCAGCTGCAACAACTCCCTGGTTGAATAACTTAATCACGTTCTGTAGACCTATGAGTGAAGAACCCCACTTGATGAGTTGTGGTAGCCATTGATCTGTTGTCTCAGAGAAAGAATTCAGGGAGGAAAAGTAACATCCCTGGTTTCCTTAGTGCTTACTTTATATAGATGTTAATATTCTTCTACATTTTCAACTTATTTTGCAATTTAACTCTTCTCTGCTTTTCATCCCTATTAGTTGTTTAACACTCAATTGAAAATTCTGTGTTTATTTTGGAGGGGGTGCACAACTTTTCCGGGGTAATAAATGTGAACAATCCAATCAGGCATGTTGCAACAGTTGGAATATAAATTGCCTTTCATGGTAATTATTGTACAAGAACTTCCTGCATAAATGTAGGTGATTTATGCAGCAAGTTGATGCTACATAAACATAGTGTGCGCTGTTTTCAAAATACAAGTAATTTGATTCCTAGCCCAAGTCTGGCTCTGCAGTGGATGCATCTCTCTGTAACTTGTCCAATATGCCCTGACTGTCAGCATTGGAAAAGGGCGTAAATTCAGCCCCGATCAGTTGTTAACCTGAGCACAATTCTCCTGTTTGCAAAGTGGTACATGTTAGTGGGTGGCACGGTAGCACAGTGGTCAGCACTGCTGCTTCCAGCTCCAGGGTCCTGGGTTCGATTCCCGGCTCGGGTCACTGTCTGTGTGGAGTTTGCACATTCTCCTTGTGTCTGCGTGGATTTCCCCCGGGTACTCTGGTTTCCTCCCACAGTCCAAAGATGTGCAGATTAGGTTGATTGGCCATGCTAAGAAATTGCTCCTTAGTGTCCAAGATGCATAGGTTAGAGGGATTATTAGGTATAATATGTAGGGATACAGGGGTGGGGCCAGGGTGGGATTGTGTTCGGTGCAGACTCAATGGGCCGAAGGGCCTCTTTCTGCATTGTAGGGTTCTATGATACAATGATAGTCTTTCAGCGCTCATCAATCCATGATTTTCCCAACATTAAAGTAGATAGAAACACTCAGGCTGGTGATAGCAGAAATGGGAAAATCCTGACCCTGACCCTGACCATAACTCTTGAAGAACCAGATAAAATATTCAATCTAGAATGCAACAATGGTAATAAGGTAAACTATTACCTTATGAGTATTGAATTCTAATCACTATTTTCTTTCTCTGTTGATGAAATATTGCATTTATTCTCTCAGATATCAAGATGTTGGAGTGTGAGAAGTGTAAAGACACCTTTGCCACACAAGCACTGTTGCACATACACATGAAGTCCAAACATTCAGGTATGTTGAGCTGGGTAACATTAACCCATTTAGACTCCCCCCATAATGCACTGATGCTGGATGCTCGGAGTGAATGCTCCTGTGCTGTTGGCATTGCAGTGAATAGTCATTGTAATCTGACATTTCATGCTTCATGTGAAATGAAGTTGTTGCCCTGTTAAGAACGTAAAGGGTAATTTTTATCGATCATGACATAATGTATGCACATTAGTGCAGTTTTTTGATTACTATAAAACCTGGTTTTCAGACCATGTATAAGACCGTAAGAAATAGAAACAGAAGGAAGGCATTTGGCCCTTCAATGCCCCTCCTCTCAGTAGGATCATGGCTAATCCAATGTTCCTCATGTCCACTTTCCTGCCCTTTCCTCATTACCTTTGATTCCCTTTCCTGACCAAAAATCTATATATATATATCAGTCTTAAATACACACAAGGACTCTGCCTCCGCTGCTCTCTGTGTTAAGAAGTTCCAAAGACATGCAATGGGATGGCACGGTAGCACAGTGATTAGCACTGCTGCTTCACAGATCCAGGGTCCTGGGTTTGATTCCCGGCTTGGGTCACTGTCTGTGTGGAGTTTGCATATTTTCCTTGTGGCTGCGTGGGTTTCCGCTGGGTGCTCCAGTTTCCTTCCACAATCCAAAGATGTGTGGGTTCGGTTGATTGACCATGCTAAAAAAAATTGCCCCTTAGTGTCCTGAGATGCATAGGTTAGAGGGATTAGCGGGTAAAATATGTAGAGATGTGGAGGTAGGGCCTGGGTGGGATTGTGGTTGGTACAGACTCGATGGGCCAAAGGGCCTCTTTCTGCACTAGGATTTGTATGTTCAACTCTGAGAGGAGAAATGCCTCCCCAGCTGGTCTTAAATTAGCATCCCTTTATTCTGAGACTGTGCCCTCTGGTCTTAGACTCCCCCATGAGGGGAAACATCCTCTCAGCATTTACCCTATCAAGCCCATTAAAAATCTGAAATATTTCAATGGGATCAATAAATTCTTGTTTAACCTTTCCTCATAAGTCAATCCCTCCATACCGGGATTATCCTAGTGAACCTTCTCCGAACTGCCTCCAGTTCCTTAAATATGAGCACCAGAACTGCTCACAGTTCTCCAGGTGTGTTCTCAGCAGTACCTTGTACTCCCAACTCTCTGGAAATAAGGGCCAACATTCGATTAGTCTTCCTGATAGGTTGCTGCACCTGTGATAGCTTTCTGTGTTTCATGCACAGGTGTCCCCAAGTCCCTTTGTGTTGCAGCTTTCTGCAGTTTTTCTCCATTTAAATAACTGTTCTTTTGTCTTCCCTTCCAAAATGAACACATTTTCCCACATTATATTCCATTTGCCAACTTTTTGCTCACTTAACCTATCAATATCTCTGTAAACTGCTTGTATCCCTCTCGCAGCTTGTCTTTCCACTTCCTTCTGTGTTGTTTGCAAATTTGGCTAAGGTATATTCACTTCCTTCCTCCAAGTCATTAATACATATATATTGTAAACACTTGCAGTTCCAGCACTGATCCCTGTGAAACCCTGCTGGTTAAAGGTTGTCAACCTGAAAATAACCCCTTATCCCTCACTTGTATCTTGTCCATTAGTGAATTTTCTATCCATGCCAGTATACTATCTCTAACACCATGGACTCTTATCTTACACAAGGTTAAATCATAAGTTGTCTTGTTGAATGCCTTCTGGAAGTCTAAATGCAACACATCTTCTAGTTCCCCTCTATTATTCTGGTTGTGACTTCCTTGGAAAACTAATAAATTAGTCGAACATGATTTCCCTTTCACGAAGCATGAATAGGTCACTGACAATGGGACGGCGGCGCGGGCTCGTTGGGCCGAAGGGCCTGTTTCCCGTGCTGTGTTGTTCTTTGTTCTTTGTTCTTTGAAGCCATGTTGACTTTGTTAGATTAGATTATGATTTTCTAAATGTGCTGATACATCTTTAATAATTGATTCCAGCATTTTTCCAACAATAGATCTTTGGCTAATCAGCTTGTAGTTACCCACTTCTTGCCTCCTTATCTTTTTGAATAGGAGCATCATATTGGCAGTTTTCCAATCCTCTAGTAATTCTTCATGATCCAAGGATTTTTGGAAAATTACAACCAATGCATCCACTATCACTGCAGCTACTTATTCTAGGCTCCCATGATGCAAGCATCAGGGCCAGGGGATTTATCTGCCTTTATCCCCATTAATCTGTCTAATATTATTTCTCTAGTGATGATGATGGTACTTAATTCCTCCCCTGTATTCTTTAGTCTTAAAGGGATGTTTGAAGTATCTTCCACCGTAAATACTCATGCAAAATATCTGTTAAGTCGTGCTATCTCCTTGTTTGCCATAACTATATCCCCAGATTCATTTTCTAAGTGGCCTTTGTTTACTATGTTTACTCTCTTCCTCATATATTTCAAGAAGCTCTTGTTATCAGTTTTTATGTTCCACGCTAGTTTGCCCTTGTAGTTTTTTTTTCTCTTCTTTTTAAACTCTTCCTTTGCTGGATTCTGAATTTATCGCAGTCCTTGGGGCAATCATGGACTTTTGCCCCCCTGTATGCTTTTTCTTTCAGCCCAACTTTCTTGGTTAGCCATGATTTGTTTATCCCTCTCAAAATCTTTCCTCCTCATTGGGGTATCTTTTTGTTGAGTCATAAATTACCTCCTTAAATGTTTGCCATTTCTTGCTTACTGTATTTCCTGCTACAGTATCTGCCCAGCGCACGTCAGCTAACGCTATTCTCATTTCATTTAAATTCCTTTTATTTAAGTTAAACACAGCAGTTTCTGACCCAAGTTTCTCATTCTCAAACTGAATATTAAATTCTATCATGTTATGATCACTACTTCCTTGGGGATGTTTTACTCTGAAGTCATTTATTAAACCTGCATCATTATCCATTACCAGGTAGCCTGTTTGACTCCATGACATACTGCTCTCAGAAATTATTCCTAATGCACTCTATTAATTTGTTGTCATAACCTAATCAACACGAAGATTAAAGTCACCCATAATTATTGCTCTCACCTTTTTACATGCTCCAATACAATCCCGTCAATGTCTTCTTTCCCTTGCTTTTTTTTTTACTTCCACCCAAATGGATCCATCATCATCCAAGCCTATCGGGAAAAAGATACAAAAGTCTGAAGTTACGCAGCAACCAACTCAAGAACAGCTTCTTCCCTGCTGCTGTCAGACTCTTGAATGGACCTACCTTGCATTAAGTTGACCTTTCTCTACACCCTAGCTATGACTGTAACACTATATTCTGCACTCTCTTGTTTCCTTCTCTGTGAATGGGACGTTTTGTCTATATAGCGCGCAAGAAACAATACTTTTCATTGCATGTTAGTGCATGTGACAATAATAAATCAAATCAAAATCAACTGACTTAATTTTGTCTCTTGCTGACAAAGCTACTCCTCCAACTTTGCTTCCTCCCATATCTTTCTGAAAGGTCAGATATCTCTGCTATTAAGTTCTCAGTTTTGATCACCTTTTAACCATGTCTGTTATGACTATAAGATCATTTACATTGATTTGTGTCATTAGTTTATCAACCTTATGCCGAATGCTTTGTGCTTTAAGATATAAAGTTTTAGGCTTGTCTTTTTGCTATTTTTAAGCATCCTAATTTTTCTTTGTACTGAGACCCTATTTGTCCCTCACCTTTGATTACCCTGTGTATTGTTTTAGCATTTTATTGTTCTTTCATTTATTAGTATCCTTTTTTCTCTTTCCTTTGCTCCCAGTTTTGGTTCCTATCCTCTGCCAGTCTAGTTTAAACCTTCCCCTACCACATTAGCAAATACTTGCCCTTGGACATCAGCCCTGGTCCTGCCCAGGCATAACCCATCCTGCTTGTACTCCTCCACCTCCCAATGCCCCCAGAATCTGAACCACTGCACCGCACCCCCTCCCTCCCCCCCCATCTTTCCAGCGATGTAGCTGTTTCTACTCTGACTAACATGTGACACTGGTAGTAATCTTGAGATCATTATCTTTGAGGTCCTACTTTTCAACTTCCCAACTCTCTATACTCAGTTTTCAGGACCTCATCCCTTTTTCTAACCTATGTCATTATTATCGATGTGTACCATGACCACTGGCTGTTCTCCCTCCCTCTCCAAAATGTCCTGTAACCGCTCCAGATATCCTTGACTTAGCACTAGGGAGGGGGTAAACACTTGCTGGACAGCTATGGAACAACATCGTGGGCTGAAGGGCCTATTCTGCGCTGTAATGTTCTATGTTCTAACTGCGACTATCCTGAAGCTCGTGGTTCCTTTTATATCATAGACTTATAGAGATGCTTTGTAATGTGTTTGCCATATTTTTGGTTTTGTTGGAGCATTCCTCCTGTCATTTCATTTAAGGTGAGGTCCAGAAGAGATCTTAGAAATGAGTTGGTGAGGATTAGTTTGATAAAACATCTGCACAGTGGGGCAGTATTGAAGTGCACAGCATGGAGATTGAACAGCCTTCAAAACGTAAAGAAGAAAGCCAGGACTATGTCATGAACGTTTTTCATAATTGGCAATTTTCTCCCTGGTTATCTTCAAGCAAAGAATATGTTGGATTCCAGAAATGTTCTTTTGATATTGGCTTGCAGAGTCAAATTAACCTCAACGAAGGAGCTTAAAACTTTGGCACGCTAATCAATCCAACGTTTATCCTTTGATAGGAGGGATGTGGTTGAATATTCTACAATTCTTAATTAGGTATTGCACTGGATCCTTAACCCATGGGAATAACACTATTATAGAAACAAAGAAATACTAAAAATATTCAGATCAGGCAACAGGACAGGTAGAATGAGTGATAAGACACCTTTATGTCCTTTATTAACAGCAATAGAAAAAAGAGCAGGGAGATTATACTAGAACAGTACTGAGGCCTCAGCTACTGTACTCTGTACAATTCTTAGAGGGCACAATGAAGATTGTCACAGATATTGCTAGACTGGGGAATGTTAACTATAAGGAAAGCTTGGATAAACTGGAATTGTTTTCTTTGGAGTCTGAGGGAAGATTTAATTGAGATGTATGAAATTGTAGGACCGAGACCTACAATTTCATTGGCGGCATGGTGGCACAGTGACCAGCACTGCTGCCTCACAGTGCCAAGATCCAGGTTTGATTCCCAGCTTGGGTCACTGTCCGTGTGGAGTTTGCACATTCTCCCTGCGTCTACGTGGGTTTCCTCTGTGTGCTCTGGTTTCCTTCCACAGTCCAAAGATGTGCGTGTTAGGTAGATTGGACAACTAAATTGCCCCTTAGTGTTAGGGGGACTGACTACTTTAAATACATGGGGATATGGGGATAGGGCCTTGGTGGATTGTGGTTGGTGCAGACTTGTTGGGCCGCGTGGCCTCCTCCTGCACTGTAGGGATTGTATGACAGAGGGAATGAGCATGATCTATTTCCCTTAGCAGAGTGATCAATGACTAGGGACCAATGCATTTTAAATCCTTGGACATGCATTTGACATGCTGTAACACACGAGCTATAGACCACAAGCTGGAAATTGGAGTTAGGTTGGAGAGCTTTTTTTTGAGTTTGCACAGATAGAATGGGCCTAATGGCAACCTCTTGAGCCATGTATTCCTATCATTCTATGACCTGAAACTTTTAACTCTTTCCACTGAAGTTGCCAGACCTGCTGAGTATTTCCAACATTTTCTGCTTTTATTTCAAATTTCCAGCATCCAAAGTATTTTAATTTTATATTTAACACAGACAAATGTGAGGTATTGCACTTTGGAAGGACAAACCAAAGTAGAACAGGGTAAATGGTAGGACTCTGAAGAGTGCAGTTGAACAGAGGGATCTGGGAATACAGGTACAGATTTCCCTAAAAGTGATGTCACAGGTGGATAGGGTTGTAAAGAGTGCTTTTGGTACATTGGCCTTTATAAATCGATACTCTGAGTATAAGAGTTGGAGTGTTGTGGTAAGGTTATATAAGGCATTGGTGAGGCTGAATTTAGAATATTGTGTACAGTTTTGGTCACCTAGTTGATGTAAATAAGGTTGAAAGAGTGCAGAGAAGGTTCACGTTGCCAGGACTTGAGAAGCTGAGTTACAGAGAGAGATTGAATAGGTTTGGACTTTATTCCCTGGAGCGTAGAAGAATGAGGGGAAATTTGATAGAGATGTATAAGATTTTGATGGGTATAGATAGAGTGAATGCAAGCAAGCTTTTTCCACTGAGGCTAGGGGAGAAAAAAAACCAGAGGGCATGGGTTAAGGGTGAAAGGAGAACAGTTTAAAGGGAATATTAGGGGGGGGGACTTCTTCACACAGAGAGTGGTGGGAGTGTGGAATGAGCTGCCGGATAAAGTGGTAAATGCGGGGTCACTTTTAATGTTTAAGAAAATCTTGGACGGGTTCGTGGATGAGAGGGGTGTGGGGGAATATGGTCCAAGTGTGGGTCAGTGGGACAAGGCAAAAAATGGTTCGGCACAGACAAGAAGGGCCAAAAGGCCTGTTTCTGAGCTGTAATTTTCTATGGTTCTATATTAGTGAATCTATTGTTGGAGTATAAAATTAAATAAAACATATCGTGCAACTTTATCATTAGAATCGCGCATACAGTTGAGCTAATTGTATCATACAGTTCAGAAGAGGCTGAATAGCTGCGTTCTGTAGTGTCATCATTCTATGGCAGTTCACTAACTCTAATTTCGCAGAAGACTATTATCTTTCCCCCTGTCACTGCAGTACAAATATGTGTTTTTTGCAGAGAGGCATTTATCAAATGGAATTTAATTTGCTTAATATTATTTCACATTGACTTGTGCTGGCATTAAGTATGAACTTTTCTTATTAGGAATCCATCCATTTAAATGTTCGTACTGCTCATCAACGTTCAGGTTTCCTGGGGCTCTGCATCATCATTTGAGCACAGAACATTCAACTGCGCAAACCAGCACTTTTGTGTGTGGGGATTGTGCCCAGCTGTTCACCTCACAGCAGGACATGGAAGAACATCAGAGGAACAAGCATGCTGGAATACTGTTTGCTAATGTTCAGGAAGCAGCTCAGATGGTAAATGTTCAGTCAGGTATTGGGACTGGCAAAACTCTGCTCTTGGCTATTGAAATGTTAAATGCCTTTGTCATTCTAAATAGCTTTGCTTTTCTATATTATTCTCATGTGGACTACTGTTATTTGGCTGCTGTATTTTAACCTGCTCTGCCTGTCTTCCATGACATGGTATATCCTTGTGCCATTCCGTTCCTTCAATATTTTAACATTTTTCTATTCATTTCTATTGTGCCCTAGTTAATTGGTAATCACGCTCCTAGACTTGGCTCTGTAAAAGCTTTTTATATTTATACCATTCTATTTCAAATACACCCTTGATGTAATCTGTGCTGTATTCTATGGATTCAGAATATTCTGATGCTTTCTATGTGGAAAACTTTAGCTGTGCCACTACTGAGGTAAAATCCAGAAATGTCTCAGAATGCAATTGGCTGTTGGATAAATTTGAATGATATAATAGTGCCACAACATTCCTGAAAACATGCATTCATAGAACAATACAACACAGGAGGAATCTATTCAACCCCTCATGTCTCTGAAAGAGTTGTCTAACTTTTTTAATTTGGTCGTGCAGTCTAGGTGTTGCTGGCAAGGCCAGAAGTTATGGGGGTGATTCTCCCATCCTGCTGTGCTAATTTTCAAGCGCAGTGTGGTGAAAGAATCTCGCTTCCGGGTACTCGCACATAGGTTCCCACCGCGCACGCATCTTCCAGCGCTGTCTGATTCGCACTGATACAGGCAGGAGCACCAGATAAATACCTTACATCTTATTTTAATGTAATTAACAGGCATGGGATTGAATTCTCCGGCCCCACCAGGAGTATTTCTCTCCAGTGGGATTCAGATTAGCTTCCCACTTTTGGGAAGCTAGCAGGACGATCCTGTTGGAGTGAAGAGGGGGCAGTTGGAGCCCCCAGGGGATCAGGCAGGGGGGTGGGTTGGTGCCTCCTGGGCATGGGCATCCTGGCTGTGCTGGCTTGCGCTGCCTGGCACTATCCTAGGGGCAAAGTGCCCACGATGTGGATATGCCGGCGCTGGACTGGGGTAAGTGTGACAACACCAGGTTTCATCCACCATTCACCTGACGAAGGGGGTAACCTCGAAAGCTAGTGAATTTACTGTCAAATAAATCGGTTGGACCGAAACCTGGTGTTGTCAGACTTTTCAAAGTCTGGGAGCAAGGCCTAGGGGACAATGGGTGGGAGTGGAGGGGCCCCACTGCCATTCTGCCATTACAATCGATGGAGGCTGGAGGGAGGCCTGCAGTCGGGGGTGGGGTTATCAGCCGGAGGGAGCGTTTGCCTCCAGGGGTTTGTGGTGGGGGGAGGGTCTGCCAGGTGGGTGGTGTCGTCACTGCTGGGGCAGGGGCAGAGACAGGAAGGGTGTTCAGGGCTGGCCCACAAATGGATGGGGGGGGGATGCTGCGATCGGGCCATGGGGGTTTGGAGGGGTAGCACTGTGGGGGTCCCGGGCTGGCCAGCAAACCAGTGGCTGATATTCAGGACCTCTGTGCATGTGTAGTGGCTCTGAACTGTTAGTCTCCTGGACTGGAATAGGCCCTACCCCTGAAATCTATTGATATTCATGCTGTTGGCCTCTGCAGTGCACAGAGTGTGGGAGATTCTAGTATGAACTCCCATTGAAAAAAACAGTATGATTCACTCCAGTTTTCCTGCAAATTCAATGTTTAAAACTTTATTGACAGAATACTGGCCTATTAGTCCCTCTTCCTGCTCTGTACCATAGCCATGTGATTTTGACTTATCAATTTGTATATCTATTTTTAAGTTTCCTTTGAAATCCATTCCAGATTGCGACAACTCATCATATTTTGACAACAATTCTTTCTGTATCCCACTTTGGTTTTAAACCTGGGTCATGTGTTACTGCTTGTAGAAAAGTTTTGCCCTTTTTGATCTGAGTCCCTGATAATATTGAATCTGCCTGTTATAGTTGCCCCAACTTTTTCTGCTCCAAGGAAAATAATTCGAGCCTCTCTTGTCTCTCCACAGAGTTATAGAATTGAGTAATAGAAGGAGACTTTGTAGTCATTCTCTCAAAAAGTAATCTCGTTACTTCCATTCCTCACTCTTTCCCATGTTGCTGCAAGCTTTTCCCCTTCAAATATTCATCCAGTTTTCTCTTGGCAAGGGAATTATTGTTGAAACTGTATCCACATTAGGCAGTACATTGTAAATCCTAACACATCAGGCAAGGAGGATTTGGTAGGCCCAGGGAACCGTGGTGCACCAAAAAAGTTGATTCGTTGGTTAGGAAGAAAAAGGAGGCTTATGTTCGGATGAGGCTTGAGGGCTCAGGTAGTGCATTAGAAAGTTTTAGATTGGCTAGGAGGGAGTTGAAGAGGGAGTTAAGAAGGGCCAAAAGAGGGCATGAGATGATTTTGGCTGATAGGATTAAGGAGAACCCTAAGGCGTTTTACAGGTATGTCAAGAACAGAAGGTTGGTTAGGACAAGATTAGGGCCAGTTACAGACAGTAGAGGGAAGTTGTGTGTGGAACCGGAGGAGATTGGAGAGGCGTTGAACCAATATTTCTCTTCGGTGTTCACGCAAAGGGACAGGAATGTAGCTGAGGAGGACACTGGGGTACAGGGGTGTGAAATAGATAGTATTGCAATTGATACGTGGGATGTGCTGGATATTTTAGAGGGTTTGAAAATAGATAAGTCCCCTGGTCCAGATGGGATTTACCCTAGGATTCTTTGGGAGGCAAGAGGGGTGATTGCGGAGCCTCTGGCTCTGATCTTCAGGTCGTCGTTAGTCTCTGGTATAGTACCAGAAGATTGGAGGACAGCAAATGTTGTCCCATTGTTTAAGAAGGGGAGAAGGGACTTCCCTGGGAATTATAGACCGGTGAGTCTTACTTCTGTGGTGGGTAAGGTTTTGGAAAGGATTATTAGAGACAGGATTTATAGTTATTTGGAAAGTAATGAGTTGATTAGAGATAGTCAGCACGGTTTTGTAGCGGGTAGGTCATGCCTTACTAACCTTATCGAGTTCTTTGAGAAAGTGACCAAAGAGGTGGATAGGGGTAAGGCAGTTGATGTGGTGTATATGGATTTTAGCAAGGCGTTTGATAAGGTTCACCATGGTAGGCTTCTGCAGAAAATGCAGATGTATGGGATTGGGGGTGATCTAGGTAATTGGATCAGGAATTGGCTAGCAGATAGGAGACAGAGAGTGGTGGTTGATGGGAAATATTCGTCATGGAGTTCGGTTACAAGTGGTGTGCCTCAGGGATCTGTTTTGGGGCCACTGCTGTTTGTAATTTTTATTAATGATCTGGATGAGGGTATAGTTGGGTGGATTAGTAAATTTGCTGATGACACCAAAGTCGGAGGTGTGGTAGATTGTGAGGAAGGGTGTCATAGTTTGCAGGATGACTTAGAAAGGTTGCAGAGCTGGGCTGAGAGGTGGCGAATGGAGTTTAATGTGGAGAAGTGTGAGGTAATTCATTTCGGTAGGAATAACAGATGTGTTGAGTATAGGGCTAACGGGAGGACTTTGAATAGTGTGGAGGAGCAGAGGGATCTAGGTGTATGTGTACATAGATCCCTGAAAGTTGGGAATCAAGTAGATAAAGTTGTTAAGAAGGCATACGGAGTTTTGGCGTTTATTGGTAGGGGGATTGAATTTAGGAGTCGTAGCGTCATGATGCAACTGTACACATCTCTGGTGCGGCCGCACTTGGAGTTTTGTGTGCAGTTCTGGTCCCCACATTACAAGAAGGATGTAGAGGCTTTGGAGAGGGTGCAGAGGAGGTTTACCAGGATGTTGCCTGGTATGGAGGGGAGATCCTATGAGGAGAGATTGAGTGATTTGGGGTTGTTTTCGCTGGAAAGAAGGCGGCTAAGAGGGGATCTCATTGAAACATATAAGATGATTAGAGGTTTAGACAGGGTAGATAGTGATAGCCTTTTTCCTAGGATGGAGAAAGCTAACACGAGGGGGCACGATTTTAAATTAAGGGGGGGTAGTTATAGGACAGATGTCAGGGGTAGGTTCTTTACCCAGAGGGTGGTGAGGGACTGGAATGCCCTGCCAGCTGCAGTTGTAAATGCACCTAGTTTGGGGGCGTTTAAAAGATCTGTGGATAGGTTTATGGATGAAAAGGGATTGGTTTAGGCTAGTGGGTCATTGTTTTGTAACTGGTCGGCGCAACATCGTGGGCCGAAGGGCCTGTTCTGCGCTGTAATGTTCTATGTTCTATGTTCTATGTTCTATGTTCTAACACATCTGAAGTTCCATGGTAAGACTTTAACCCTCAAAGTTATCTTTTGTTTCCCCATGTTTAACCTTTTCTTTACGCTACTTCTACCATCCCTCTCCTGTCATCCTCCTCCATCTGCTCTGAAGGACATCCTTTTCTTTAATAGCCCTGTAACCTCAGTTCACTCACCTTACTGCTTCTGTCCAGCAGTGCTATTATTTACTTACATGGAATTCTTTCTCTTGTACAAAGTGCCTTTCCACAAACTGTTTCCTTGTCATGTCTCTTCTAAATTAATAATCTATCTTCTGCTTTGACCAAATCTTTTCCATTCTAGTTACTTTGTGATTTTTCTTCAATGCATTTCCAATTCTCCAAATTTATTTTGTATATTCCTAAACATCAGTTGATGCTATATCTATATTGCATTTGACAGCAACAGGACAGTGCTTAAGACTGTAAATGGTGACCATAGAATCTCTACAATGCAGAAAAGGCCACTTGGCCCATTGGGTCTGCATTGACTCTCTAACGGGGTATCTTACCTAGGCCCTCTTCCAGTAATTCCACACATTTCCCATAGTTAATCCATCTAACCTACACATCTTGGGACACTAAGGGCAATTTAGTTTAGCCAGTCACCTAATCTACACATCTTTGGATTTGTGGGAGGAAACCAGAGCGCCCGGAGAAACCCATGCAGATAGGGAGAGAATGTGCAGATTCTATACAGACAGTCAGCCAAGGTAGGATTTGAACCCAGGTCCCCAGCGTTGAGAGGTAGCAATGCTAATCACTGAGCCACCACGTCGCCCACAATAAGTCTTCATTCCCTGATCAGTAGAGGAGAGCTAAGGGTGGCACGGTGGCACAGTGTTGGCGCTGCTGCCTCACAGCGCCAGGGACCCAGGTTCGATTCCAGCCTCGGGTCATTGTCTGTGTGGAGTTTGCACATTTTCCCTGTGTCTGCGTGCGTTTCCTTCCACACTCCAAAGATGTGCGGGTTAGGTGGATTGGCCAAGCTAAATTAACCCTAGTCTAAGGGGTTTAACAGGGTAAATATATGGGGTTCCGGGGATCGGGCCTGGGAGGGATTGTGGTCGGTGCAGGCTTGATGGGCCAAATGGCCTCCTGTAGGGTTCTAGGATTTATGAAGTTTCCTCCAATCCACCACATCTCATGTTAACTGTAATGTGCTTGGTGTTTCAATCTTTAGTCAAACAAGCACCTTGTGCTTGACAAATCAATGCACCTGACCAGGCTGCAATGATTTTATGGATGTCGCCCTCGACACACAGGCGATGCAAGGCTTTCATCAATGGCAACAACCTTAGATCAGTGATGCTGAGCTGAGGCACTCACTGTGTCCACAAGCTGTGTCCTGAAAATCAGGCTAACAAGGCAGAAACACCAGGCAGAAGCACATACTCTGAACAATTGAATGAACTTATTTTCCTTAATTGCCAGAAGGTTTTATGCAATACTTTTTTGAAGGAGCAATTATCATTTGTAAATTTAAACAATGCCCAGTGCCATTCTGTTATTGGTATTTAATGAGAGTGCTATTACACCAATTATTCAAAACAAATTCCAGTGGAATCCCGCAGTGCATTGAGTTGTAGCATTGTACATGCCGTCGTGCTGGTTTTATTTCAGTCTATTGAATGGGATTTATTATGGTGGGAGATAAAATGCTAATACATAATGCAGGAAGATCTATGTGGGCTTGATCACCTATTAAATCATAAACTTGCCTCTTATCATTGCCACTGAAAAACGTGAACAATCTTCACTGAATTTGGGGACATATTTTTTTCTTTGTGGGTGTTATGAGGTTGAGTGGGAGGGAGAACTGGGTGTTCCCTGCTGAGTATTGACTTATGGAGCAAAGGATTGTTCTCTGACCTGTTGCATGCCACTTGACAGTGTGACATGGTACAGACAGCAACCGCATTCGCAAGCACTAAAGCAATGAGTGGTGTGGGTGTTTTATAGACGGAAGCTATTTGGTCCATCATTCTTCTGCTGCCTCTTTGATAGAGCAGTAATGTTTAGTCCTGCTTTTTGCCCATGGCTCTCAAGTTACATATCCTCAAATTCCTGTCAATCTTTGTTATAACTATTTGTGGAATCGGCTTCTCCCACCTTTTCAGGTTAAAATTGCAAATTATTCTCAATTCTTGGGTGAAAAAGTTTCTCTTCATCTCCCCTTTCGGTTGTTTTGCCAATGACTTTAAATTTATAGCATCTGGTACATTCATCAGAGACGATTGTTCATAAAACTAGTCATTGGTTTCTTAAATTCTAGCATGATCTCTATGCCTCTGTTTATGAACCCAGGTAACTCATGTTTTGTTTTAATGAATTTATCAACTTGCCAGTAAGGATTTGTTTATCTGGACACCAAGCCCTCTGCTCTTCTATACATTTCAAAGTGAGGCCATTTATAATATACTATCTTTCCAAAGATTATCACTTCACAATTCTCCACGTTAAAGACTGTCTGTTGTATCTCATCACCCTGAAGCCTAGAACTACCCTCATCACTAATACTTTACCATGGCTTGTATCACCTGCAAACTTTACACTGCTCCCGACATCCAAGTTGAGGCCATTTATAAAATTGACAAGAGTAATGGACCCAGAACTGACCCTTGGGGGCTCCACTGCAAATTACCTGCTAATCTGAAAAACTTTCATCCAACACAACGCATTTGCTTTATGTCACGGTGGTGTAGGTGGCATATTACAAAATACAATTCAAAAAATAAATAGTGTGTTTGGGACAAATTCTTGGAGAAATTTGAAGAGTCAGGGCCAGTGGAATATCTTACCATCTTACATTTCAGGTGCAATTTTTTTATAGCATTGAAATAAAATACTGGGAGAACTCTGCAGAATATGAAACTTGGTAAAGACAGCTTCTGTGAAAGGGGAAGTCAAAGTTAATGACTCCGATCTGTGGGCCCTTCAGTACTGGGTGTTGTTACAAATGGGCAATCTTAGTTATCTTCCTTCATAAATTGTCTGTAGTGTCATGTCATTCTGACAAAGGGCAATGGATCAGAAACATTAACCCTTTTCTCCTCTCTGCACAAATGCTGTTTTAACCACAGTGTTTGGTTTTATAATGCATTATTGAGATTGCCATGTATTTTCTGTTTCTTTAATGTAGGTTATTCAAGCATCAGAACAAATGACAGCCACTGAACAGGTCATATCCCTGGAGGATACTGATCTCGGAGATGTTGGATCGCAGGTGTTTGTGACATTGCCCGATTCCCAAAATAGTTCCTCAGGACCCCATGAAATTGTGGCTGTGAGTGTGAACGATTTACTTGATGGGTCTGTGACGCTTATCTGTGGAGATACCCCATGAAAAATAGAAGGTTTAAAAATAGAGGATCTAAACACAAAGGCAAGACTTCTGGCGATACGAAAAAGACATTTTTCTTCGCAATTTGATCGATAATCATGGATCATATCAACTTTAGATCTCGTTTGAGCACTTCAACAATGATTTTAATGTAAGTTTAGAAACTTAACCAGTACAAATATCTGGTAACTCCCTGAATATTTGTCATGTTAATATCCATTTTAAAAATGTTGAGCTGAGGTTGCAGTGAGTCCAGTAGTACCAACACTGGGCGATTCATTTCAAATCCAAACCTCATTCCTTTCATACTATCACAGTTCTTTAAACAATTGCTGAGGATGTGTGGAGAAGTTTCTTTGACTGCCAAATGATTAATCTGACAGACACAGGGTCCTAGGTTCGATCAATGAGCTATATTCTCAGGCATGTTTTGGTGGATCTCACAGTTGCTTTTGCCGTTCCCGTCAAAGGGAGGGGGAATAAGCCAGGGGTCTTGGCATCAATGGAAAGATGTGCTGAATGTCCTGCCAATAATCATGATACAGACTCTCGGGCACTGGCTGCTCTCTGATATCACAGCCATAAATATATCCTAGTGTGCATCTACCTCAGCCTGCCTGAGGAGAAGTAAAGGATACAGATCATCATTTAGGGTAGGGCGGAGGGAAGGATCTGGATGGGATGCTCTTTCAGAGAGTCAGTGCAGACTCGATGGGCCGGGTGGCCTATGTCTGCACTGTAGGGATTCTGTTGACCTATGGACTCTGGGTTGTTCAGGATGTGTTCTTACTCAGTCAATTTATAATAATGGCACCAGACAGGCACTGCCATTATAACTCTCTTAAAGGTTACTACAGTTTACCGATGCTGAAATGTCTTGCAAAATTTGCACAAAATACATGAAGTTATGTTTATTCAGTAGGCTTATAAATGAAAGGGAAAATCCAGTTTGTTAATAATCATTCACCAACTATCAAATTATCTCTGAGTTTGTTATAACCAGTTTTAACACACCAGTCCTCTATTTATAAAGCAGCATGCTTTGTTTATTTTGCACCTATTCATTAAAATGAAGAGGAACCCATCTGCTATTTGCATGTGTAAAATGGACTCCAGTTTGGATCAATGTTGGACTGTAATTACACTCGGAAACATGCAGCACAGGTTGACTATCTGTGTTCTGATGCATGCATCCGATTACTTAGAGAAAGGAGCAGGTTCCTCGTCCACATCCTTTTGATTTGATCAAATTTATTTCAGTTGGAAGTTATTCTTCTGGAGAAGTCCACTTCATTTCCAGGTTGAAAGTGAATCACAATGCTGAGTTGGAAAGAATGATCAGCTTTGTGTGCCTATTAAAGAATATCAATTTACATTTTCACTCTGTCAGCATTATTTCTCCTATGACCTGCCAGTATATTCATGAAAAGGTGCTCTTAATTGTTCTGAAAATCAATATTTTGGCTTAGGGTTTGCTAATGGGGCCACTCGGGATTTGATTTGCACATGTCTGTGTGTACAGTAGTGATCAAATGTTATTATCCAGATTATTATTCATCTCAAAGGTGACAGCCCATGTCAGATTTAAGCATTCACATTAGTAAAGAGCAATAGATTATACATGCTCTGTGTACTTTATGGACAATGGAGGAAGAGTGGCTGAAGTTTCATATTGGACAACCTGCCAAAACATTATACACTAGAAAAGGTAGCGTCTAACTAATGACTACAAATTTGAATAATCACATTTTGAATACTGTAAATTGGGAAAGTCCCAAATTAGAATGTCTAGTGATATGTGAGAAACAATAGTGAAACGAGGCTGACTCTGGCTCGTAGAGGAAACAGTTCAGGCTGAACCCGGGGACTTGGTTTCAATCTCAACAGTGCTTTCTGAAAGAAAAGATAAGGTAGAACAAATTGGACTCAAAAATACAGCAGGGCAAGAATTCAGAGGCAGATTTCAGGCATGCGAAAGGCAGACCGTAGAATGGACGCCTCAGAAGCATGGTCAACGGTTTGTCAAGGTCAGGGTAGTAGATTAGTTTAAATTGACTTGCTGCTGTAACGTACTGTGGAATGATGACATTAAATGAGATGAAGGTCCTTCTGCCTCTGTGTCTGTGTCTATGTATTTTTTTTGAAAGATGACACTAAAAGAATAAAGTATCAATGTTTTTATCCAGTGTCAGCAGACACTCGTTAATCCTTCACTGTTTAAGCTGTCTTTTTGGCAGCAGCAGCAAGAGTGTGGGAAGTGAAAATGGATCACTGCAGGAATGCTGATCTGAGGCTTGCATTGAGAAAGGTTGATGCAATCGGAAAGCAGTGCTGAACTATTGGTCTTACTTTCCGATCTGCTGACAGTTCTACTGACTATAACCTTAATGTTTCATTCCCTCTGTGCTGCCTTTTGTCATTCTTATTAGATTTATATTATAAACATGCACATTTTGAAAGCTGGACACCCCATCCAGTACTCAAATGGTTAAATAAACTGAGATGGAAATTGGGAGATATCTTGTCCAATCAATTCAGGATCTTAAGTTATATGCTTAATGGGGTCAACTGAATTTACAAGCCATGAAATGGGTGCTGAGGATGTGAGACTGGATGGCTAATCGAAAGGACAAGCCTGTAATGTTGTCATGGAATAATATTTAATTGTGACAGGCAATTATAGCTGGAGTTGCAAGTTTATGCAACCTTACAGAACCTTTTCAACTGTCTGAACCAAAAGTGTTATCATTGGATAATGTAATGCAATTTTGTCTGTCTCTTCCATTAACCTTGTCAAACCAGAGACTGTTGATGTACCTTAAAGGAAGCAATTGCTGCTGAACTATTAAAATATCCTTGCATCCTCGATGCTCCCTCAGTCATTAGATCATGGGTTTTTCTTCCCTATAGTCTGCAGGCAGCAATGCTGATTTCTGTGCCAGAAGAAAATTGAAAACTCCCCACGGACGGTATTGCAAAGGTGTTTAACCGATAGACTGGATATCGAGGATTCATTGGTGTTATAACCTGAAAAATATTCTCATTGTAGCCTTGAAATAAGTTGGGGGGCGGGGGGGTTGTATTAAAATGCAAGTTTATTTTTGAAAAAGAAATAAATGTCCTTCATAATGGAGGGACTTGGGGACAAGGAGTCAGGTGACAGCAACTTATGTTCCGGTGACCAAGGTGAAAACTGCATTAAATGCTCATTACAAACAATGGCTGTTGTTCCATCGTGTTTGGTTATTGTGATCAGGTGGTTTAAATGGAGTTTCCACCAGACCCTTTATTGAATATTTGACTGCATCAGAAGGGGAAAGAGTTTGGGAAGAGAGCGAAGCAGAAACTGCACAATGAGCTGTTAATGTTACATCGTGTTGCACATTGAGAACTGATAACTGATCTAATGTTTTTAAAACCCGTGCAGAACGCTTCTTAAACTGTACAATGAATAAAAATACCAGTTTACATCTAATGTAATAATTTCTGTAAGATTTATTAAACTTATCATGATGAAACTAGAAAGTATTCTTTTGATCTGCTTTCACTCATGTCTCGTTGTCCAATATTAGAATTCAATCTAATGGGTTTTTTTGAGACATAGTTTGATAGAATTAACCCCTACATTGCTGACCAGATAACTGAATGGGCTGTGATTCAAATGCCCTGAAAACACTGGAATGCTGTCTTTTATAATCGTTTGTCGTTACTTTGAAACCGTTTGCAGTTGCAGCAGACAGATTGAGCCTCAATTTAATGTTTAACAGAAAGGTGATACTTCCAGCAGTGCGGCACTCCAGCAGTACTGCATTGGAGTGTCAGTCTTGATTTTTGTGCTTAACTTCTGGGGTACCTTCAACTCCCCTTGACATAACAGTGCTTTGTTCCATAAAGAGTTTGATCTGCCCTTTTAATGTGGCTGTTTGGCCATCTACAGCAGTTTTTTGCAAAGTCAAAGTCTGTGGTGACGGCACGATAACACAGTAGTTAACATTGCTGTTTCACAGCTCCAGGGACCTGGGGTCGATTCCCGGCTTGGGTCACTGTCTGTGTGCAGTTTGCACATTCTCCTCATGTCTGCGTGGGTTTCCTCCGGGTGCTCCAGTTTCCTCCCACAGTCCAAAGATGCGCGGATTAGATTGATTGGCCATGCCAAAATTGTCTTTAATGTCCTGAGATGCATAGGTGAGAGGGATTAGTGGGTAAATATGTAGGGATATGGGGTTAGGGCCTGGTGGGATTGTGGTCAGTGCAGACTCGATGGGCCAAATGGCCTATTTCTGCACTATAGGGATTCTAAATTCTCAGTTCAAAATCGCTATAAAGTTGCATTACAACATTAAATTAATGTTAATTTTAAACAATATTTTTGAATGTGTTAGCAGTAATAGTGACCTGTTTAAGATCAAATTTCCATGTGTTTTGCCAGCTGCATTAGTTGATGGTGGAGTTGATAGCAAGGACCATAAATCATCATTCCAATGACATCGTTCAAAACTGTATAGCTTGGGATGCAAGCTTCAAAAAAACTGACCTTCAATTAGCCACAGTCAAACCGAGATGGGATCTGGTGCTGAGAGATTGCTGACCATGCACAGCCTTGTCCTGAACTGATTGGCAAAACTTACTGCGGACACTTAAGGATTGGAACAAAACTTGAATGGATCAACAACTCTGCCATTGCCCCACAGTAAATCTGTGGGTCAGTACAGAGACCAAGCCCCAGATACCAAGCAAGAATGTGGAAAAATTAAACATACCGACCAGATCTTATTCAGTTTTTCTCAGGAGCTGGGGAAGGCCCAAGATCATTCAGACAGACTGTCTTGAGCATTCGTTAGTTTGTTGGAAACTTAATTCCAGGTGATTCAACGACAGGGCACAAGTTATCGTAATAAAAGTGACTTGAGTACTATCATAGTGTTGGTGTATTGTGCCATCAGCATTGACCAGAGAGCAGATCAGTTGCTCCATCTTTCTATCCCTCCACTTATTGAAGGAGTTGTATTGCAGTGGGAAACACTAAGATATCCATAAATTGTGGACTTGAGAGTTAAATCCATTTGAATACACTTAATTAGACTGAAGAACTTGCCGTGTTTGCCTTTTTCTGTTGCTCACTGTCTCATTGGTCTCAGAAATTAGAATCCATCACACAGGTAAGTAACTAGCATTAGTTAAACCTTTACTAACTGCCGACAAGTGAAATTAATAGTTGAGTTTTGAATTACTTTTATGTAATCCCCCTCTTCTCTCTCGTCACAAAACATGATGTGGAGATACTGGTGATGGACAGGGTTGGGCACAGTAAGAAGTCTCACAACATTAGGCTGCCTTCTGCACTGAAAAATGTTTGTAATCCCAACACTGGTAATTTTATCTTTCATGCACACACATCTGTTCTAGCTCATATAAAAAGACTTTTTACTTCAATAAAGCTTTCAAATTGTCCACTTGTTTTTATATATTTACTTGAATTTAAAGCCATTTGAGAGAGAACTAGAAGTTATCATTGCAACCAATTGAATTTTGATTTGACTTATTATTGTCACGTATTGGGATACAGTGAAAAGTATTGTTTCACGCTGTACAGACAAAGCGTACCATTCATAGAGAAGGAGAATGCAGAATGGAGTATTAGGATGTCAAGAAAGATCTACTTAATATAAGGTAGACCCATTCAAAAGTCTGATAGCAACAGGGAAGAATCTGTTCTTGAGTCGGTTGGTATGTTATCTTAGACTTTTGTATCTTTTTCCTAATGTAAAAAGATGGAAGAGAGTATATCCTGGGTGCGTGTGGTCCTTGATTATGCTGTTTTTCCAAGGCAGCGGGGAGTGTCATATATATGTTTACAGCATGAAAACAGGCCCTTCAGCCCAACTTGTTCATGCCACCCTTTGTTTTTTAAAAACCCCTAAGCTAATCCCAATTGCCCACATTTGGCCTATGTCTCTCTATACCCATCATACCCATGTAACTACCTAAATGCTTTTTAAAAGATAAAACTGTACCCGCCTCTACTACTACCTCTGGCAGCTGTGTGAAAATTTGCCCCTCTGGACACTTTTGCATCTCTACCCTTTCACTTAAACCTATGCCCTCTAGTTTTAGACTCCCCTACAATCGGGAAAAGATATTGACTATCTACCTTGTCTATGTCCTTCATTATTTTATAGGCCTCTATAAAGTCACCCCTCAGCCTCCTACACTCCAGAGGAAAAAGTCCCAGTCTATTCAGCCTCTCCTTATATCTCAATCCATCAAGTCCCAGTAGCATCCTAGTAAATCTTTTCTGCATTCTTTCCAGTTAAATAATGTCCTTTCTATAATAGGGTGACCAAAATTGCACACAGTATTCTAAGTGTAGCTTTACTAATGTCTTGTACAACTTCAACAAGACATCCCAACTCCTGTATTCAATGTTCTGACCATCATGTGACTGGCACTTTGTTTCATGTTTATCAACTGAATTTAAATTCTCCCATTGTCTGTTGTGATGGGATCTGAACTCTTGTTTCCAGAGAATTTGTTCTGGCCATTGGATTACGCACCCAATAACATAACCACTAAGCATAGTGGGGGACATGCTCCTGTCTCCATCAACGGGAATGAAGTGGAAATGGTCAAGAGTTTCAATTTTCTGGTGTCCAGATCACCAACAACCTTTCCTGGTCCTTCCAAACCAACACTATAGTTAAAAAAACTCACCAATGTCTTTACTTTCTCAGAAGCTAAGGAAATTTGGGATGTCCATTACTTCGCTCACCATTTTTTTACAGATGCACCTTAGAAAGCATTCTTTCCGGATATATCACAGCTTAGCATGGCTCCTGCTCCGACCAGACCGCAAGAAACTACAAAGGATCATGAACAAAGTCCAGTCCATCACGCAAACCAGCCTCCCAACCATTGACATCCATTTCCCACTGCCTCAGAAAAGCAGCCGGCACAATCAAGGACCCCACGCACCCTGAACATACTCTCCTCCAGCCACCCCCACCGGGAAAAAGACACAAAATCCCGAGGTCAGGAACCAACCGACTCAAGAACAGCTTCCTCCCCGCTGCTACCAGACCCCCGAATAGACCTATCATATATTAAGCAGAACCCTCTCCACACCGTAGCCATGAATCCAACACTACACTCTGCACCATCTCCTTTCCTTCTCCCCTATGTACTCTATGAACGATATATTTTGACAAAACATGCCGTTCTCAAAGCAGAGAAGGAAAGGAGAGGGTGCGGAACACAGTGCTATGGTCACAACTAGGATGTAGAGAAAAATCAGCTCCATATACAATAGGTCTTCAAAAGTCCAACGGCAGCAGAGAAGAATCTGACTGAGTCAGCCGGTACACAACCCCAGACCCTTGTATCCTTTCCCCGATGGAAGAAGGCGGAAGAGAATAAATCCTGGGCGAGTGGACTCCTTGACCACGCCGGCTACCCCCCCGAGGCAGCAGGAAGTGTAGATAGAGTCGATGGATGGGAGACTGGCTTGTGCGATGGAGTGGGCTACTTCACGACTCCTTGTAGTTTCCTGTGGCTCTGGTCAGAGGAGGAGCCACACCAAGCGGCGATACATCCGGAAAGGATACCTTCTATGGCAAAAAATCAAATCAAACTCTGAAAGCCTACCTCTGACTTTAGTGGCAGATCAGTGAAAAGATTACCAGAGTAATGGCTTAAATGATTAGCAAATTTTGCTGCATTTCTGCTGAATATAAAGTGGGAGGTTAGAGAATTACTATTCAGTTTATAGCTTGAACTCATATTAAATGGGTAAAGAAAGTTACCTGTGACTTGGAACAACTCAGTTTTGAAGGCTTACGTACCACCACTTTTTGATTGTGAAGGCAGGTTTTTTTTGTTGCGTTCTGTTGGTTTCATTTCATTTCTTGCTGAACTTTTAGAAACAAATGTGCTTATTGTTACAATTAAAAATCTGAACATGTGAATTATATTTTGCCTATTTTGGAGAACTATAAAAAAAGCATGGGAAGACATTGCAAGGCCTGATTGCTTGCGTCAAATGTGGAAAGCTCACTCCGCCTTGATATAAAAAGCCAGGTCTATAGATTCAGGCATGCACACCTGAGAGTGGAGTCAATAGATGGGAGGTTCTTTTGAATGATGGGCTGGACTACATTCACAACCCTTCGTAGTTTCCTGTGGTCTTAGTCAGAGTAGGAGCTATACCAAGCTGTGAGACAGCGAGAAAAAATGCGTTCATGGTGCATGTATAAAAGTTGATTTGAGGGTCGTAGTGGATATGCCAAATTTCCTTAGCCTCCTGAGAAAGTAGTCATTGGTGGGTTTTCTTAACTAGCATTTTCTTAACTAGAGGAACCAGAACAGGTTGTTGGTGATCTGGACACCTAGAAATTTGAAGCTCTTGACTATTTCCATTTCGCCATGGATGTAGACAGGGGCATGTTCACTATGGTTACTGAAGTTGATGATGATCTTTATTTTACTAATGTTGAGGGAGTAATTATTGCAGTTGCACCATTTCACCAGATTCTCTATCTCGTCCGTGTACTCCATCATCATTAGAGATCCTAACCAATATGGTGGTGTCATCAGCAAACTTGAAAATGGAATTGGAGTGGATTTTGCCACCACAGTCGTAAGTGTATAAGGAGTATAGAAAGGAGCTGAGGACACAGGTTTGTGGGGTACCGGTGTTGAGGATAATCGTGGAAGAGGTGTTGCCTATCCTTACTGATTGTGGTCTGTGGGTAGGAAATCTAGGATCCTGTTGCAGAGGGAGGAGCAGAACTCTAAGCCATGAAGTTTGGAGGTGAGTTTTGTAGGAATAATGGTGTTGAAGGCTGAGCTGTAGTCAATAAATAGGAATCTAACACGATGTCTGTGTTATTCAGGATTGAGTGTGGGGCTAGGGCAATGGTGACTCTTGTGGAACTGTTGAGGTGATAGGTGAATTGTAGTGGATCCAGGCAATCTGGGAGGCTGGAGTTGATTCGTGCCATGACTAACCTTTCAAAGCACTTCACAATGATGGATGTCAGTGTCACCGGGTGATAGTCATTAAGGAATGCTGCTTGGCTTTTCTTTGATACACAGATGGTGGTTGTCTTCTTGCAGCACACGGACCTCAGATTGGTATAAGGAGAGGTTAAAGATGGTCAGCTGGTCTGCACAGGATGTGAGTGCTCATTTGGGTACCCCATCCTGGCCAGCTACTTCCCCTGGGCTGACTTTCAAGAAGGTTGATCTGGCATCTGTGAGCTTGAGTTTAGGAGCACTAAATATTCAACATAATCAGAAGGCATTTCGCATTCTCAGGAATGTGGAGGAACAGAGAGATCTTGGGGTTCATATTCACACATCTCTGAAGGTTGCCACTCAAGTGTATAGAGTCGTGAAGGCTTATAGTGTGTTAGCGTTTATTAACGGGAGTTTGAGTTTAAGTGCCGTGGGGTTATGCTGCAACTATACAGGATCTTGGTGAGACCACATTTGGAATATTTTGTGCAGTTCTGGTCACCTCACTACAAGAAGGATGTGGAAGCATTGGAGAGAGTGCAGAGGAGATTTACCAGAATGCTGCCTGGTTTGGAGGGTAGGTCTTGTGAGGAACAGTTGAGGGAGCTGGGGCTTTTCTCTTTGGAGGAGGATGAGAGGTGACTTAATAGAGGTTTATAAGATGATGAGGGGGACATTTAGAGACTATTTTCTCGGGTGGATGTAGCTGTTACTAGGGGGTAGCTGTTACTAGGGGTGGGAGATATAGGAGGAATGTCCGAGGTAGATTCTTCACCCAGAGAGTGGTTGGGGTGTGGAATTCACTGCCTGCTATGATAGTGGAGTCGGACACTTTAGGAACTTTCAAACGGTTATTGGATAGGCACATGGAGCACTCCAGAATGACAGGGAGTGGGATTGAACAAAGAACAAAAACAGCCCGGGAAACAGGCCCTTTGGCCCAACGAGCCCGCGCCGCCATTTTAACATTACCAGTTCCCCCCTCCATCCTTGACCCTTCTCTATTGTTTTATGGCAATCCACACTGAGGATAACTTAGGGACAATTTATTACTTCCAATCAGCCTAACAGCACATCTTTGGGGTGTGGGAGGAAACCGGAGCATCCGGAGAAAACCCACGCAAGCACGGGGAGAATGTGCAAACTCCCACAGACACCGGCCCAAATCCATGTGTCTGCACAGCAATCAGTGATAGTCACTGAGCTGTCGTCCAGTTTCTGGTCCAGTTTCAGCACATACTAATGACATGAAGCACTAGGCCAATCTCGAACATTCAAGAGCAGCCCAAGTACGACCCATCGCGTGTATGCCCCTCATTGGACAAAAAGGCAGACCGAGTTAAAACCTGTGAATTAAAAGGGAAAAACATTATTATCATTCCACATCCTTTTACATTACCAGGGATGCCCCAATGCTAATGAACCTTATTAAAAACAATCTCCTATATCCTCCCATCTCCAACCCACTCATGTGTCTGTCTAAGTAACTCTTAAACAACTCCAGCGTGCCTGCTTCCACCACCTTACTTGGCAGAGCATTCCATACCCCCACTACCCTCTGTGTGAAAAACCTCCCTCTAATATCCGTGATATACCTCTACCCCCTCACCTTAAGCCCATGACCCCTCGTACTGTGTGTCTCTAACATAGGAAATAGCTTACCTCTGTTTACTCTATCTATACCCTTCATAATCTTATAAACCTCTATTAGATCCCCCCTCAGTCTCCGTCTTTCAAGGGAAAAGAGCCCCAATTTGCTCAAACTTTCCTCATACCCCAGTCCTTCCATACCAGGCAACACTCTCCAGAGTCTCCACATCCTTCCGGTAGTAAGGCGACCAGAACTGGACGCAGTACTCCAAAATGCGGTCTAACCAACATTTGCTGATCGCACCACTGACTCCCTCTTCCAAGTCATTTATATACACTACGAAGAGAAAAGGTCCCAGTACTGAGCCCTGCGGCACACCACTAGTGACAGACCTCCAGCTGGAATAGGACCCCTCCACTACTACTCCGTCTCCTCTTAGCAATGATGTGGGAATGCCGGCGTTGGACTGGCGTAAACACAGTAAAAAGTCTGACAACACCAGGTTTTAGTCCAACCGATTTATTTGATAATATACTCACAAGCTTTCGGGGTTAGCCCCTTCGTCAGGTGAATGGAGAGTTCTGGCCTCAGACAGAGCATATAAAGCACAGACAGTTTAGAGATTACTGATTAGAATGCGAATCCTTACACCTAACAGCACCTTTAACCAGTTCTCCGTCACATCTAAATTCCTCACGAACATCAAGGCCTTAAATTCATCCGTTTTACCCGTCACACTCCTCGCATTAAAACAGGTGCACTGAAGACCCTCAGGCCCACTCGGATCCTCCTTCTCCTGGGAGATTTTCCTCTCACCTCGACTTACCCTGTCACCCAACTCACTCCCAATCCCAGTGCCTACTGAGCTCTCTGTCTCCTCCCCACCCCACCCCTCCAAATTAGTTTAAACCCTGCCGAAACACTCCAGCTAACCTCCCAGCTAAAATATTTCATGTGGAGGGTAAAATCTGTGTACACCTATTTACTAAAGAAATTTAAAAAGTTGTGTTTGTTGATGTAGTGTCTCACAACATCAAAAAGTGATTTAAAGCCAATAAAATATGTTTGGAGTAGAACATAGAACATAGAACATTACAGCGCAGAACAGGCCCTTCGGTTTAAACAAGCGTTTAAACAAGAGTACAATCACTACTGTGCATGGTAAAACCTACAGCACAGCAAGTTCCCTCAAAAAATATAAGCAAATAGATGGCCAGCTAATCTATTTTATTTATGATATTGTTGTGTGTGAATGCTCTGTGTGTTTACAAGCAAAGCTGACTTTAAAATCATAATTTCATCAGAAACTTCTTTGCCCAGTGGAATGTTTTGTGGTTTCAACACTGAAAATTCAGCTGAATATTTTATAATTTGGACATTGTGTGACATTAACACTGAAGTCACAGCCAATCCCTAATGACCACTTTTGTATTCACACAACTATTGCTTCATTAGAAAGTGCCCAGAGTGAGTCTATATACATTCATCCAGTCAATATTTCCTGGGTGTGAAATAACTAGAAGAATTATTGTCTTTGAATGATTAATAACCCAATAATTGCTGTTCAATTGATATTAAACATGAATTATAGAATAGAATCCTACATCGCAGAAGGAGGCCATTCAGCCCATTGAGTCTGCATCAACCACTATCCCACTCAGACCCCATCCCCTTAACCCAATGCATTTCCCTAGCTAGTTCCCCTGACACTAAGAGGCAATTTTAGCATGGCCAATCAACCTAACCCACACATCTTTGGACTGTGGGAGGAAACCGGAGCCCCCAGAGGAAACCCATGCAGACACGAGGAAAATGTGCAAACTCCACACAGACAGTGACCCAAACCGGGAATCGAACCCTGGGTCCCTGGAGCTATGAGGCAGCAGTGCTAATCACTGTGCCACCGTGTCACCCCAGAAGGCGCTCATCTTTTGCTGGTATGACTACGCTGCAACGGTTAATTGTGTTAATACTACAATGCTATAATTTGGCTGCAGCCCTGATGAATTACCAAGTTGCAATATTTATTCTGTTGCGAGAGTTGTCAGATCACCTGCTCTAAGTGGAACAAACGAGCACCTGTAATACAAAGAGGGAATAATTGTTCTGTCTGAAATATTATAGCTTTTGATGAATTTATTCTGAGAAAGACAGCTGCATTATTTTAGCAAAGTATGCAGTTTAGTTTCTAGTTAATCTGTCCTCCCATTAGACTGGTAGATCTAATTCAGTGTGTGTATTCACAAAGGAACTGAAATTCCAACTTACTTTTCTCATTAAACACCTGGATGATCTGTTTTGCGTGTGGAACAATAAGTTGATAGATCAGAAATGACCTCCTACGGTAAGTTGTTTTATGGCCTCTCAAGAAATAGTTTCCTTAATAGCAGACCAGCTACTTAATTATGTTCTATTGTTGATTTATGAAAAGACAGTGGCAATGTTATTTCCTGTAATGTATAAGCAACAATTCTACCTCGCCGTGCCTATCCGTCACAAGAAAGACCTTCACATCAGTCATCAGATATCTCAAGTTAAACTGTCTCCATCTTCGGAACGGATTTTTTTAGACTGAACCTCCAAGAGCTGATGATATAGCTCAGTAACTACCTTTAAATATAAATATGCTACAATCCACCAACTCAAAAATGCAAACTAAACACTGACACTGCAGTAGAATGCAAGGAATTGCAGTCATAAATCAAACACACTTTCCTTCCTGCGCTTTGGGACCATTTAAGTTCCTTTGTTTTATTTTAGCTGTGTAACTTATCCTCAACAGCTGTGGATGTGTGTGTTAAATACAGTTTGCCTTTTCTTGTCTGATGGATTTTTATTTAAAAATGGGTTGTTACACGGCTGGACTTTGCCGATAAGCAGTTGTAAATTCCCCATTCATTGATCTATTTGGCGCTGCTATCTTATTCTCTTCTAATTGACAAAGTACATTTGAGATAAAGGAAGTAAGTTTTACATTTATATAGCATTTTTCATGGTATCAGAATGTCCCAAAGTGCTTTACATTCAGTTTTGAACTATTTTGGGGATTATTGGTAAATATCAAAATGGCTCAATAGCAATGGACAGTAAACTAAACTATCTAAAGAACATTCAAACCAATAAAACATCTCGTGTCGTCCTATTGTTTGACCCCTTAAGAAGTATTTTCATCTCTAATATGCAAATAACAAGGTGGAAAGGTTTATCACAAGCCTCTTAGAACATAGAACATTACAGCACAGAACAGGCCCTTCGGCCCACAATGTTGCGCCGACCAGTTTTTAAAAAAAAACACTGACCCACTAATCTAAACCAATCCCTTTTCGTCCATAAACAACCTACACAATTTTCATTCCAGTAAAATTAAAGTGAACCATTTCCCCCGGAATTATGTGGTTCATTTGTCACCCATAATCCAGATCTTTATTTTTAATTCATTCATTGGCTGTGGGTGTCACTGGCTAGTTGCCCTTCCTACTTGCCCTGGGAAGGTGGTGGTGAGCTGCCTTCCTGAACAGCTGAATTGTAGGTATACCCACAGTGCTGCGAGGGAGGATTTTGATCCAGCAACAGTAAAGGAACGGTGATACATTTATGTCTTTGATGGGAACTTCCAGATGGGGTCGTTCCTATCTTATGCCCTTGTCTTAAGTGATGGAGGTGGCGGGTTTGGAATGGACAATGTCAATGGAGCCTTGGTAAGTTTCTTCAGTGCATCTTGGAGATGGCGCATGCTGCTTGTCTTGTAAACTTGTCCTTGTTCCTTAAAGTTTGGAAGCCGTGTCACGTGTGCAGAGTGTTACAACTAAGCACAGAATGGCCCATACCTTCTGACTAGCAACGGAAAGTCATGGGCCACTAAAAATAGTTCAAAAATCGTGATCTAACTCAAGATGGGAGCAGCAGTCATTGGCCTTTGGTGGGACAATCTCCGCAGCCTGGCACAGGAGGACTCCAGCTATGCTAGCTATTGACAGGGCCAGTCTGGGAATGTCCATTGAGGTCTAGCTTTGAGCTAGTGAGATCGTAACGATTTCCAGCTATTATAAAGGTATGTCGAATTATTAAATTCATTTGTGCTAATTCTTTAGCAGTGAATTGGTTAATTTAAAATGTAGTTCTTAATTTTATTTTTATGATTGATGAGTATTATTTAATATGTATAAATGAATATAGGTTTTGTTATTTGTTCTAAATCTGTGAGATTACTATTTAAACCTGCATTATATTGTTATGTAATTTTATATATGGCATGTTTATTATGTTCATATGTTTTAATTTAGAATATGGAAAATTAAAACATAATTGGGGAAGAGATGTCAGAGCTTCTCGGAATATAATTCGGATATCTTTATTGTATGAGCTTAAACAATGGAGAGTTCACATCTTACACTGTAGAAAATCAAAACTACCAAGAGATTATCGTTAATACTCTTCTGATCTGTTTACTTCATTTATAATGATCTCATATTTAAATGTTGCGTTTTGATGTTTCAATCAAGCATTTGTAAAATTTTGGAAAGTTTAATGGAAAACGTTTATTTACAAAGTAGTGTTACAAGTACAAAATTTTGATGAGGTGTTAACATTTACCTAATTACTTTAGCAGCTGCAGTGTAGTGTTTTACTTCACTTTTTCAAATTTCTTGCAATAAAATACTCTTCTTGACAACGATCAGTGATTTTTTTACTCTAACACAGTGGGTCTGTTGTCTCTGTAAACAAGGAGGTAAGGGAGGGAGGAATGTGAGGAGGGGAAGGGACGGGGTGTGGGGAGGTATAGGAGGAGGGGGAGCGGGGTGGGGGCAGGGGGAGGGAGGGAGGGTTTGGACATATTAATTGTATATTTTACATGTAGCCTGACTCTTCTTTCATGATCTCTGCACCTACGTCGAAACCTCAAAAGAACTGCGGTGATTTTAAGAAGCTAATGTAAAAGTGTGATGCAGCAGGGGTGGTGGAATATGACACCAGATTTACAATCTGCACTGGATTCTGCAGTTGCTGTCAGACAGTTAGCTCACATCAACTTACAGGGGACTTGCATACGTCATCTTGAGAAATACACTTTCCTAAAGCATTTGAAACTGCCAAGTTGCGTACTTCCCACTGTGCCCCGCGTTGGGTGCCAAGGTTTTTATGGTGGTTAGCACAGCAACATTACAATGCCAGGGACCCGGGTTCGATTCCCAGCTCGGGTCACTGCCTGTGTGGAGTTTGCACATTCTCCCCGTGTCTGCGTGGGTATCCTTCGGGTACTCCGGTTTCCTCCCACAGTCTGAAAGACATGCTGGTTAGACGCATTGGCCGTGCTAAATTCTCCCTCAGTGTAACCCAAACAGGTACTGGAGTGTGCTGACTGGGGATTTTCACAGTCATTGCAGTGTTAGTGTAAGCCTACTAATAAGCAAACTTGTGTTTCTATTGACTTCAGAATTTAGCCGACAGTAAAATAAACAACATTGATTGTTTCAGTTCAGATTGTGCAGGGTGGGTTAAAATCACCTCATAGTGTACTGAGAATCTTAGACTGATGTGTCTATATCTTCCTGGCTTCACAGACTGACACTTAATATATTTGCATGATATGAATTCTTTGCCTGTTGTTTAATACAGATGTCACACTATTTTCTTTGAACATTGCTAGAAGAACAGGCAAAAAATCTTTTAAAGACTGAAATCAGTTCACTAATATTCAGACACTAATTAATATTAAAAATCTGATAAGAATGGAATATGAGTTTTTGTTGTGGTCACAAGTTCTGTTATTTAATCCTTTCACATGGGAGATTATTAAGAGTGCAGGAGTTGGAGTAGATACCCTGATCTACTCTGGACGCAGGAGTGCTCTGAGTGTTAGAGCGTTGCTGTGGAGCTTTCTGCTGTCCCGAGGTCATGAAAGGTTCTTTTGAAATGCAAATACTTCCCTCTTGCAATAATCTTGCAAAACGGCCGATTCTATCAAGAAATCAAGATGCCACAACAGTTCAAATATTTGGCAGGTTTTATATTACAAATTGAAAATATATTTTTATCGTGAAGCTGACCCTGAAATCTTTCCGATCACAGATCAATACATTCCAAAAGATAATATTTGAAGTTTTGTATTACGAAACGTAAAAATCAGCCCTGAAGGTGCTGGGAAGTGGGTACAGAGGAGATGTTAGGGGTAAGTTTTTCACTCAGAGGGTGGGGGGTGAGTGAGGCTGCTGTCGGTGGTGGTAGAGGTGAACTCGCTGGGGTCTTTTAAAAGACTTCTGGATGAGTATATGGGGTTTAATGGGATTGGGGGTTATAGATAGGCCTGGTAGGTAGGGATATGATCGGCACAACTTGTGGGCCGAAGGGCCTCTTTGTGCTGTAGTTTTTCTATGTTCTGAAGCTGTGAATTGCAGCCAGAGGTCAAATTCGGATTAACAAATATCATCTAAAACGCCTCTCTTCTTCTCCATGAGAGAGATCAAAGGTAGATTGGGCGGTCACTTTGTGGAGCATCTCCAGTCGGTCTGGAAATGTGACATTCTGCTCCGAGCTGTCCTTTCTGTCCACGATCTGCTCCAGGTTCCAGTGAGACTCAACACAAGCTCGAGATAAAGTATTTCATTTTTAGACTTGGCATTTTACAACTCTCTGAATGGATCATTGATTTTAACAATATTAAATCATAACCCTCTCCACATTTTGTTTCATTATGTTTGCTGACTCTGCTTTTTCCCTCCTGTTTCTCTCTTAATCCTTTTACTTTGCATTTGGATGGCTACCATCTTGCCATTCACACCTCATCCAGCCGCATCTTTTGCTTTTACTTGTCCCATTGCCAGACCTTTTGGCCTTGTTTCCGCTAAAGTGTCAATGATTGTTTGTCATTGAATCTTTTCACTCATTCATTTTCGTTAGAAAGAAGACGGCTAAGAGGGGATCTTATTGAAACATATAAGATGATTAGAGGTTTAGATAGGGTGGACAGTGATAGCCTTTTTCCTCGGATGGAGAAAGCTAGCACGAGGGGGCATGGCTTTAAATTAAGGGGGGGTAGTTATAGGACAGATGTCAGGGGTAGGTTCTTTACCCAGAGGGTGGTGAGGGATTGGAATGCCCTGCCTGCTGCAGTTGTAAATGCACCTAGTTTGGGGGCGTTTAAGAGATCTGTAGATAGGTTTATGGATGAAAAGGGATTGGTTTAGGTTAGAGGGTCATTGTTTTTTAACTGGTCGGCGCAACATTGTGGGCCGAAGGGCCTGTTCTGCGCTGTAATGTTCTATGTTCTAACACAGACGTTCCTTTTTGTTCTCTCCCCCTCACCATCACCACTTTCACTTGCTCAGAACCTATTACATCCTGAACTTTTCCCAGTCCTGATGGTACGTCCTAGACCTGAAATATTCTCTCTCCAAAGATACTGCCAGACCTAATGAATGTTTCAGTTTTGATCTCAGCTGAATACTTTCATAGAATCTCTTCAGTGCAGAAGGAGATCATTCAGCCCATTGAGTACACATGCCTTATCCCTGTAACTCCACCAATCCACACAGCTTTGGAGTGTCAGAGAAAATAAGAGCACTCGGAGGAAATACACACAGACACAGGGAGAACATGTAAACTCCACGCTGACAGTAGGCTGAGGCTGGAATCGAACCTGGGTCCCTGGAGATGGCAATGCTAACTGCTACCATTGTGCCACCTTTAGCTCCTCACTTCTAGTTCACTTGTAGTTGTCCATTAATTTTATCTCCAGTAGGTTAAATTTGTGGAGGAAAAATCAATTTTAAATCAGGAAAGGGTTTGCATTGCAGGATTATAATATCCCATTTCACCAGCAGATGACAGTATCATATCACAAATCGATTTTCAAATGCTGGAAATCAGTAACAGGTTCACACAAGGTCACGTAATATTCTATCAATTCTGTGATGCTTCAAACTCAGGATTTATAACGTATGATTAAAATAATTACAATTTAAATGTGATTAAAATAATGGTTTTTATTCTCCTATTTTGAATGAATGACACTCTGGAATTAAAATCGAGATGGATCTGTAAATTTCACAGGATGGGGCATTAATTCTTACTGCCCATTACACAGGTGAACACAGTGTATAGATTTAAAGAGGTCAGTCAGCTGGGTCAGAACAGCTCCTGTTATGAGTAGATTTCACATATTCAGGAACACGGCTGAAATCACTGGTTATCTCCCCAGCTGTGTGTAAAAAAAAGTCTGCCTGTCCCCAGTGTCTGCTCTTTTTACCTCAGGACAACATTATTGCTCACCTTGGCTTATTTTGGTCAGTGAGGTTTGTCAAACAGAGGGAAAGTTGTCTAGCGAGCAGAACGGAGAGAAGGGCAAGACGACAGCTCAGTGACTATCACTGTTTGCTGTGCAGACACATGGATTTGGGTCGGTGTCTGTGGGAGTTTGCGCATTCTCCCCGTGCTTGCGTGGGTTTTCTCCGGGTGCTCCGGTTTCCTCCCACACCCCAAAGATGTGCTGTTAGGCTGATTGGTGTAACAAATTGTCCCTAAATTAGTCTCCCCTCAATCTGGTTTCCAATGTGGAGTGCCATAAGCGTAGACAAGGGTCATGGGTGGAAGAGGGGACTCACAATGTTAAAATGGCGGTGCGGGATCGTTGGGCCGAAGGGCCTGTTTCCCGTGCTGTGTTGTTCTTTGTTCTTAAGACCACCCAGAAAGAGTTTCCATTTCCCTGATGTGAAGCTTATGTCGTGGAATCATAGAATCATCGAACCCTGTAGTGAGTCAAGAAGTCTCACAACACCAGGTTAAAGTCCAACAGGTTTATTTGGTAGTAAACGCCACTAGCTTTCGGGGCACTGCCCCTTCGTCAGGTGAGTGGGGAGTTCTGATCACAAACAGGGCATACAAAGGCAATTTACAGAATACTGAGTCGAATGCGAGTCTTTACAGTGAATCAAATAAACCTGTTGGACTTTAACCTGGTGTTGTGAGACTTCTTACTGTGTTTACCCCAATCCAACGCTGGCACCTCCACTTTGTCAAGAAAGCAGACAGTAGTTTGCCTTCATCGATCCGGGCACTGAGTTTAACAATTGAAGGCTTTAAAGAATCTTAGTTAGGCTTTATTTAGAATATTGTGTACAATTCTGGTCACCACACTTACCAGAAGGATGTAGACGCTTTGGAGAAAGTACAGACGAGGTTTACCAGGATGTTGCCTGGCCTGGGGGGTATTAGCTATGAGGAGAGGTTGAAGAAACTTGGTTCGTTCTCACTGGAAAGAGGGAGGTTGAGGGGAGACCTGATAGAGGTTTATAAGATTGAGTGACATGGATAGAGTGGATAGTCAGATGCCTTTCCTAGGGTAGAAAAGTCACATACTAGGGGACATAGTTTCTGGTACGTGAGGAAAAGATAGAGGAGATGTGTGAGGCAAATATTTTACACAGAAGGTGGTGAATGTCTGGAATAAGCTGCCCGGAGATGGGGTGGGAGCGGGTACAATAGTGGCATTTAAGGGGCAACTAGACAAATCCATGAATAAGATGGGAATGGAAGGATATGGACTCTGTCAGTACGGCTTTAGTTTAGGCAGGCATTATGACCAGCACAGGCTTGGAGGGCCGAAGGGCCTGTTCCTGTGCTGGACTTTTCTTTGTTCTTTGCAGAAGAGGCCACACGGCCAAATCGAGTCAACACCAACTCTCTAAAAGAGCAGACTAACCAAACCCACTTATCCACCATATCCCTGTGACCCTACACATTTCCCCTGACCAATCCACCCAGCTACACATCTTCCGATACCAAGAGGTAACAAAATGGCCAATCCGCCTAACCTGCACACCTCTCCCCTTCAGGGATTTAGAGGCTTTGGTTCAGTTTTCCAGCAGCTTTCTAAGAGTTCCAGTTCACTTTTAGGATGCAGAGTTTAACCTGGTAAAACAAAGCAGGACAGATTATTGAATAATCTCCTTATTGTTTATCCAGCTGGGGTTGTAACATGAAGTCAGCAGGAGAAGTCCCAATGGGAGCCTTAGATCCCATCAGTGGTTCAGGCCAACTGATTAACCGCCAAGACTCTCCTCAACCATTGGCTACTGGTTGAGGTATTGAATTGACCATTCCGACTGCAGAGCGTAGCATTGATTCTCAGCTTCCATCACCAACAGTGTTTTATTTGAACTATCTTAATCCCATTTATCTTCCACTTCCAAGATAGAAGGTGATGAGTTATTCATTAAACAGCTGGAATGGTTTGAACATAAGAAATAGGAGCAGGAGTCGGCCATCTAGCCCTTCGAGCCTGCCCCGCCATTCAATAAGATCATGGCTGATCTGAAGTGGATCAGTTCCACTTTCCCGCTTTCTCCCCATAACCCTTAATTCCCCTGTCTGTCAGAAACCTATCTACCCGTGACTTAAATATATTCAGCGAGGTAGCCTCCACCACTTCAACGGGCAGAGAATTCCAGAGATTCACCACCCTTTGAGTGAAGAAGTTCCTCCTCAACTCTGATCTAAACTGAACGCCCCTTATCTTGAGGCTGTGCCCTCTAGTCCTGCTATCCTTTCTAAGCTGGAAGAATCTCTCTACCTCTACCCTATCCATTCCCTTCATTATCTTATACGTCTCTATAAGATCCCCCCTCATCCTTCTAAACTCTAACGAGTACAGACCCAGTCTATTCAGCCTCTCCTCATAGCTCAACCCCCTCAACTCCGGTATCAGCCTAGTAAACCTCCTTTGCACTCCCTCCAAGGCCAAAATATCTTTGCGCAGGTGCGGCGCCCAAAACTGCACACAGTACTCCAGCTGCGGCCTCACCAGTTCCCTGTACAGTTGCAGCAAGACCTCCCTACTTTTATATTCTATCCCCCTCGCTATAAAGGGTTTGCCTCAATGGGTTGCCATTCCCCAAGCAGTGATAACCTCACTAGAATGAATGATATTTATTTCATTGTCATTCATCCCAGAGCCTGGGAGAGGTGAGTGAAACATTGCTGCTTATGAATACATTCCAGTGTATTGGAAACAAGCAAATGCAGAGAATTATTTTGTGTGGTAGGAACTTAATCGTCTAGTCTCCGAATGGTATGCTGCCAGTCTTGAGTCCCTTTAACTGTTAGTCTTTATTTACAGCAAATATTTACACATTTGTCCTCCAGACAAAATTAGAACTTCCCCTCTTCCAGATCTCTCTCATTCTGCAATCATGCGACCTAGTATTATTGCTTCAGCATCATGCATGCTTCTGTTAACTCTTTCATCCACAGCTCCTCCTGAATCTTTAACCCCATCATATTTACCTCCCCCCACATCTCTTCCCATGTAAAGCTTCACAGGGTTAGTCTCTGACAAGCCCTGAATAATCCCCCCCCCACCCGATCTCCTTCTTTTGAGGTGGAGGATATTCCATGTTTTCCCTTCTGTCAGTGTGAGTGATGTAGTCCTAACTGGTTCTAGAGCTTCTGGTAAATCTTTACCGATCTTCAGGAACTGAGTAATAAGTCCAAGATTCTCTTGACTTTCCCTGTTAGGATATGAAGGTAGTTTCTCCTTTTGATGCCCTGTTCCATCTCAAACCTGTCTTGGTTGTGGAGTTTTTTTCAATGACTGTGGCCTCACTTTGTTGGTTTTGGATCTAGAATGGGCTCCATCCCATTCTCTCAGTTCCTTTGCCTCTGCTGCATCAGATTATACCAATTTCCAAAATAGTGCTGTTGATATGTCTTCCTTCTTCCTCAGTTATGGGTTTCGTTCCTTAGAACATAGAACCCTACAGTGCAGAAACAGGCCCTTCGGCCCATCGTGTCTGCACCGAACACAATCCCACCCAGACCCCATCCCCATATCCCTACACATTTTACCTGCTAATCCCTCTAACCTACACATCCCAGGATACTAAGGGGCAATTTTAGCATAGCCAATGAACCTAACCCGCACATCTTTGGACTGTGGGAGGAAACCGGAGCACCCGGAGAAAACCCACGCAGACACGAGGAGAATGTGCAAACTCCACACAGGCAGTGACCCGAGCCGGGAATCGAACCCAGGACCCTGGAGCTGTGAAGCAGCAGTGTTAACCACTGTGCTACCGTGCCGCCCTGTTCCACTGTGGTTGACAGTGATCTCAACCCCCAGGGCACTGCTCTCACCCCCTCCCCTCCCTCCCAGAACCAGGTTAGGGTCCCCCTTGTCCTCACTTTTCACTGACCCTGACTCCGCATTCAAAGGATCAACTCCGCCATTTTTGCCAACTCCACCATGTTGCCAGTCCTCAACACATCTTCCCCTCACTCCCCCCATCGGCATTCCACAGAGACTATTCCTTCTGGGACACCCTCTATCACACTGAATATCTCACACCCTGCCCACGACACCTTCCCATGCACTCGTAGAAGGTGCAGCATTTGCCCCTTCAGCTCCCTGTTAGTCACATCCCAGGGCCCAAACACCCCTTTCAAGGCAAGCATTGCTTCACATTCACTTCCTTCAATCTGTCTACTGCATTCACTGCACCCAATGCGGCCTACTCTACATTGGAGACACCAAACCCAGACACTTTATAGAACACCTTTGGTCCATCCACAAGCAGGACCCAGAGCTTCCTGTTGCTTCAACACACCACCCTGTTCTCCTGTCTACGTGTCCGTCCTTGGCCTTTTGCAATGTTCTAGCCAATCCCAAGGCAAACTGGAGGAACAGCATGTCATCTTCTGATTGGGCACCCTACAGTCTTCTGGACTGAAATTGAGTTCAACAATTTCAGAGCGTGAACTCCCCCCTCCACCTTCACCCCATTTCCATTCATTTCATTTCATCTCTTTCATTCGTCTCTCTTACTTCTATTTTTCCACTTCTCCATTCCACCTCTCCTTCTTTCTCCCCCCTCCCCCCTCCCCTCCCCCTCCCGCCAGCATGGGCTCGTTAGGCCAAAGGGCCTGTTTCCTGTGCTTTGTTCTTTGTTCACCCCATCCCCACCCCCCCCCCCCCCCCAGGGCAACTGCCACATTCCTCAGATAGTTCCCCCTTATCAATCTGTACCTCTGTCCTGCCATTCACATTTAATGGACACTTTTTAGCACCTTCTCAGCCTTCAGTATCCTTAGTTACATTTCCTTTTTCCCGTTCCACCCCTTCATAGTATAAACCTCTGCTGGTTTCCTTTGCCCTCAGCTCTGAGGAAGGGTCATCCGGCTAGAAACTTTGGCTCTATTCTCTCCCCACGGATGCTGCCAGACCTGCTGAGATTTTCCAGTGTTTTCCAGCAATTGGTTTAGGTTAGTGTCATTGTTTTGTAACTGGTCGGCGCAACATCGTGGGCTGAAGGGCCTGTTCTGCGCTGTAATGTTCTATGTTCTATATCCCTCTGTTCACTGCCTATTCCTGTAATATCCAGGTGCCTCTTAACCTTGTTATAGAATCTGCCTCCATCACATCCTTCAGCAGCAAGTTCCACACATTCACCACCCTCTGTGTGAAAACTTTGCCCCTTACATCCCTTTTAAACTTTCCCCCTCTCACTTTCAACCTATGCCCCTGAGTAATTGACCCTTCGATCCTGGGATAAAGACTCTGACTATCCACTCCATCCAAGCCTGTCGTAATCTTGTGAGCCTCGATCAGGTTCCCCTCATTCTCCGAGTGAAATCACTGGGCAGCAGGATTAAGGAGAATCCCAAGGTTTTTTATATATATATTTTATATATAAACAGCAAGAGGGTAGGCAGGGAGGGGAGGGAATCTATGCGTGGAGCTAGGGGAAATGGGCGATGTATTAAATGAGTGCTTTGCGTCAGTATTCACCGACGGAAAGGATTTGATGGGTCTTGGGGAAGGGTGTGCAGGTAGTTTGCATCACGTTGAGATCAAAAAGGAGGAGGTTTTGGGGTTCTTGAGAAACAGTAAGGTAGACAAGTTCCCAGGGCCTGATGGGATATACTCCAGAATACGGAGAGAGGCACGGGAGGAAATTGTTGGGGCCTTGAGAGAAATCTTTGTATCCTCACTGGCTACAAGGGAGTACACACAGTGAGAAATCTCACAACACCAGGTTAAAGTCCAACTGGTTTATTTGGTAGTAAACACCACTAGCTTTCAGGATTCTGCCCCTTCGTCAGATGAGTGGGGAGTTCTGATCACAAACAGGGCTCATAGAGACACGCTCAGTTTACAGAATACTGGTTAGAATGTGAGTCTTTATAACTAATCAAGTCTTAAAGGTACAGACAATGTGAGTGGAGAGAGCATTAAGCACAGGTTAAAGAGATGTGTATTGTCTCCAGACAGGACAGTCTCCAGACAGGACACACATGAGGCCGTCTGATGTGTGCGGAACTTGGCTATCAGTCAAATCTACCTGCTAGACAAGTTCCACACACATGAGGACCTGTGCTGAGTCTGCACATTCTCCCCGTGTCTGCAGAGATTTCCTCCGGGCGCACTAGTTTCCCCCCACACTCCAAAGATGTGCAGGTTAGGTAAATTGGCCATTCTAAATTCTCCCTCAGTGTATCCTTCCACAGTAACATAGAACATAGAACATAGAAAATTACAGCGCAGAACAGGCCCTTCGGCCCACGATGTTGCGCCGACCAGTTACAAAACAATGACCCACTAGCCTAAACCAATCCCTTTTCATCCATAAACCTATCCACAGATCTTTTAAACGCCCCCAAACTAGGTGCATTTACAACTGCAGCTGGCAGGGCATTCCAGTCCCTCACCACCCTCTGGGTAAAGAACCTACCCCTGACATCTGTCCTATAACTTACCCCCCCTTAATTTATAAATCCTGTCTCTAATAATCCTTTCCAAAACCTTACCCACCACAGAAGTAAGACTCACCGGTCTATAATTCCCAGGGAAGTCCCTTCTCCCCTTCTTAAACAATGGGACAACATTTGCTGTCCTCCAATCTTCTGGTACTATACCAGAGACTAACGACGACCTGAAGATCAGAGCCAGAGGCTCCGCAATCACCCCTCTTGCCTCCCAAAGAATCCTAGGGTAAATCCCATCTGGACCAGGGGACTTATCTATTTTCAATCCCTCTAAAATATCCAGCACATCCCCCGTATCAACTGCAATACTATCTATTTCACACCCCTGCACCCCGGTGTCCTCCTCAGCTACATTCCTGTCCCCTTGCGTGAACACATTGTTAATGTAAGCCTACTTGGGGCTCTAATTAATAACTAAATTGTCAATTAAGTAATTTTTTCTACTGCCAACAATAGACCTGGCCTCATGCTAAACCCATCAACCATCCAGATAAATGAGAACATATCGACACTAACTTTCTCTGCCAACTAGCACCCCCACTCCAATCCGATACATACTACTGGAATCCACACCACACTGTCCTACCCCCCACAACATAAAACACCCACAAATAAAAAGTCACCCCCTCCCACCAGCTCCGAGAGCCCCTCTCCCCCCCTAACAGACACACATGGGAGGCAAAAGTGCCAAGACATGGGAAGATAACAAACCACCCTTCACTCTTCAACCTATCCATCAACATCCCTATCAGAAAACTGCCAGGACTTCACCACCCCCCCCACACCCCCACTCCACCACTGCCTGTCCTCACCCCAGTCGCCACCTGCTACTGCCCCCCCCCCCCGAAAAAAACAGAATCTGATTCAGCAACAGACACAAACCCCTCCCATCCAGGAAACCCCCCCAAAAAACTCTCTAACACACACACACACACACCACCTCGACATCCACCCCCAACCTAACACCCCCCTCCTTCTAATACGCATCACCTCAATAACCACCTTTCCCCAACCACCTAAAATATGGCAGGACCAGACCATCATCCAGCTTCCCTCTTCCCTCCATCACCTTCTGCCACATCCCAGTCACCAGCCCGCCCAAGATAAAACTAACAGGAGTAATAATATATGAGAAAAAGGCCCAGGAGACAAGAAGTCAATAAGCCATAAGATAAGGGCAAGGCATCACAGGGGGAAACAAGGGTTGGACGTGGGCAAAAAGAAAAGTGGCAGAGCAGAAAGAAAAGAGGACAAGTCCTCTCTCTATCCAAACCCAAAAACCTAAGAATCTTTTCCAATAATTTCCCCATTACTGATATAAGGCTCACAGCTCTGTAATTTCCCCTAATGTCTCTTTTGCCCTTCTTCAACAGAGGAACAATGTTATCTACTTCCCAATCTCTGGTTCCTCGCTCGAGGCTAAAGAGGATACTAAGATCTTGGCCAAGATCTCAGCAATTTCTTCCCTTCACCTCTCTCAGTATTCTGGGATAGACTCTAGCTGGCCTTGGAATCTTGTCCACCTTAATGTTTATCAAAGCAACATGCCTGAGAATGTCAACATTCTCCTTTCTCCATCCACCACATCCTTCTCCTCTGTGAACACTGATGCAAAGTACTTGTTAAGGACCTCACCCAACTCATCAGACTCCACACACAAATCCCTTCCACTATCCTTGTGAGGACCTACCCCTTTCTGTAGGTAGCTACCTTCTTTCTCCTTATATACGTATACAAAGCCTTGGGATTCTCCTTAATCTTGCCTGCCAAGGACATTTCATGGCCCCTTTTCTCCCTCCTAAGTTCCTTCCGACCAGCTTTATATTCCTCAAGAGTCTTATCCGTTTTCAATTTCCTGAAATTTCTGTATGTCTCCTCCTTCTTTCTCACTAAGCTCTCTTGTCATCCAGAGTTCCCGAATCTTGCCATCTTTATCTTTCATTTTTAGAGGAACATACTCATCCTGAATTAATAACAACTGACTTTTAAGAGGCTCCCACATATCGAATATAGATTTACCCTCAAACAGTTGTCCCCAGTCTCCATTTCCTAGCTCCTGCCTAATTCTGTTGTTGTTAGCCTTCCCCCAGTTTACTAATTTCACTCTGGGACTATTTCTATCCTAACCTACATATATTTTGAAACCTACAGAATTGTGCTCACTTTTCCCAAAATGGTCCCCCACTGGGACATCAATCTGGACTCGTTTCCCTGAACCAGGTCTAAGATAGTCCAACTCGAGATGGGACTATCTACAAATTGCCTCAAGAAGCACTCTGGGACACACTGAACAAACTCTGCCCCATCCAAGCCCCCGGCACTAATGGAATCCCAGTCGATGTTGGGAAAGTTAAAATTACCCATCATAACAACCCTGTTGTTTTTACATCTTCCTATAATCTGCTGAGATATCAGTTCCTCCTCTTCACGCTAGCTGTTGGGAGGTCTATTGTACAATTCTAACAATGTTATTGCACGGCTCCTGTTCCTGAGTCCTACCCATATAGCCTCATTGCATGATCCCACCAAGGTGACCTCCCTCTGTATAGCTGTGATATTCTCCCTCATCAGTAAAGCAACTCCCCCAACTCTTTTCTAACCCTCTCTACCTCACCTGAAACATCTAAATCCTGGAATGGTAAGCTGCCAGTCCTGCCCTCCTTTCATCCAAGTCCCCATAGTTGCCATTGTTGTTCCATGTAGAAATCCAAGCTTTCAGTTCAAGCGCCTTACTTGTCATACTCCTTATATTAAAGCAAACACACCTCAGACCATCTGTCCTGTCATGTTTTGTACATTCTCCCTGTGTTTTATTTCTCTTAGCCTTCCTGGACCCAATCACTGAGTTCTCCACAGTCTCTGTACTCCGTACTGTGGCCATTTTTGATTTTTGTCTTTGGTTTCTCTGCCTTCCACTTTTCCCCTTACTGCCTTTTGATTCTGTCCCTGCTTTACTTCCCTCTCACTTCCTGCATCGGTTCCCATCCCCCGGCCACATAGTGTTGTTGGGGAGAGTTTAAACTCTCCCCAACAGCACTAGCGAACACTACCCCTTGGGCATTGGTCCCAGTCCTGCCCAGGTGCCGATCATCTGATCTGTATGGGTCCCACCTCCCCCAGAGCCAGTTCCAATATCTCAGGAATTTGAATCCCTCCCTTTTGCACCATCCCTCAAGCCTCATATTTATCTTAGCTATTCTGACATTCCTACTCTGACTAGCACATGTTACAACTGTACAAAACTCTGGTGCGGCCGCACTAGGAGTATTGCGTACAGTTCCGGTCGCCGCATTATAAGAAAGATGCGGAGGCATTGGAAAGAGTGCAGAGGAGGTTTACCAGGATGTTGCCTGGTATGGTGGGAAGGTCTTATGAGGAAAGGCTGAGGGACTTGAGGTTGTTTTCATTAGAGAGAAGAAGGTCACGAGATGAGCTAATTGAGGCATACAAGATGATCAGAGGGTTAGATAGGGTGGACAGTGAGAGCCTTTTTCCTCGGATGGTGATGGCTAACACGAGGGGACATAGCTTTAAATTGAGGGGTGGTAATTATAGGACGGATGTCAGAGGTAGGTTCTTTACTCAGAGGGTAGTAAGGGCGTGGAATGCCCTGCCTGCAGCAGTTGTGGACTCGCCAACTTTAAGGGCGTTCAAATGGTCAGTGGATAGGCATATGATTGATTAATTGATTAATTGATTAGGTTGATTGGTCGTGTTAAGAAATTGTCCCTTCGTCTTCAGGGATGTGTAGGTTAGAGGGGTTAGTGGGTATAATATATGGGGATAGGGCCTGGGTGGGATTGTGTTCGGTGCAGATTCGATGGGCCATATGATTGTATGGTTAATGGATTTTGTACCTAGAATATAACCCTTCCTCATGGCATACCTCCCTTAGCTTATACTGCTCCTGGCATTAATATAAGTTATTTGTTCGTGTATTACATGCTTTAACTCTCATCTTTATAAAGACAGATAGTTTAGTGTGTCTGTTATTTTGTAGACTTTGTGAATCTTACCTATTTGTGTTAGTTGGACATTGTTACACAGGCTTTTGACAGCTGCTGATGGCAGATCGCGATCACACAAGTAACTTCAAACACAGAGATACCGGAACTGCTGCAGAACGGGTTTTGAATTGTGACCAAATTGAAGACTGTTTCGTGACTACAGGACTGCGATTCCTGATTAAACCTGATTAAATACAGGAGGAGCTGGAAGTCTGGCAGGAATTGGAACTTTGAATCATGATTGACACTAAGACTCATGATGTATAAATACCCATTTGTGTTTGTGTTCAATGAGAAGTCTGGCAGTCCCTGTTTCTCCCAAAGTTCTTGAATAAACGCCAGAGTTTTGAAATAAAAACCACTGTATTTTGACTCACTAACAGCCTCAGAGGTGTTATTTTACCTACAACACTGTGATGTTGCAGTCCAGTTTCTTTCTACCTTTCACTCGCCCTCGAGTCTCCCTCGCAGGTTCGCCTCTCCGCTCCTCTGGAAAAGGGGCACCTCCTTCCCCTCAGCATCGAATTCTCTCTCAGCTCCACATTCCCGATGTTGCCAATAGGCTGCGTCTGTTGGTCTTGCGTCGTTTTCTGATCTGTAATGGCTTTTTCTTTGGTGAGGAGATCCCACATCCGAATATAGGATTTCAGGCTTAACCACTCCTTAAGGTCACTTCCTTCTCTTCCCACTTTTCAACAGGTGTGACTGCACCGACTTCTCCCCGAACGCACCTCAGTGAAGTCTCTCTGTAATGGTGAAGATCAGTAATTCAGAAGAGTTTGATTGAAGTATTTGTTTCTCTTTAGGCGTAGACAAAGCTCATGGGTAGAGGAGGGCATTCACAATGTTAAAATGGGCAGCACGGGCTCGTTGGGCCGAAGGGCCTGTTTCCCGTGCTGTGTTGTTCTTTGTACCCCTTCCCCTTCTTTCCACTCCCTCCCCCCCCCCCCACAGCCACCCGCCCCACTCAGCGTCCCTGTTCGAAAGTGGTCACACGAACAAATCCACGTTAGTTACAAAGTTCTGGAATAGCTCATTAGCAAAATTTGCAGCCCATTGTCAGACGCTACGCTATCCAGGCTGCGATGCACTGAATAAATTCTCTTGATGGATTGAATGTCTGTTTTTGCAGTGATAGTACGCAATCAGTTTACTTCAATCCACTGGGAGCAGTAATCAGTGGCAATAAGGAAAGATTTTTCCTTAGATTCAAATTCTCAAACACCTCCCATGACCTTGGGAAAGGTAAAAGGTAATAGTGGCTTTCTTAGTTTACAGAATCACAGAAGGAGGCCAGTTGGCCCATCGAGTCAGCACTGTCTCTCTGAAAGATTTTCCTACCCGCGTCCACTCCCCTTCCTTATCCCCATCATCTTCTGCCTTCTTTCCTTTTATGTCTGTTTATGGCACAATTAAGACAGTTAGAAACCATTTCTCCTCTCGAACAACTAATGCCTAGCCACCAGACTAGTTGCTGTGTCCACACTTTACAATTCCTGGACCACCTTGATGAAATGTTTGAGGTGCTCTCGGTATGGCCATTCTGTCATTGAAGATTAGTAAGTTGTCAATGCTACTTAAAATTCGGTCCGCCTTGTTGTCCAACGAGGGGCAGACACGCGGTGGGTCGTGCGAGGGCTGCTCTTGGATGTTGCTTCGAGAGTTGCCCAGTGCTTCACGTCGTTAGTGTACGCTTAAACTGGACCGACTGACGGGCAACACGACAGCTCAGTGACTATCACTGATTGCTGTGCAGACACATGGATTTGGGCCGGTGTCTGTGGGAGTTTGCACATTCTCCCTGTGCTTGCGTGGGTTTCCTCCGGGTGCTCCGGTTTCCTCCCACACCCCAAAGATGTGCTCTTAGGCTGATTGGTGTAACAAATTGTCCCTAAATTAGTCTTCCCTCAATCTTCCCCAATAGGCGTAGACAAAGGTCATGGGTAGAACATAGAACATTACAGCGCAGAACAGGCCCTTCGGCCCACGATGTTGCGCCGACAGTTACAAAAACAATGACCCTCTAACCTAAACCAATCCCTTTTCGTCCATAAACCTATCCACAGATCTCTTAAACGCCCCCAAACTAGGCGCATTTACAACTGCAGCAGGCAGGGCATTCCAGTCCCTCACCACCCTCTGGGTAAAGAACCTACCCCTGACATCAGTCCTATAACTAACCCCCCTTAATTTAAAGCCATGCCCCCTCGTGCTAGCTTTCTCCATCCGAGGAAAAAGGCTATCACTGTCCACCCTATCTAAACCTCTAATCATCTTATATGTTTCAATAAGGTCCCCTCTTAGCTGCCTTCTTTCCAATGAAAACAACCCCAAATCCCTCAGTCTCTCCTCATAGGACCTCCCCACCATACCAGGCAACATCCTGGTAAACCTCCTCTGCACCCTCTCCAAAGCCTCCACATCCTTCCTGTAATGTGGGGACCAGAACTGCACACAGTACTCCAAGTGCGGCCGCACCAGAGTTGTGTACAGTTGCAACATGACGCTGCGACTTCTAAATTCAATCCCCCTACCAATAAACGCCAAGACACCGTATGCCTTCTTATCTAACCTTATCTACTTGATTCCCAACTTTCAGGGATCTATGTACACATACACCTAGATCCCTCTGTTCATCCACACTATTCAAAGTCCTCCCGTTAGCCCTATACTCGACACATCTGTTGCTCCTACCGAAGTGAATTACCTCACACTTCTCCGCATTAAATTCCATCCGCCACCTCTCGGCCCAGCTCTGCAACCTGTCTAAGTCTCCCTGCAAACTATGACACCCTTCCTCACAATCTACCACACCTCCGACTTTGGTGTCATCAGCAAATTTACTAATCCACCCAACTATACCCTCATCCAGATCATTAATAAAGATTACAAACAGCAGTGGCCCTAAAACAGATCCCTGAGGCACACCAGGGGGGGACTCACAATGTTAAGATGGCGGCGTGGGCTCGTTGGGCCGAAGGGCCTGTTTCCCGTGCTGTGTTGTTCTTTGTTCTTTGTACTGGTGAAGTTTCAGGTTATCAATGATGCATATAAACGTGAACAAGGAACAGGAGTAGCCGCTTGGGTCCTTGAGACTGCTCTGCCATTTAATCAGATCGTGCAGATCTGACAATAACCTCAAACCTATACTCTGCCTATCCCTGATAACCTATCACCCCCTCGCTTACCAAGAACCTACCCACCTCTGCCCTAAAAATGTTCAAAGGGTGCGATCTTACTGGCTGTTCACACTGTGCTCCTGTTACGGTGAGGTCGGAGAATTTGGCAGCCAGCCAAATCTCCATTCACGCAGCGGGAGGGAAAATCCCCCCCCCCGGTGTGAACGGTGGGAAGATTCCAGCCAAAGACTCTGCTTCCACTGCTTTTTCATGAAGAGAGTTGTAGAGACTCGCAAACCTGTGAGAGAAAGAATTCTACCTCATCTGTTTTGTAAATGGGTAACTCCTTATTCTTAAACACTGATCCATAGTTCTTGATTCTCCAACAAGGGGAGACATCCTCCCCATATCCACCTTGTCAATAACCCCTCAGGATCTTTTATACATGGAACATAGAACACTACAGCACAAACAGGCCCTTCGGCCCACAAGTTGCGCTGATCATATCCATACCTACCAGGCCTATCTATAACCCCCAATCCCATTAAATCCCATGTACTCATCCAGAAGTCTCTTAAAAGACCCCAACGAGTTCGCCTCTACCACCACCAACGGCAGCCTCACTCACCGCCCTCTGAGTGAAAAACTTACCCCTAACATCTCCTTTGTATTTGCTTTCCAGCACCTTAAACCTGTGTCCTCTCGTAGCGACCATTTCAGCCCTGGGAAATAGCCTCTGAGAATCCATCCTATCTATTCCTCTCAACATTTTATAAACTTCTATCAGGTCGCCTCTCAACCTTCGCCTCTCCAGGGAGAAGAGACCGAGCTCCCTCAACCTATCTTCATAAGGCATGCCTCCCAGTCCAGGCAACATCCTTGTAAATCTCCTCTGCACCCTCTCAATAGCTTCCACATCCTTCTTGTAATGAGGTCTATAATGAATATCTTTCAATCAAGGCACTTCTTACTCTCCTAAACCCCAGTGGATACAAAAATAATCTTTTCTCACAAGATCCACACATCCCAGGTATTATTCCAGGGTTTCATCTGAACATCTTTCCAGATATTGTCCCAGGTTTGAAGTTTGTTCGTCTTGTTTCTGGGCTTGTTTTAATTCCTGCAGCTTTTTCAGTAGAAATGCTGAGTGAGTGAGGACGGAGATACCTCAAACACATTGATGAAATGTGAATTCTCTTGTCTGATTCCTTCTGATGGTATTCATATCAGCGTATCCACTGATGTTTGACAGTTTCCTTGTACTACACTCTGTGATGGGTTACACCTGAAATGGAGGGGGACCAATATCTCTAGTGGGGATATTTGCTAGAACCACTCGGGAGAGTTTAAATTAGTTTGACGTGGGGTGTAGGACCCAAGTAACAGAGAACCAGAAGAGAAGGTTAAGGACAGCATAGAAGTTAAAGAGAGCACATTAAATAGTGAAGGCAGCGTTAGTAATCCTAGTACTAGACAGGTCAGGCAAAAGCAGGACAGAGAGCTAGGGAAGTCTAGAGTAAACTGCATTTATTTCAATGCAAGAGGCCTGATGGTCAAGGAAGATTACTTCAGGGCACGGATGGGTATATGGGACTTGGATATTATAGCAATTACTGAAACATGGCTAAGGAGAGGACAGAATTGGCAGTTCAACACTCCAGGGCAGAGATGCTATAGAATAGAACATAGAACATAGAACATAGAACATATACAGCACAAACAGGCCCTTCGGCTCTCGCGTTGCCCCGATCACATCAACCCCACCAATCTATAGTCCTATCTATAACCCCCAATCCCATTAAACCCCATATACTCATCCAGAAGTCTTTTAAAAGACCCCAGCGAGTTTGCCTCCACCACCGATGACGGCAGCCGATTCCATTCACCCACCACCCTCTGAGTGAAAAACTTACCCCTAACATCACCTCTGTACTTCCCTCCCCGCACCTTAAATCTGTGTCCTCTTGTAGCGACCATTTCAACCCGGGGAAATAGCCTCTGAGAGTCCACCCTAACTATTCCTCTCAACATTTTATAAACTTCTATCAGGTCGCCTCTCAACCTTCGCCTCTCTAGGGAAAAGAGTCCCAGCTCCCTCAACCTATCTTCATAAGGCATGCCTCCCAGTCCAAGCAACATCCTTGTAAATCTCCTCTGCACCCTTTCAATAGCTTCTACGTCTTTCTTATAGTGAGGCGACCAGAACTGCGCACAGTACTCCAAATGAGGCCTGACAAGGGTCCTGTAAAATTGCAGCATTACCTCCCGACTCCTAAACTCAATCCCTCGATTAATGAAGGCCAGTACACCATACGCCTTCTTGACCACCTCCTCCACCTGCGAGGCCGATTTAAGAGTCCTGTGGACCCGGACCCCGAGATCCTTCTGCTCTTCAACGCTACTAAGACTCCTGCCCTTGATAGTGTACTCGTTCATCCCGTTGGTTCTGCCAAAATGGATGACTACACATTTATCCGCGTTGAAGTCCATCTGCCACTTCTCCGCCCATTCCTGCATCCTATCTATGTCCTGCTGCAACTTTTGACATCCTTCCAGACCATCCACAACACCACCGACCTTCGTGTCATCAGCGAACTTGCTAACCCATCCCTCCACTTCCTCATCCAGGTCATTTATGAAAATGACAAACAGCAAGGGTCCCAGAACAGTTACGTATTTGATTGGGGAAAACGTCATGGCCGTACGGAGAGGGGGTATTTCTGAGAGTCCGCCCACTGAGTCTAGAGGGGCGGAACTGAGAAATAAGGGGGTTGATAGGGTTGTACTACAGGCCCCCAGATAGTCCGTGGGGAAGTGAGGAGCAAATGTGTAAGGAGATTACAGCTTGCTCCAATAAAATTTAGATTGGTAATAGTAAAAGACTTTAACTTTCCTAACATTGACTGGGATAGCCATAGTATTAGAGGGTTGGATGGGGAGAAATTTGTTGAGTGTCTTCAGGAGGAATTTCTCATTCAGTAAGTGGATGGCCCGACTAGAGAGGGGGCAAAACTTCACCTCCTCTTGGGAAATAAGAAAGGGCAGGTGACAGAAATGTGAACGAGGGATCATTTTGGGACCAGTAATCATAATTTCATAAGTTTTAAGATAATGATAGGTCTGGCCCAAATGTTAAAATTCTAAGTTGGGGGCAAGGCCAATTTTGATAGTATTAGACAAGAACTTTCAAAAGTTGATTAGGAGAGTCTGTGGGAAAGCAAAGGGATGCTAAGTGGGAGGCTTTCAAAAATATATTAACCCGTGTTCAAGTTAAGCATATTCCTTTCGAGTGAAGGACAAGGCTGGTAGAAGTAGGGAACACAGGATGATTCTGGATATTGAGACCTTGGTCGAGAAAAAGAAGGAGGCATGTAACATGCATAGGTAGCTGGGATCAAGTGGATCCGTTGAAGAGTATAGATGGTGCTGGACTAAATTTAAGAGAAAAATCAGGAGGGAATAAAGGGACACGGGACTGCTTTGGCAGATAAGGCAAAGGAGAATCCAAAGAGATTCTACAAATACATAAAGAGCAAAAGAGTAATGAGGAGAGGGTGGGGCCTGTAAAGGATCAGCAAGGTCATCTACACGCAGATCCACAAGAAATCAGTGAGATACTAAATGAATACTTCTCTTCAGTATTTACTGTTGAAAAAGGCATGGATGTTAGGGAAGTTGGAGAAATAAATAGTGATGTCTTGAGGAGTCTTTTACACACACAGTGGTGGGTGCCTGGGAACTCGTTGCTGGGGGAGGTAGTGGAAGCAGATATGGTTGTGACTTTTAAGGGGCATCTTGACTTGATGTGGGTATGCTGGTGTTGGACTGGCGTAAACACAGTAAAAAGTCTGACAACACCAGGTTTTAGTCCAACCGATTTATTTGATAGTATCAAATATTTGATACTATGTCAGACTTTTTACCATCTTGAATGTACATGAATGAGATGGGAATAGAGGATATGGTCCCTGGAAGGGTAGGGGGTTTACGTTAAGTCAGGCAGCATAGTTGCTTCAGGCTTGGAGGGACGGAGGGTCTGTTCCTGTGCTGTAATTTTCTTTGTTCTTTGTTGAGTGAACACATTACAGAGAAGGAGGTGCTGGAAGTCTTAAAGCACATCAAGGTAGATAAATCCCTGGGGCCGAATGAAATGTATCCCAGGACGTTGCGTGAGGCTAGGGAGGAAATTACGGGTCCCCTAGCAGAGATATTTGAATCAATAACACGCAGATGTAAGGCGGGGGGATGGCAAATGTTGTGCCTTTTTTAAAAAGGTCTGCAGGGAAAAGCCTGGAAACTACAGACCAGTGAGTCTTCTATCTGCAGTGGGTAAGTTGTTAGAAGGTATTTTGAGAAGCAGGATCTACAGGTATTTAGAGTCGCAAGTACTGATTAGGGACAGTCAGCATGGCTTAAAGAACAAAGAACAACACAGCTCGGGAAACAGGCCCTTCGGCCCAACAAGCCCATGCTGCCATTTTAACATTGTGAGCGCCCTCCTCTACCCATGACCCTTGTCTACACCTATTGGGGAAGATTGAGGGGAGACTAATTTAGGGACAATTTGTTACACCAATCAGCCTAAGAGCATGTTTTTTGGGGTGTGGGAGGAAACCGGAGCACCCGGAGAAAACCCACGCAAGCATGGGGAGAATGTACAAACTCCCACAGACACCGACCCAAATCCATGTGTCTGCACAGCAATCAGTGATAGTCACTGAGCTGTCGTCTTGCCCGTCAGATGCTCTTGATCTTTATTTAGAAAAGTCTCCAGTATCCCTCCATCCCTGTTTAGCTCGTGTGTCTATCGAAGAAAGCCTTAAACAACCCCAGCGTGTCTGCCTCCACCACCCTACTTGGCAGCGCATTCCAGGCCCCCACCACCCTCTGTGTGAAAAACCTCCCTCTAATATCTAAATTATACCTAGCCTCCCCCCTCACCCTAAGCCCATGGCCCCTCGTAATTTTTATTTCCAACCTAGGAAAAAGCTTACCACTGTTCACTCTATCTATACCCTTCATAATCTTATACACCTCTATTAGATCTCCCCTCATCCTCTGCCTTTCTAAGGAGAACAGCCCCAATTTGCCCAATTTTTCCTCGTAGCTCAGTCCTTCCATACCAGGCAGCATCCTGGTAAACCTCCTCCGCACTCTCTCCAGGGTCCTTCCAGTAGTAAGGCGACCAGAACTGGACGCAGTACTCCAAATGCGGGCGAACCAACGTTCTATACAACTGCAACATTAGACTCCAGCTTTTATACTCTATACCTCTCCCTATAAAGGCTAACATAAATTATATAATAAATAAATAAAGGCTTTAAATTAAGGGGGGGTAGCTACAGGACGGATGTAGCTACATCCGTAGCTTTACCCAGAGGGTGGTGAGGGATTGGAATGCCCTGCCTGCTGCAGTTGTAAATGCGCCTAGTTTGGGGGCGTTTAAGAGATCTGTGGATCGGTTTATGGATGAAAAGGGATTGGTTTAGGCTAGTGGGTCATTGTTCTATACCATAGGCCTTCTTCACCACCTTCTCCACCTGTACTGCCACCTTCAAGGACTTGTGTACTTGCACCCCCAGGTCCCTCTGTGTTTCTATACTCTTAATAGTCCTACTATTTATTGTATAACCCCCCCCTACATTATTTCTTCCAAAATGCATCACCTCGCATTTATCTGGATTAAATTCCATCTGCCATTTCTCTGCCCAATATACCAGCCTACCTATCTATATCCTGCTGTATTGCCTGACACTGCTCCTCGTTACCAGCAAGTCTTTGTGTCATCTGCAAACTTGCTGATCACACCACGTACTCCCTCTTCCAAGTCATTTATGTATATTACAAATAACAGACTATTACTTACGGGGCGAAAAACTGCAGCAGGCGACGGTGCAGAGGGACCTCGGGGTCCTTGTGCATGAGTCGCAAAAACCCAGCTTGCAGGTGCAGCAGGTGGTCAGGAAGGCGAATGGGATGCTGGCCTTCATAGCGAGGGGGATTGAATATAAAAGTAGGGAGGTCTTGCTGCAGCTGTATAGGGCATTGGTGAGGCCGCAGCTGGAGTACTGTGTGCAGTCTTGGGCGCCGCACCTGCGCAAGGATATTTTGGCCCTGGAGGGAGTGCAGAGGAGGTTTACTAGGCTGATACTGGAGTTAAGGGGATTGAGCTATGAGGAGAGGCTGAATAAACTAGGCTTGTACTCGTTAGAGTTTAGAAGAATGAGGGGAGATCTCATTGAGACATATAAGATGATGAATGGGATGGATAGGACAGAGGTGGAGAGACTCTTCCCGCTCAAAAAAGACAGTAGGACTAGGGGGCACAGCCTCAAGATAAAGGGGGGCGGTTTAGAACAGAGTTGAGGAGGAACTTCTTCACTCAAAGGGTGGTGAATCTCTGGAATTCTCTGCCCGTTGAAGTGGTGGAGGCTGCCTCGCTAAATATTTTTAAGAAACGGGTTGATGGGTTTTTGATAAGAGAAGGGATTAAGGGTTATGGGGAGAGGGCAGGAAGGTGGAGCTGAGTCACGACAGATCAGCCATGATCTTATTGAATGGCGGGGCAGGCTCGAAGGGCCAGATGGCCTACTCCTGCTCCTATTTCTTATGTTCTTATGTTCTTATATAAAGGTCCCAGTACTGAGCCCTGCGGCACGCCACTAGGAACAGACCTCCAGCTAGAAAAGGACTCTTCCACTGCTACTCTCTGTCTCCTCTTAACAAGCCAGTTCACAACCCATCCAGATACCTGGCCTTGTATCCCACGAGCCTTAACTTTTTCCACCAACTGACCATGAGGGACTTTGTCAAACGCCTGACTGAGATCCATATAGACCACATCCACCGCTCATCCCTTTGTCGACCGTTTTTGTCACCTCCTCAAAAAATTCTACCAGATTTGTAAGGCTTTGTGAGTGGAAAATCATGTCTCATGAACTTGATTGAGTTTTTTGTGGGCACTCTGGGTGTCCCTATCCCATATGCTCAGCAGTGCTTCAGAAAGACAGTTCACCACTAATTTCTGAAGGACAATTTGAAATGGGCAATGCATCAATGCATGTTTCCCCACTCATTGGATAAACTGTGGGGTTCTAGAGATTGCCCACATTTTGCCTCAGATTTTCCTCCAGGGATCCGGCTGAACAGAGGGTGGTGAGTGAATGGAATCGGCTGCCGTCATCGGTGGTGGAGGCGAACTCACTGGGGTCTTTTAAAAGACTTCTGGATGAGTATATGGGGTTTAATGGGATTGGGGGTTATAGATAGGTCTATAGATTGGTGGGGTTGATGTGATCGGTGCAACTTGAGGGCCGAAGGGCCTGTTTGTGCTGTAATGTTCTATGTTCTATGTTCTAACACTTATTGCACTCCTGCCAGCCTGCAGGTGATTACTCCCCCACCATTCGTGTGAGTTCCCGACTGAAATGTGAGAGGGGAAATCATATACTTATCTCTAACTGTGATTTCTACAGTTCAGATGATGGGACATCCTAGTATTTAAAAATAATTTCAAGATTTCCTCTTCCCGTACAGTTTCCCTCGCTGTCGGAGTACTTGTATTCTGCTTTCAAATCTCTGCCTCTGTAAAGGACTGTCTGGAGTTACACACAAGTGACTGTTAGTTGACAGGGCCTCTCCCCACCCCACCCCTCCTGATGAGAAACACAGCCCTGCAGTCTGGTGTTTCAGCAAAGATTGCCACCTCTCCTGTGGGTAAGTGTAGCTTCGTAAAGCTGATCTCATTATCCTGTCACTTTGCTCCACTGGATATCTGCTGATTCAATAGGTTTTGAAGGTTCAAGTTTTACATCAGACACCAGAGCAGATACTGAGACCAGCACTCCCAGTGCGACACTGAGGGGATACTGGACTGTCAGCAGTCTAATCCTTTCAACACAACATTAAACCCTCTCTGACCAATTAGGAGCACGTTAAAGGTTTAGCAGCAGAATTTGAAGAAGGACTGAGCTAATCTCTTCTGATTTCCGAGGTAACGTTTATCCCTCAACCACCGAAAGAGATTGACCTGATCAGCTGGGAGCTTGCTATGCACAAGTGTAGGGATATGGGGGGTAGGGCCTGGGTGGGATTATGTTCGGTGCAGACTCGATGGGCTGAAGGGTCTCTTTCTACACTGTAGCGTTCTACGATCTATGAAGTGGGAGACGATGACCTCGACAATGATGGTTTTGTTGCTAGACTTAATCCAGAAACTCAACTAATACTCTGGGACCAAGGTTTAAATCCTACCACAGCAGGTGGGGAAATTTGAATTCAATAAAAGATATCTGGAATTAAGAATCTATTGATGACTCTGAAACCATTGTCAGAAAAACCCACCTCATTCAATAATGTCCTTTAGGGAAGGAAATCTGCTGCCCTTACCCGGTCTGGCCTACATGTGACTCCAGAGCCACAGCAATATGGTTGACTCTCAGCTGCCTTCGGGGCAGCGAGGGATGGGCAATAAATGCTGGCCAGCCAGCGCCACCCAGGAATGAATTCAAGGAAACATTTCCCTGAATTACAACTTTGAAAGTTTACCCCTGGCTGTGAAGCAATTTGCAGAATCTTTCGGCTGTGAAAATAAAGAATGTTCCCACAGTGTGAACCGATTGATGATGATTTGACAAAGTTCAAATATTGGATTTTCATGGGCCAGGACCAGGAATCTGCTTGTTCAACCAATTCATCAAGAGCTTGTTATCAAACAACTTAGCAAAGATGAGGAATTAGATTCAGAATGCAGCCCACCCCAAATGATAAAAAAATCCAAAGATGTTTTACCAATACATCAAAAGCAAAAGAATAAATATGGATAAGATTGAGCCTCTCAGAGATCTACATTGTAACTTGGTTGATTCAGAAGATGTGGCAAGCATTTCAATGAGTATTTTGTCCCTTCTTCCCTAAGACGAGGGATGATTTTAGACATTCTAGTTAAAGTGGAATGTGAAATATTAGATACAACAGGTACAGTGAGAGGGAGTACTGGAGAGACTGACATTCTCTCCAGTTGTCCATTCTCTCCATTCCCCTTCCAATTCGATTTTCCAGTTTGTTGATGACACCACCGTAATGGGTCGGATCTCAAACAATGATGAGACAGAGTATAAGAATGAGATAGAGAATCTGGTGAACTGGTGGGAAAACAATAATCTCTCCCTCAATGTCAATAAAATGAAGGAGATTGATATCGACTTCAGGAAGCGTAACGGAGAACATGCCCCTGACTACACCAATGTGGATGAAGTAAAAAGGTGGAGAGCTTCAAGTTTTTAAGGGTCCAGATCACCAACAACTTGTCCTGATCTCTTCCTGCCGACACTACAGGTAAGAAAGCCCACCAACACCTCTACTTTCTCAGAAGACTAAGGAAATTTGACATGTCAGCTACGACTCTCACCAGCTTTTACAGATGCACTTTAGAAAGCGTTCTTTCCAGTTGTATCACAGCTCGGTCTGGGCTCCTGCTCTGCCCAAGACCGCAAGGAACTACAAAAGGTTGTGAATGTAGCCCAATCCATCACACAAACCAGCCTTCCATCCATTGACTCTGTCTATACTTCCCGCTGCCTTGGCAAAGCAGCCACCATAATTAAGGACCCCACACACCCCGGACATTCTCTCATCCACCATCTTCCATCGGGAAAAAGATACAGAAGTCTGAGGTCACGCACCAACTGACTCAAGAACAGTTTCTTCCCTGCTGTTGTCAGACTTTTGAATGGACCTATCTCGCATTAAGTTGATCTTTCTCTACACCCTAGCTATGGCTGTAACACTACATTCTGCACTGTCTTGTTTCCTTCCCTATAAACGGAATGTTTTGTCAATATAGCACGCAAGAAACAATATTTTTCACTATGTTAATACATGTGACAATAATAGAACATAGAACATAGAACATAGAACATAGAACATTACAGCGCAGAACAGGCCCTTCGGCCCACGATGTTGCGCGACCAGTTACAAAACAATGACCCACTAGCCTAAACCAATCCCTTTTCATCCATAAACCTATCCACAGATCTTTTAAACGCCCCCAAACTAGGTGCATTTACAACTGCAGCTGGCAGGGCATTCCAGTCCCTCACCACCCTCTGGGTAAAGAACCTACCCCTGACATCTGTCCTATAACTACCCCCCCTTAATTTAAAATCGTGCCCCCTCGTGTTAGCTTTCTCCCATCCTAGGAAAAAGGCTATCACTATCTACCCTGTCTAAACCTCTAATCATCTTATATGTTTCAATGAGATCCCCTCATAGCCGCCTTCTTTCCAGCGAAAACAACCCCAAATCTCTCAATCTCTCCTCATAGGATCTCCCCTCCATACCAGGCAACATCCTGGTAAACCTCCTCTGCACCCTCTCCAAAGCCTCTACATCCTTCCTGTAATGTGGGGACCAGAACTGCACACAAAACTCCAAGTGCGGCCGCACCAGAGATGTGTACAGTTGCATCATGACGCTGCGACTCCTAAATTCAATCCCCCTACCAATAAACGCCAAAACTCCGTATGCCTTCTTAACAACTTTATCTACTTGATTCCCAACTTTCAGGGATCTATGTACACATACACCTAGATCCCTCTGCTCCTCCACACTATTCAAAGTCCTCCCGTTAGCCCTATACTCAACACATCTGTTATTCCTACCGAAATGAATTACCTCACACTTCTCCACATTAAACTCCATTCGCCACCTCTCAGCCCAGCTCTGCAACCTTTCTAAGTCATCCTGCAAACTATGACACCCTTCCTCACAATCTACCACACCTCCGACTTTGGTGTCATCAGCAAACTTACTAATCCACCCAACTATACCCTCATCCAGATCATTAATAAAAATTACAAACAGCAGTGGCCCCAAAACAGATCCCTGAGGCACACCACTTGTAACCGAACTCCATGACGAATAACACAGTGAGCACGTGACTCCTATCTGCTAGCCAATTCCTGATCCAATTACCTAGATCACCCCCAATCCCATACATCTGCATTTTCTGCAGAAGCCTACCATGGTGAACCTTATCAAACGCCTTGCTAAAATCCATATACACCACATCAACTGCCTTACCCCTATCCACCTCTTTGGTCACTTTCTCAAAGAACTCGATAAGGTTAGTAAGGCATGACCTACCCGCTACAAAACCATGCTGACTATCTCTAATCAACTCATTACTTTCCAAATAACTATAAATCCTGTCTCTAATAATCCTTTCCAAAACCTTACCCACCACAGAAGTAAGACTCACCGGTCTATAATTCCCAGGAAGTCCCTTCTCCCCTTCTTAAACAATGGGACAACATTTGCTGTCCTCCAATCTTCTGGTACTATACCAGAGACTAACGACGACCTGAAGATCAGAGCCAGAGGCTCCGCAATCACCCCTCTTGCCTCCCAAAGAATCCTAGGGTAAATCCCATCTGGACCAGGGGACTTATCTATTTTCAATCCCTCTAAAATATCCAGCACATCCCCCGTATCAACTGCAATACTATCTATTTCACACCCCTGCACCCCAGTGTCCTCCTCAGCTACATTCCTGTCCCCTTGCGTGAACACCGAAGAGAAATATTGGTTCAACGTCTCTCCAATCTCCTCCGGTTCCACACACAACTTCCCTCTACTGTCTGTAACTGGCCCTAATCTTGTCCTAACCAACCTTCTGTTCTTGACATACCTGTAAAACGCCTTAGGGTTCTCCTTAATCCTATCAGCCAAAATCATCTCATGCCCTCTTTTGGCCCTTCTTAACTCCCTCTTCAACTCCCTCCTAGCCAATCTAAAACTTTCTAATGCACTACCTGAGCCCTCAAGCCTCATCCGAACATAAGCCTCCTTTTTCTTCCTAACCAACAAATCAACTTTTTTGGTGCACCACGGTTCCCTGGGCCTACCAAATCCTCCTTGCCTGACAGGGATATACTTATCACAGACCCGCAATAGCTGCTCCTTGAAAAATCTCCACATCTCGGATGTTCCAGTCCCTGTAATCTCCCATTCCAACCAATGCTTCCTAATTCTCTCCTAATAGCCTCATAATTACCCTTCCCCCAGCTGAAACTACTGACCCGAGGTTCATGCCTATCCCTTTCCATCACTAAGGTGAACGTAATCGAATGTGATCACTATCCCCAAACTGTACACCAACTTCCAAATCTAGCACCTGGTCTGGCTCATTACCGAGCACCAAATCCAATATAGCCTCACTTCTCGTCGGCCTATCTACATACTGATAAATCAAATCAAATCAAATCAAAGGCATCCCAAAGCTGGATAAGTCATCAGGGTCGGATGGATTGTATCCCTGGCAGTTGAAGGAAGCTAGGGACAAAATAAAGGATGCTCTCATTTTCCAATCCTAATAAGATACTGACAATGTCCAAGAGACTTGGAGGTCTGCAATCGCTGGACCATTATTTAAAATGGGTGCAAGGATAGGCCAAAAAACTACACACTGCTCAGTCTGGCTTCAGTGGTGGAAAATTGTCAGAAACAATTCTGAGAGATAGGATAAAATGTCACTTAGAAAGGCATGGATTAATCAGGAATAGTCAGCATGGTTTTGTTCAGAGAAGATGGCATCTTACTAACTTAAGATAGTTTTCTGAGAAAGTAACAGGGAGGATTGATGAGGGTAGTGCAGAAGATGTTAGAACATAGAACATAGAACGTAGAACAGGCCCTTCGGCCCACGATGTTGCGCCGACCAGTTACAAAAACAATGACCCACTAACCTAAACCAATCCCTTTTCATCCATAAACCTATCTACAGATCTCTTAAACGCCCCCAAACTACATAGCTTTCACTAAGGCATTCAACAAGGTCCCACTTGGCTGACGGGTCAAAAAAAGAGAAATCCCATTGGATACAGGGTAGGTGATTTGTTGGATCCCAAATTGACTCAGTGACATGAAGAAAAGTCAATGATTAATGGATTTTTTAGTGAATGGAAATCAGTTGATACTGAGGAATTGTTATTGCCTCCAGATATATATCAATGGTTTGGTTGAGTGGACAGGGAAGTGGCAAAAGGAATTCAATCATAAAAAGTGTGAGGTTGTGCATTTGGGAGGGAAAACAAGGCAAGAGAATCCTCAATAAATGGAAAGATATTGAGAGGGTGGAGGAAAAGAGAAATCTTGGGAACACATGTTCACAGGCCCTTGAAGGTGACAGGACAGGTGGATAAGGTGGTGAAGAAAGCACGTGGAATGCTTTCCTTTATTGGATAAGATATTGGATACAAAAGCAGGAATGTAACGATGGAACTGTATAAAATGCGGGTGAGGCCTCGCTTCAATTCTGTGTGCAGTTCTGGTTGGCGCGTTACAGGAAGGACTAAATTGCACTGGAGAGAGTGTAGAGATTTCCAAGAATGTTATGGGGCATGAAAATTGCAGCTACGGGGAGAGATTGGATAGGTTAGGATTAAACTTAGAACTAAAGGGCGACCAATTTGAGATATCCAAAATTATGAGAGACTTTGATAGATAAGAAAGACCTTTCTCCCCTAGCTGAGGGGTCAATTAACAGGGGGCCTAGATTTAAGGTGATTGGGAGAAGGATTAGAGGGGCCATGAGGAAAATGTGTTTCACCCAGAGGGTGGTGAGTGTCTGGAATTCACTGCCTGACTAAATGAGGCTGAGGATGAAATGCTCATCTCATTTAAAAGGTTCCTGGATTTGTGACTAAAGTGCTGTTAGCTGTAGGGCTATGGGCCAACTGCTGGAAAGTGGGATTGGGACAAGTTCTGGGCCCAACCAAGGGCAGTGTCAAAGCTGGACAGCCAATCAGAGGCCTTCCAGCTTCGCAGTAAGGTAAATAACCAGGAGGACCCTTCAACAAGAAGGTGCCCCCCTCACCACTTTAAAAACCGGGTAACGCACCAGGCCCCCACTTTGGGGGAGATGGGGGAGGGGTTGCAGTTTAGGGTGAGGTGGGGGAACCCTTAATTGAGTGGCGATTGGTTGTACCCTCATTGCAGTCAGACAAGGAGGCCCTCTAGTCCGGACTGCTGTGCTTTCATCCCGGCCTGTAACGGAGTTCCTGCCTCCTGGAAGTTCACCTGTTCCCAATTGCGTGGGCAGACTGGAGGCAAATGGGAAAATCCCAGATCCCTGAATCTCTGGTTATCTCTGAGTGAGCCTATTGGCACTGCTGGGTAACCTTCCTGACCTCTGAACTCACATCCCCAAATTGACCCTCACTGGGAATAAAGAACAAAGAACAAAGAACAACCCAGCACGGGAAACAGGCCCTTCGGCCCAACGAGCCCGCGCCGCCACATCACCCTACACCTATTCTACCCTGCATATCTATGAATGGAACCCTACTCAGTCAGACTCAGGGAAGAAATAGTGTCAATTTGGTAAAAACCGATTAGCCTGAGAGCACATCTTTGGGTGTGGGAGGAAACCGGAGCGCCCGGAGGAAACCCACGCAACCTTTAGGCCAAACCAAATCATCTACCACCTCCACCCCCCCCCCCCCCCCCCCCCCGCCCCACTCCCCCTCCCACTCCACCACAACTTACCCACCCACAGCCCCTACAACACCCCATCCCACTCCAACCCCACGCCAGCCTCCCTCCAACCCTCCACTGCCACATTCCCACTTGTTCAATCCTTTACTTTGGAGGGGTCTGAAACTTTTGCCCATTAATTGTGCTTTTGTCTCTCCACAAATACTGCCAGACTCACTGATTATTTCTTGCGTCTTTTGTTTTATTTCAATGACTCTAACCTTGCCCTGGTCTAGCACCTTACAACCTCTATAAACTCATCCAAAGCTCCCTGCGTCCAAACTCTTGAACTCCCACTCACTTACTGTCCCCCTGCGGTTGCTGCATCTGCCTTGACTGTGTAGAAGGAGACCCAGATCCCTTCGCACATCCCTAATGGATCATTTAAATAATACTCTTTAGTTCCATTTTTCATCCTTTACATTTAGCCATGTCGTACTGCATCTGCCCACTCACTGAACTTGTCTAAATCATCTTGAAGCCTCCTTCCATCCTCCTCACAACTCACAGCTCCACTTAGCTTTGCGTTGGAAATGTTACATTTGGTTCCTTCATCCTGATCTTTTATATTTATCATGAGCAGCTAGGGTCCGATTCTTGCACTACCCCACTCATCGCTGCCTGCCATTCAGAGAAAGACCCATGTTCTGTCTGGACTGGAGATGGGAGAGGGGTGGGGGGGGTCCCCATTTGACGTCCTCCCACCCGATCAAACCCAGCCACCACCCAACCCCGTCAGACCAGAGGGCATTTAATTCCACCTGATAGCTCCAGGATAATTTAGAGGGCACAATGTTTCAATGACATGTGAGGTAATTAGGATCCTGTTCTCATTTTGAGAATCTCATAAAATTAAACTGCAGCTCACACTGGAAGCATTAATTCGCAAAGCCTCATTGCCAAATGTCAGGAGGCTTAGACAAGGAAATTATTTGCTTGTATTTTCTTTAAACTCTAATAAAACAAGAGTTTAACCTATCAATTTATAAAACAAATTAGTTGAATCACTCGAGACATGAACTCCTTTATGTTCAGAGAATTGAATTTCTGTTGATGAAGCAATAAATTGTCGATGGGAATTAGGACCCAGGGAGAATCTCCCAGCCTCATCTTCTTAATCTTATTTCCTTTAGTAAATAAACATACTAACAACAAATTACTGATACCTGCATAAATACAGGCAGATAGAAGGAGATCTTTCATGGAAAGGTTTGATTATTCCTCAAAAATCTAATTCCGTTGCATAAAGAAATGAATTCTGTCATAACTGGATATGATTAATGTGGCAGTTGTCTTTCTGTCGTTGCCCCATTCTGATTTTTAAGGACATTACTTCACGGTGGATACATTCAGGTGTCATTATGACATTGAAACCTGTATTTTGTTCCAGATGTGCGGCGTATGACTTTATCACTGCCACTTAACAAAAACATCTGTACCACATAAAGGCCAATAAAACAAACTGAGAAAATTGGGTCTATTTTTGCTGGATTTAGGAGACTGAAATGTAACAGATCCTGATGGGATTCGATCGGGTGAACAAAGAACAACTCAGCACAGGAAACCCTGGCCCAACAAGCCCGCGCTGCCCATTTTAACACTCAGTGAGTGCCTCATTCCAATTCTTATTCTACCCATGACTTTTGTCTACGTCTGTTGGACTCCACAATAAAGGGGTGCAAATTTAGAGAATTATATGTGCGCCAGATTAAAGGAGGTCTAATTTAGGGACAATTTGGTACCACCAAACAGCCTAAAAGCACATTTCTGGGGTGGATACTGAGGGATTGCTTCTGTTGATCTGGGAATCTAAGACATGATGGCGCTATCTCAGGATAAAGCGCTTAGGGCCGAGGTGAGAGACATTCCTTTACTCAGAGGGGTTTGAATCTTTGGAATTCTCTCCTCCAGTGGCTTGAGGATGTTCCATCGTTAAATATGTTGTGGATTGTGACAGTGTTCTTTGCTGGAATTTTGTATCCCGACCCAGCGTAGGAATCAGAGCAGGTGAGTGGCGGGAACGTGGAAAAGTCCATGTTGGGATTTTATGGTTCCGGGGTGAGTGAGGCCGGAAAATCCCACCCTGTGTCTCTCAGGGCATGAAGGGATTTGAGGATTGGACAGGGGACAAGATCAGCCATGATAGTATTGAATGACAGATGGTTCGATGGGCTGAATGGTCCATTCCTGCTCTTATTTTTTACGTTCTTGTGTAGATGAAAGACAGTAGCTGTGATTCTCATGAATGGAGGTGGGGTGTGAGGGTGTGGGGGTGTGGGGGTGTGTGGGGGGGGGGGGGGGGGGGGTAATGGCAGGGCGAGCATTTAAATGATATTTTAAATACCATTTAAATGCTATTAGTTGGCCCAGGATTGAATTCTCTGGGCTGCTAGCCTCTCCCACCCCTGCTGGAGTGGAGGGGGACAATCGGGGCTCCCTCAGGGACTTTGGAGGTGAGGGAGGGGGGTGGTGCCCCCTGTGCATGGGCACCCTGGCAGTGCCAAGTCTGCACCTCTTCGCACGGGGCAGCGTGCTGATGTCCTGGGGCACCTTGGCACTGTCGATTCGGCAGGGGGCAGTGCCAAGGGGGTGGGTGCCTGATAGGCAGTGGAGTCTAAGGGGCAATCGGTGGGGGTGGGGGTTCCGCTGCCACTCTGTCATTGGGATCGGACAGGCGAGGAGGGAGGCCAGCGATTGGTGGGGGGGGGGTGGAGAAATCAGCATTGCTGGGGGTGGGGTGGGGGGGCTAACTGTTGGGGCGGAGGGCGTCTGGGGATTGGCACAGTCTGGGATAGGAGAGTGGGTCGGGGTTGGCCCAGGAATCGTCGGAGGCCCGCGATCGGACTGAGGGAGAGGGGAGGGGGGGGTGGTCGGAGGGACAGCATTGTGGGGGTCGCTGGCCAACAATCGGGAGGCTGACAGTGTGGGGACCACTGCACATGTGCCATGACCCGCTGGTTTTAGCCCCCTGGGTGGAAACAGGCCCCGTCGCCCCCCGATTTATAATGAGATTCACACTGGTGGTCTCTGCAGCCCCCCGGGTGTGGGAGATTCTAGTCTGAACTCCCAAAAACAGCGGGAATTACTGCCATTTTTATGCAAATTCAACACTTAGAATTTCCTGGGGAGAATTCTGGCAACTCTGCAATTGGGAATTTCTCTGCTTGGTCCAAACCCAGAACCTGAAGTTTCTTCATTTTTTTATTATTTCTCTTAATTTCAGCTCAAGAACGGCAGAGACTCCTGATCAGTCACTCTACATATGGAATGGCGCCACTCAAGCAAGAAGCTCCGTTGACCTGTTCCAGGGAAGACCAACAACGGAGAGGGTTAGGAGCATCTGCCTTGTCTGCCTCATGTGTCAACACAGAGTCCTTCAGTCAAACTCAGCCAGTTTGTCTCATCCATCTCACTTTAAACTAGGTAGTAACCCCGTCACACATCCTATCAATGAAAGCAGTTCTTAAAAGAAGTCAATGTATTGTTGTAAACTTAACCCAACTCTTCAATATTTCATGTGTGACGAATTTCAACTAATTAAACGTGGTCAACTATATCCTACAAACTGCAAAGGCGTCTTAGAAAACATTTGGCTCTTGGGGGCAATTGGGCAACCTCAGATGGCGATTTACAAAGCATGCTGGGATAATTGGTTAAGCACAGTAAGAAGTCTGACAACATCAGGTTTAAGTCCAACCGATTAGGCGTAGACTAAAATCATGAATAGGTCACTGAGACAATGGGACGGCGGCGCGGGCTCGTTGGGCCGAAGGGCCTGTTTCCCGTGCTGTGTTGTTCTTTGTTCTTTGATTTATTTGATAGTAAACTCACAAGCCTTACTACCAAATAAATCGGTTGGACTTAAACCTGGTGTTGTCAGACTTCTTATTGGGCCTACCCCAGTCCAACGCCGGTGTCTCCACATCTTAATTGGTTAAGTACAGAAAACAGACAGGCTGCAACTTAAAGGGCAGAGATCAGCAGGCTGCAACTCCCGACAGCTGAATACACAGGAAATAGGCCATCTCAAAGACAGTGGACACTCTCTGGTCAAACATACTTGTTTACTAGACAAAGCAGCGGCACGGTAGCACAGTGGTTAGCACTGCTGCTTCACAGCTCCAGGGTCCTGGGTTCGATTCCCGGCTCGGGTCACTGCCTGTGTGGAGTTTGCACATTCTCCTCGTGTCTGCGTGGGTTTCCTCCGGGTGCTCCGGTTTCCTCCCACAGTCCAAAGATGTGCGGGTTAGGTGGATTGGTCATGCTAAAATTGCCCCTTAGTGTCCTGGGATGTGTAGGTTAGAGGGATTAGTGGGTATAATATGTAGGGATATGGGGGTAGGGCCTGGGTGGGATTGTGTTCGGTGCAGACTCGATGGGTCGAAGGGCCTCTTTCTGCACTGTAGGGTTCTATGAAAGGTGAACCTTAACCCCTTAATTGGGAGGGAGATATGTGACCTACGTGCCTCCAGCACCTACAGGTATGGCCATTGGGTACACACCCAGAGACTGATGTGTGGCAGGACCAAATTGGACTCTTATCGATTGATTGATTGGCAAGAATCAGGAGACCATCCAAAAGAGCACGAAACCAATGAGGGATAAAAGGTGCTGGACAACAGAAGCAGCTCTATCTCTCTCTCTCTCCCGCAGTGAATGAACCACAACAATGGTGACCATCACCAGCTCGAGGAGAACCACCCCACCACAGAAGGAAGGAAGACCAGAGCCAGAGTGTCGGACCAGACTACGCTGAGGGTGACCGAGACCAGCACACGGATAAAATCAGCCTGGGTACTTGCCAGACACGCAAAAGTCAAGGTCTCGTATTGGACTTGAATTCTAGTATTCTGTAAGTTAACCCATTGTTGATTGGGTGGGTGATTAATAATGTTGTGTGTGAATAAATATGACTGTACTAACAAGACGTTTACTCGCAATTCTTTATCCACTCTAAGAGTTAAACAGATGTGCGGCAGGCTCAACACTCTCAAAGATTGTGTCGCATTTGAGAGAGAATAACTTCTCGGTCAGGATTCTGGATGTTCAGGTTACATCGAACATAGAACATAGAACATTACAGCACAAACAGGCCCTTCGGCCCTCGAGTTGCGCCGATCACATCAGCCCCACCAATCTATAGACCTATCTATAACCCCCAATCCCATTAAACCCCATATACTCATCCAGAAGTCTTTTAAAAGACCCCAGCGAGTTCGCCTCCACCACCGACGACGGCAGCCGATTCCATTCACTCACCACCCTCTGAGTGAAAAACTTACCCCTAACTTCACCTCTGTACTTTCCTCCCCGCACCTGAAATCTGTGTCCTCTCGTAGCGACCATTTCAACCCGGGGAAATAGCCTCTGAGAGTCCACCCTATCTATTCCTCTCAACATTTTATAAACTTCTATCAGGTCGCCTCTCAACCTTCGCCTCTCCAGGGAAAAGAGTCCCAGCTCCCTCAACCTATCTTCATAAGGCATGCCTCCCAGTCCAGGCAACATCCTTGTAAATCTCCTCTGCACCCTTTCAATAGCTTCTACATCTTTCCTATAGTGAGGCGACCAGAACTGCGCACAGTACTCCAAATGAGGCCTGACGAGGGTCCTGTAAAGTTGCAGCATTACCTCCCGACTCCTAAACTCAATCCCTCGATTAATGAAGGCCAGTACACCATACGCCTTCTTGACCACCTCCTCCACCTGCGAGGCCGATTTAAGAGTCCTGTGAACCCGGACCCCGAGATCCTTCTGCTCTTCAACGCTACTAAGACCCCTGCCCTTAATAGTGTACTCGTTCATCCCGTTGGTTCAATGAAATCTACAGGATGAGACAATACAATACAGACAATCAGGTAATTTAATCATTTGTGAAGAACAGCAGCTAATCTGTGAACAGAAAGATCCAATAATAAGATGTCCAGTCCAAAGATGTGCGGGTTAGGTTCATTGGCTATGCTAAAATTGCCCCTTAGTGTCCTGGGATGTGTAGGTTAGATGGATTAGCAGGTAAATGTGTAGGGATATGGGGATAGGGTCTGGGTGGGATTGTGTTCGGTGCAGACTCGATGGGCTGAAGGGCCTGTTTCTGCACTGTAGGGTTCTATGTAAGATAACCTATATTAGTTATGGTGATGCAAGATGAAGTGTCCAACTACCGTACCTGGAGAATTATCCAGCTCTTATTTCATTAGCACCACAGGATCTTTTAGTAGACACAACTTGGATAGAGACTTGAGACTTGGATAGAGCAGGGTCAGGAATGGATGTTGCAGGTCCCGGGGTACAAATGCTTTAATCGGAGTAGACAAGGAGGTAGAAGGGGGGGTGGGGTAGCATTATTGGTCAAGGACTGTATCTCAGTGTCAGAGAGGAACTTTGATGAGGACTTGTCTGTTGAGGTAGTATGGGCGGAGATTAGAAATAGGAGAGGAGAGGTCACCCTGTTGGGAGTCTTTTATAGACCTCCAAAAAGTTCTAGAGAGGTTGAGGAAAGGATTGCAGAGACGATCCTTGTTAGGAGTGAAAGTAATAGGGTAATTGTTATGGGGGACTTTAACTTTACTCATGTAGATTGGAATTGCTACAGCTCTGGCTCGTTAGAGGGGTCAGTTTTTGTTCAAAGTGTGCAAGAAGGTTTTTTGACTCAGTATGTAGATAGGCCGACGAGAGGTGAGGCTATATTGGATTTGGTGTTCGGTAATGAGCCAGACCAGGTGCTAGACTTGGAAGTTGGTGTACAGTTTGGGGATAGTGATCACAATTCGATTACGTTCACCTTAGTGATGGAAAGGGATAGGCATGAACCTCGGGTCAGTAGTTTCAGCTGGGGGAAGGGTAATTATGAGGCTATTAGGAGAGAATTAGGAAGCATTGGTTGGAATGGGAGATTACAGGGACTGGGAACATCCGAGATGTGGAGATTTTTCAAGGAGCAGCTATTGCGGGTCTGTGATAGGTATATCCCTGTCAGGCAAGGAGGATTTGGTAGGCCCAGGGAACTGTGGTGCACCAAAAAAGTTGATTCGTTGGTTAGGAAGAAAAAGGAGGCTTATGTTCGGATGAGGCTTGAGGGCTCAGGTAGTGCATTAGAAAGTTTTAGATTGGCTAGGAGGGAGTTGAAGAGGGAGTTAAGAAGGGCTAAAAGAGGGCATGAGATGATTTTGGCTGATAGGATTAAGGAGAACCCTAAGGCGTTTTACAGGTATGTCAAGAACAGAAGGTTGGTTAGGACAAGATTAGGGCCAGTTACAGACAGTAGAGGGAAGTTGTGTGTGGAACCGGAGGAGATTGGAGAGGCGTTGAACCAATATTTCTCTTCGGTGTTCACGCAAGGGGACAGGAATGTAGCTGAGGAGGACACTGGGGTGCAGGGGTGTGAAATAGGTAGTATTGCAGTTGATACGGAGGATGTGCTGGATATTTTAGAGGGATTGAAAATAGATAAGTCCCCTGGTCCAGATGGGATTTACCCTAGGATTCTTTGGGAGGCAAGAGGGGTGATTGCGGAGCCTCTGGCTCTGATCTTCAGGTCGTCGTTAGTCTCTGGTATAGTACCAGAAGATTGGAGGACAGCAAATGTTGTCCCATTATTTAAGAAGGGGAGAAGGGACTTCCCTGGGAATTATAGACTGGTGAGTCTTACTTCTGTGGTGGGTAAGGTTTTGGAAAGGATTATTAGAGACAGGATTTATAGTTATTTGGAAAGTAATGAGTTGATTAGAGACAGTCAGCATGGTTTTGTAGCGGGTAGGTCATGCCTTACTAACCTTATCGAGTTCTTTGAGAAAGTGACCAAAGAGGTGGATAGGGGTAAGGCAGTTGATGTGGTGTATATGGATTTTAGCAAGGCGTTTGATAAGGTTCACCATGGTAGGCTTCTGCAGAAAATGCAGATGTATGGGATTGGGGGTGATCTAGGTAATTGGATCAGGAATTGGCTAGCAGATAGGAGACAGAGAGTGGTGGTTGATGGGAAATATTCGTCATGGAGTTTGGTTACAAGTGGTGTGCCTCAGGGATCTGTTTTGGGGCCACTGCTGTTTGTAATTTTTATTAATGATCTGGATGAGGGTATAGTTGGATGGATTAGTAAGTTTGCTGATGACACCAAAGTCGGAGGTGTGGTAGATTGTGAGGAAGGGTGTCATAGTTTGCAGGATGACTTAGAAAGGTTGCAGAGCTGGGCTGAGAGGTGGCGGATGGAGTTTAATGTGGAGAAGTGTGAGGTAATTCATTTCGGTAGGAATAACAGATGTGTTGATTATAGGGCTAACGGGAGGACTTTGAATAGTGTGGAGGAGCGGAGGGATCTAGGTGTATGTGTACATAGATCCCTGAAAGTTGGGAATCAAGTAGATAAGGTTGTTAAGAAGGCATACGGAGTTTTGGCGTTTATTGGTAGGGGGATTGAATTTAGGAGTCGCAGCGTCATGATGCAACTGTACACATCTCTGGTGCGGCCGCACTTGGAGTTTTGTGTGCAGTTCTGGTCCCCACATTACAGGAAGGATGTAGAGGCTTTGGAGAGGGTGCAGAGGAGGTTTACCAGGATGTTGCCTGGTATGGAGGGGAGATCCTATGAGGAGAGATTGAGGGATTTGGAGTTGTTTTCGCTGGAAAGAAGGCGGCTAAGAGGGGATCTCATTGAAACATATAAGATGATTAGAGGTTTAGACAGGGTAGATAGTGATAGCCTTTTTCCTAGGATGGAGAAAGCTAGCACGAGGGAGCACGATTTTAAATTAAGGGGGGGTAGTTATAGGACAGATGTCAGGGGTAGGTTCTTTACCCAGAGGGTGGTGAGGGACTGGAATGCCCTGCCAGCTGCAGTTGTAAATGCACCTAGTTTGGGGGCGTTTAAAAGATCTGTGGATAGGTTTATTGATGAAAAGGGATTGGTTTAGGCTAGTGAGTCATTGTTTTGTAACTGGTCGGCGCAACATCGTGGGCCGAAGGGCCTGTTCTGCGCTGTAATGTTCTATGTTCTATGTTCTATGTTCTATGTTCTACAACAGAAAGGATCTTCGACTCACAACATCTCAAATAGCGCAGCACTGCCCCAGCACTGACCCTCTGACAGCACGACACTCCCTCAACACTGACCCTCTGACGGTGTGGCACTCCCTCAACACTGACCCTCTGACAGTGCGGCACTCCCTCAGTACTGACCCTCTGACAGTGCGGCACTCCCTCAGCACTGACCGTCTGACAGTGCGGCACTCCCTCAACACTGACCCTCTGACAGTGCGGCACTCCCTCAGCACTGACCCTCTGACAGTGCGGCACTCCCTCAGCACTGACCGTCTGACAGTGCGGCACTCCCTCAACACTGACCCTCTGACAGTGCGGCACTCCCTCAGCACTGACCCTCTCACAGTGCGGCACTCCCTCAGTACTGACCCTTTGACGGTGTGGCACTCCCTCAACACTGACCCTCTGACAGTGCGGCACTCCCTCAGCACTGACCCTCTGACAGTGCGGCACTCCCTCAGTACTGACCCTCTGACAGTGCGGCATTCCCTCAGTACTGACCCTCTGACAGTGCGGCATTCCCTCAGCACTGACCCTCTGACAGTGCGGCGCTCCCTCAGTACTGACCCTCTGACAGTGCGGCATTCCCTCAGTACTGACCCTCTGACAGTGTGGCACTCCCTCAGCACTGACCCTCTGACAGTGCGGCGCTCCCTCAGTACTGACCCTCTGACAGTGCGGCATTCCCTCAGTACTGACCCTCTGACAGTGCGGCATTCCCTCAGCACTGACCCTCTGACAGTGCGGCGCTCCCTCAGCACTGACCCTCTGACAGTACAGCACTCCCTCAGCACTGACCCTCTGACAGTGCGGCACTCACTCAGCACTGACCCTCTGACAGTGCGGCACTCCCTCAACACTGACTTCTGACAGTGCGGCACTCCCTCAGTACTGACCCTCTGACAGTGCGGCACTCCCTCAGCACTGACCCTCTGACAGTGCGGCACTCCCTCAGCACTGACCCTCTGACAGTGCGGCACTCCCTCAGCACTGACCCTCTGACAGTGCGGCACTCCCTCAGCACTGACCGTCTGACAGTGCGGCACTCCCTCAGCACTGACCCTCTGACAGTGCGGCACTCCCTCAGCACTGACCCTCTGACAGTGCGGCACTCCCTCAGTACTGACCCTTTGACGGTGTGGCACTCCCTCAACACTGACCCTCTGACAGTGCGGCACTCCCTCAGCACTGACCCTCTGACAGTGCGGCACTCCCTCAGTACTGACCCTCTGATGGTGTGGCACTCCCTCAACACTGACCCTCTGACAGTGCGGCGCTCCCTCAGTACTGACCGTCTGACAGTGCGGCATTCCCTCAGTACTGACCCTCTGACAGTGCGGCATTCCCTCAGCACTGACCCTCTGACAGTGCGGCGCTCCCTCAATACTGACCCTCTGACAGTGCGGCATTCCCTCAGTACTGACCCTCTGACAGTGCGGCACTCACTCAGCACTGACCCTCTGACAGTGCGGTGCTCCCTCAGCACTGACCCTCTGACAATACAGCACTCCCTCAGCACTGACCCTCTGACAGTGCGGCACTCACTCAGCACTGACCCTCTGACAGTGCGGCACTCCCTCAACACTGACCTTCTGACAGTGCGGCACTCCCTCAGTACTGACCCTCTGACAGTGCGGCACTCCCTCAGCACTGACCCTCTGACAGTGCGGCACTCCCTCAGCACTGACCCTCTGACAGTGCGGCACTCCCTCAGCACTGACCCTCTGACAGTGCGGCACTCCCTCAGCACTGACCCTCTGACAGTGCGGCACTCCCTCAGTACTGACCCTCTGACAGTGCGGCGCTCCCTCAGCACTGACCCTCTGACAGTGCGGCGCTCCCTCAGCACTGACCCTCTGACAGTGCGGCACTCCCTCAGTACTGACCCTCTGACAGTGCGGCACTCCCTCAGCACTGACCCTCTGACAGTGCGGCGCTCCCTCAGCACTGACCCTCTGACAGTGCGGCATTCCCTCAGCACTGACCCTCTGACAGTGCGGCACTCCCTCAGCACTGACCCTCTGACAGTGCGGCACTCCCTCAACACTGACCCTCTGACAGTGCGGCACTCCCTCAGCACTGACCCTCTGACAGTGCGGCACTCCCTCAGCACTGAGCCTCTGACAGTGCGGCACTCCCTCAGCACTGAGCCTCTGACAGTGCGGCACTCCCTCAGCACTGACCCTCTGACAGTGCGGCACTCCCTCAGCACTGACCCTCTGACAGTGCGGCACTCCCTCAGCACTGAGCCTCTGACAGTGCGGCACTCCCTCAGCACTGAGCCTCTGACAGTGCGGCACTCCCTCAGCACTGAGCCTCTGACAGTGCGGCACTCCCTCAGCACTGACCCTCTGACAGTGCGGCACTCCCTCAGCACTGACCCTCTGACAGTGCGGCACTCCCTCAGCACTGACCCTCTGACAGTGCGGCGCTCCCTCAGCACTGACCCTCTGACAGTGCGGCACTCCCTCAGCACTGACCCTCTGACAGTGCGGCACTCCCTCAGCACTGACCCTCTGACAGTACGGCACTCCCTCAGTACTGACCCTCTGACAGTGCGGCACTCCCTCAGTACTGACCTTCCGACAGTGCGGCACTCCCTCAGCACTGAGCCTCTGACAGTGCGGCACTCCCTCAGCACTGACCCTCTGACAGTGCGGCGCTCCCTCAGCACTGACCCTCTGACAGTGCGGCACTCCCTCAGCACTGACCCTCTGACAGTGCGGCGCTCCCTCAGCACTGACCCTCTGACAGTGCGGCACTCTCTCAGCACTGACCCTCTGACAGTGCGACACTCCCTCAGCACTGACCCTCTGACAGTGCGGCACTCCCTCAGCACCGACCCTCTGACAGTGCGGCACTCCCTCAGCACTGACCCTCTGACAGTGCGGCACTCCCTCAGCACTGACCCTCTGACAGTGCGGCACTCCCTCAGCACTGACCCTCTGACAGTGCGGCACTCCCTCAGTACTGACCCTCTGACAATACAGTTTATTTGAACATGACATGTGTGTTTATTATGTTTGAGGATTGTGCTTTATGTCACACTGTCACTGTGGACTACCCGCTATAAAGGGCTAATATTGTAAAACATTCACAGTGGGCCAGAGAAATTTGCTACCTGTTTTAAACTCTGGCAGTGGAGAAGAGGTTCGCCGTGTTTCTGAATGGAGGGCTGTGATAAGTGGTGTTCCTCAGGGATCAGTGCTGGGACCTTTGCTGTTTGTAATATATATAAATGATTTGGAGGAAAATGTAGCTGGTTTGATTAGTAAGTTTGTGGATGACACAAATGTTGGTGCATTTGTGGAGAGCGATGAGGACCATCAGCGGATACAGCAGGATATAGATCGGTTGGAGACTTGGGCGGAGAGATGGCAGATGGAGTTTAATCTGGACAAATGTGAGGTAATGCATTTTGGAAGGTCTAATACAGATAGGAAATATACAGTAAATGGCAGAATCCTTAAGAGTATTGATAGCCAGAGGGATCTGGGTGTCAGTAGGTACACAGGTCAAATCCACAAATTTACTAACCCATCCTTCTATCCCCTCATCCAGGTCATTTATAAAAATGACAAACAGCAATAGCCCTAAAACAGATCCCTGCGATACACCACTAGTAACTGGACTCCAGGCTGAATATTTCCCATCAACCGCCACCCTTTATCTTCTTACAGCTAGCCAATTCTTTGATCCAAACTGCTAAATCACCCTCAACCCCATGCCTCCGTCTCTTCTGTAGTAGCTTACCGTGAGGAACTTTATCAAACACTTTACTGAAATCCATATACACCACATCAACTGCTTTACCCTCATCCACCTCTTTGGTCACCTTCTCAAAGAACTCAATAAGGTTTGTGAGGTACAACCTACTCTTCACAAAACTGTTGACTATCCCTAATCAAATTATTCCTTTCTAGATGATTATTCTTATAATCCTTTCCAAAACTTTACCCACAACAGAAGTAAGACTCACTAGTCTATAATTACCAGGGTTGTCTCTACTCCCCTTCTTGAACAAGGGGACAACATTTGCTATCCTCCAGTCTTCTGGTACTATTCCTGTAGACAATGATAATATGAAGATCAAATCCAAAGGCTCTGCAATCTCCTCCCTAGCATCCCAGAGAATCCTAGGGTAAATCCCATCCGGTCCAGGGGACTTATCTATTTTCATACTTTCCAGGAGTAACACCTCCTCCTTATTAACCTCAATCCTGTCTAGTCTAATAGCCTGTATCTCAGTATTCTCCTTGACTACATTGTCTTTTTTCTGTGTGAATACTGATGAAAAATATTCATTTAGTGCCTCTCCTATTTCTTCGGATTCCACGCACAACTTCCCACGACTGTCCTTGACTGGCCCTAATCTTACCCAACATCGTGGGCCGAAGGGCCTGTTCTGCGCTGTAATGTTCTATGTTCTATGTTCTACTCATTCTTCTATTCCTGACATACCTATAGAAAGCTTTAGGATTTTCCTTAACCCTATCTGCCAAAGACTTCTCATGTCCCCCCCTGGCTCTTCTTAGCTCTCTCTTTAGGTCCTTCCTGGCTAACTTGTAACTCTCAAGCACCCTCACTGAGCCTTCACATCCCGTCTTTACATAAGTCTCCTCCTGCCTCTTCACAAGAGATTCCACTTCTTTAGTAAACCACGGTTCCCTCGCTCAACCACTTCCTCCCTGTCTGGCAGGTGATGAATCTTCATGATGAAGGGGTTGGATAGGGTAGAGGTTCTTCCCGCAGATAGCAGAACTAGAGGGCGCAGCCTCAAGATAAGTGGGGGACAGTTTAGAATGGAGTTGAGGAGGAACTTCTGGAATCTCTGGAATTCTCTGCCCGTTTAAGTAGTGGAGGCTAAATATATTTAAGTCACGGGTAGATAGGTTTCTGATAGACAGGGGGATTAAGGGTTATGGGGAGAAAGCGGGAAAGTGGAACTGATCCACTTCAGATCAGCCATGATCTTATTGAATGGAGGGGCAGGCTTGAAGGGCTAGATGGCCTACTCCTGCTCCTATTTCTTATGTCCTTATGTTCAGAACTTTCCTCCAGAGAGTGGTGGAGGCAGAGTGATTGAATAATTTTAAGGAGAATATAATAAGAAGTCTCACAACACCAGATTAAAGTCCAACAGGTTTATTTGGTAGCCCGAGCTTTTGGAGTGCTGCCCCTTCATCAGGTGAGTCAAGCAATTAGTATTTTCAATTAGCATTTCACAATTTAATTCCCAAATTAGCATTTTCAATTAATACACTGAACATCTTATGCATTTCATTTAAAAAATGGCACTTTTGGCAGTGTAGCAAAACCTCAGTACTGCACTGAAGTCTCAATCCAGAGTTCTGAGCTCAAATCTCTAGAGTGAAGCTGACGTTAGTGATGGGGGTGGGGAGGGGGGGGGAGGAGGTGATGGAGGGTTGACTGCTGCCCTGAACTCACTCATTATATGTAAAGGTATGGAAACATATTTAAATTCCCATCGTGCCCATTACTGGCACGAACACGATCGCACTGAAAATCATAACCTGGGAGACGTGCGGGGTGGGGGTTGTGGGGGTGGGGGTTGTGGGGGGGGGGGGCTTGGGGGGTGGGGGGGGGGCAGCCGCCCAGCCTGACCTGCTTTGCTGCTTGAACATTGCTGCTGGCTGGGAGTGTGACCAACTGGACTTTCCATCAAATCACAGTGAGCAATGCCAGCCCAAAGGGAAAATAAGTGAAAACTGGTGGAGGATGACTATCTAACTGGAATCGAACTGGAATAACTGGAGTAACTGGAACAACAAGGAAATCCAAACGGAAATCAGTTAACACCTGATCTGGTCCATCAACCTTGTCTGGGGCAGGTTGTGATTTAATGGGAACAGTTGGATTGTGAACATAGAACACTACAGCACAAACAGACCCCTCGCCCACAAGTTGCGCCGGTCACATCCATACTTACCAATCCATAGAGCTATCTGTAACTTCCAATCTTAGATCCCATATACTCATCCAGAAGTCTTTTAAAAGACCCCAGTGAGTTCGCCTCCACCACTCAGCCGATTCCACTCACTCACTCACCACCCTCTGAGTGAAAAACTTACCCCTGACATCTCCTTTGTACCTACTCCCCAGCACCTTAAACCTGTGTGCTCTTGTAGCGACCATTTGTAAATTGTAAATGCACCTAGTTTGGGGGCGTTTAAGAGATCCGTGGATAGGTTTATGGACGAAAAGGGATTGGTTTAGGTTAGTGGGTCATTGTTTTGTAACTGGTCGGCGCAACATCGTGGGCCGAAGGGCCTGTTCTGCGCTGTAATGTTCTATGTTCTATTTCAGCCCTGGAAAATAGCCCTCTGAGAGTCCACCCTATCTATTCCTCTCAACATCTTATAAACCTCTATCAGGTCGCCTCTCAACCTTCGTCTCTCCAGGGAGAAGAGACCTAGCTCCCTCAACCTATCCTCATACGGTATGCTTCCCAATCCAGGCAACTTCTAAACTTCTGATGTCTGTAGACAATCAGTTTCCAGATTGTATTTCCCCATTTTGTACCAATGGAGTGCTGTCCTTTCTTTTATCATAGAAATCATACAGTGCAGAAAGAGGCCATTCAGCCCATTGAGACTGCACTGACCTTGATTCCACCCAAATCTTATCCCCATGAATTTACCCTAGCGAGTCCCCCTGATATTAGGGGGCAATTTAGCATGACCAATCCACCTAATCCACACATCTTTAGACCACAGGAGGAAATCGGAGCACCCAGCCGAAACCCACGCAGACACAGGGAGAATGTGCAAACTCCACACAGACTGGCCCAAGCCAGGAATCGAACCCAGGACCCTGGAGCTGTGAAGCAGCAGTGCTAACCAGCATGCTACTATGTTTGTGTCGTATCAGGCTAATATTCCCTCATCCTCCTGTATGATCAAGTTGGGCAGGGTTTATAAGCCTTGCCCAGGTACTGGTTATTGAATTTTGCTACAGTTCGGTACAGTTCTCAGATTGTGCACATTCTTTCCTGAGCCTCTACCCAGAGTGACCAACACTCCTGCAATCAATAGGATTCTCCTGGAATTTGCTGTCCTGGGATTTATCATTGCCCCAGATTCTTCCTGGCAGTGACTCACTCAGTAAGAAGTCTGACAACACCAGGTTTAAGTCTAACCTATTTATTTGATAATATACTCACAAGCTTTCGGGTTAGTCCCTTCGCCAGGTGAATGGAGAGTTCTGGCCTCAGACAGAGCATATAAAGCACAGACAGTTTACAGATTACTGATCAGAATGCGAATCCTTACACCTAACCCGCTATTCAAGTCTTAAAGTGGCCAGATATGTGTATGGAAGGAGCATTAAGCCTAGGTTAAAGAGATGTGTATTGCCTCCAGACAGTACAGTAAGTGAGGTTTAGCAAATCAAGGCAAGTCACGGGGGTTACAGATAGTGCGACATGAACCCATGATCCCGGTTGAGGCCGTCCTCATGTGTGCAGAACTTGGCTATCAGTCTCTGCTCAGCGACTCTGCGCTGTCGTGTGTCGTGAAGGCCGCCTCGGAAAATGCTTACCCGAAGGTTGGTGACTCACCCATTCGGAGTCTTAGCCTGAGCCAGGGTCCTGGGAGAAAGGGGATGTAGTGGCGATTTGGGAAACTGCAAGAGAAGGGAACATATTTGATCAAATATGAAAGTGTTTCTCAGCCTCTCTACGTAATGCTTCGATTATTTCAGATGCCTGGAGCGATGGAATAGGAAGATGACTTTTTTGGAAAGTTGGACATGTTTCCTGGAATCTGGTTGTCCAAACCCTTCAAAATTTCCTTCCCTGCCAATCCCTCAGGTTCTCCCTTTCTTTAACATTGCCTCAATTGCGATGACTTTCATTTTTAATTTGTTGTATCTGTGTAGAAATGTGAAATAATTGAAACGTTTTCCACCACAGCATGGAGTGTGAAGTATGGAGCAACATCAGAATGGGTCAAAAACAAGACTTACCATTCAGTGCATCGCCACATTGTCATCGTGCTTTTTAGACCAATATTCAAGCATGCTAAATATTGTGCAGCGGTTTATAATGTGTCTGTCAGTGTACAGCCAATGAATGCAAGCTCATATGAAAGAATAGCATCAAAAAAGCTGCAGAATGGGTTTTTTTTTTTAACGTCACCCATGGGAGAAAAGTGACCTACAAAACAAGTTGTCTTGTTTCTGGGGGAGAAATTGCCAAGCGAGAAATAGCAGCGAGATTTGAACAGTTTGGTGTTCTTTAGAGCATGGGAGTTGACACACGCAATTGAGAGCGCGGTACACTCTGGATAACAATGCAGTACGTCCAAAAAGAGAGCATGGAGGCCACCGGATTAACACATCCTGTGGAGATCAGTTTGAGCAGCATAGTGGATACAGGTAGATACAAACAACAAGCAGTGATAATGGAGGAGAATTTAATGTTTAACACCCGATAATTAAATGTGTCGACAGCTGCGGTGAAATCCTGGATAGGGGAACACCCCATTAACAAAATTGAGTGTTCCTTTGCTAACATTTCTGTAGATCTTCCTAGAACCATAGAACACTACAGCTCAGAAACAGGCCTTTTGGCCCTTCTTGTCTGTGCTGAACCATTTTTTGCCTAGTCCCACTGACCTGCACTTGGACCATATCCCTCCACACCCCATGAATCCGTCCGAATTTTTCTTAAATGTTAAAAGTGACCCTGCATTTATTCGGCAGCTCATTCCACACTCCCACCACTCTCTGTCTGAAGAATCCCCCCCTAATATTCCCTTTAAACTGTTCTCCTTTCACCCTTAACCCATGCCCTTTGGTTGTTTTCCTCCCCTAGCCTCAGTGGAAAAAGCCTGCTTGCATTCACTCTATCTATACCCTCAAAATCTTATACACCTCTATCAAATCTCCCCTCATTCTTCTACGCTCCAGGGAATAAAGTCCTAACCTATTCTATTCAACCTTTCTCTGGTCTGCTTCTGAAATTTCCCCTTGCCTTGCTTCACCACAAGGCACTGAATCATTTGTAGAATATAGTTTTTCTGGTAAACATCATCTGTTATCCCTCCAATAATTATTGGGCCACCATTTGGTGCTGCATTGAATCCAATTGAATCCACTATCAAGGGCAGGAGTCTTAGTAGCGTTGAAGAGCAGAAGGATCTCGGGGTCTGGGTCCACAGGACTCTTAAATCGGCTCGCAGGTGGAGGAGGTGGTCAAGAAGGCGTATGGTGTACTGGCCTTCATTAATCGAGGGATTGAGTTTAGGAGTCGGGAGGTAATGCTGCAACTTTACAGGACCCTTGTCAGGCCTCATTTGGAGTACTGTGCGCAGTTCTGGTCACCTCACTATAGGAAAGACGTAGAAGCTATTGAAAGGGTGCAGAGGAGATTTACAAGGATGTTGCCTGGACTGGGAGGCATGCCTTATGAAGATAGGTTGAGGGAGCTGGGACTCTTTTCCCTAGAGAGGCGAAGGTTGAGAGGCAACCTGATAGAAGTTTATAAAATGTTGAGAGGAATAGATAGGGTGGATTCTCAGAGGCTATTTCCCAGGGCTGAAATGGTCGCTACGAGAGGACACAGGTTTAAGGTGCTGGGAAGCAAGTACAGAGGTGATGTTAGGGGTAAGTTTTTCACTCAGAGGGTGGTGAGTGAATGGAATCGGCTGCCGTCATCGGTGGTGGAGGCGAACTCGCTGGGGTCTTTTAAAAGACTTCTGGATGAGTATATGGGGTTTAATGGGATTGGGGGTTATAGATAGGTCTATAGATTGGTGGGGTTGATGTGATCGGCGCAACTCGAGGGCCGAAGGGCCTGTTTGTGCTGTAATGTTCGATGTTCTATGTTCTAATTACATCTGATTTTAGTTAGACATGACCCTGCATGTTTAGCTTTTTACATTTTTTTGACAAATTGCTGTACACCTCAATTAGCTCACCTCGTAACCTTCTTGTTTGGTAGCAAGCGCCACTAGCTTTCGGAGCTCTGTCCCTTTGTCGGGTGGGTGGGGAGTTTTGATCACAGGCGGGGCATATAGAGACACACATTCAGCTTACGGGGTGCTGATTGGAATGTGAGTCTTTACAGCTAATCAAGTCTTAAAGGTGCCGACGGCGAAAGTGGAGACAGCATTGGGCATAGGTTGGGGGGGTGTGTGTTGTCTCCGGGCGGGGGGGTGGGTGGGGTTTTGCGGCCCCGGGCAGGTCATGGGGTTGCAGGTGGTGTGGCATGAACCCAAGATCTCGGTTGAGGCCGTCCTCATCTGTGTGAAATTTGACTTGTCAGTTTCTGCTCAGCGACTTTGCATTGTCATGTGTCGTGAAGGCCGCCTTGGAGAACTCTTGCCTGAAGATCGGAGGCCGAATGCCCGTGACCGCTGAAGTGTTCGCCAACAGGAAGAGAACGGTCTTGCCTGATGATAGTCGTGCGGTGTTCATTCATCTGGTATCGTAGCGTCTGCATGGTCTCCCCAGTGTACCAGGCCTCAGGACATCCTTTTCTGCAGCGTATCAGGTAGACAACATTGGCTGAATTGCAAGAGTATGTACCGTGTAGCTGGTGGACGGTGTTCTCACGTGAGCTGATGACATCTGTGTCGATGTCGAGGGCAGTTTTTCACACAAAGGGTAGTGGGGATGTGGAATGCACTGCCGAGTAAGGTGGTGGAAGCAGGCACGCTAGGGTTGTTCAAGAGTCACTTGGACAGCCACATGAGCGGTCTACATATAGGGGGATATAGCAGGCCTTACTAAACATTGTAGGCTTGGGATTCAGTTTTAGTCTCAGGGATATAGAGTCTTTTTAATAATGAATTTTTTATCCACAGGCATTTAAGTCCAGCAAGGGGCATGCGTGCGGCAGGTTGTGGTGGGCTGCTCTTGGATATTGCTTCGGGAGTTGCCTCCTGCTTCATGTCGTTGGTGTGCTTAAACTGGACCATCTCGAGGGCATCATGACAGCTCAGAGGCTATCTCTGTTGCTGTGCGGACACATGGATTTGGGCCTGTGTCCGTGGGAGTTTGCGCGTTCTCCCCATGGTTGAGTGGGTTTCCTCCGGGTGCTCCGGTTTCCTCCCACATCCAAAAAATGTGCTTTTAGGCTGATTGGGTAACAAATTGTCCCTATATTGGACCTCCCTGATCCTCACACATTAGGCATAGACTAAAATCATGAATAGGTCACTGACCATGGGACGGCGGCGCGGGCTCGTTGGGCCGAAGGGCCTGTTTCCCGTGCTGTGTTGTTCTTTGTTCTTTGTTCTTCTCTCTAATGAAAATAACCTCAAGTTCCTCAGCCTTTCCTCATAAGACCTTCCCACCAAACCAGGCAACATCCTGGTAAACCTCCTCTGTACCCTTTCCAATGCCTCCACATCTTTCTTATAATGCGGCGACCAGAACTGTACGCAATACTCCAAGTGCAGCCGCACCAGAGTTTTGTACAGTTGTAACATGACCTCTCGGCTCTGAAATTCAATCCCTCTACCAATAAAAGCTAATACACCGTACGCCTTCTTAACAACCTTATCAACCTGCGTGCCAACTTTCAGGGAGCTATGGACATGTGCACCGAGATCTCTCTGCTCATCAACACTACCAAGAGTCCTTCCATTAGCCCTATATTCTGTACTCCTGTTACTCTTACCAAAGTGAATCACTTCACACTTTTCGGTATTAAACTCCATTTGCCACCTCTCAGCCCAGCTCTGTAGCTTATCTCTGTCCCTCTGCAAACTGTAACATCCATCCTCACTGTCTACAACTCCTCCGACTTTGGTGTCATCAGCAAATTTACTAATCCATCCTTCTACACCCTCATCTAGGTCATTTATAAAAATGACAAACAGCAGTGGCCCCAAAACAGATCCCTGAGGTACACCACTTGTAACTGAACTCCAGGTTGAATATTTCCCATCAACCACCATCCTCTGTCTTCTATCAGCTAGCCAATTCCTGATCCAAACTGCTAAATCACCCTCAATCCCATACATCTGCATATTCTGCAGTAGCCTACCATGGTGAATCTTATCAAACGCTTTGCTAAAATCCATATACACCACGTCAACTGCCTTACCCTTATCCACCTCTTTGGTCACTTTCTCAAAAAACTCGATAAGTTTTGTGAGGCACGACCTACCCTTCACAAAACCGTGTTGACTATCCCTAATCAATTTATTTCCCTCTAGATGATTATAAATCCTATCCCTTATAATTCTTTCCAAAACTTTGCCCACAACAGAAGTAAGGCTCACCGGTCTATAATTCCCAGGATGGTCTCTACTCCACTTCTTGAACAAGGGGACAACATTTGCTATCCTCCAGTCTTTTTCTCTTTGTGCTTTTTCTCTTATTTTTTGCTCGACAGACTGGAAGGGCTGATTGTGGACAAGTCCCCAGGACCGGATGGAATGCATCCGAGGGTTCGTGAGGCCCCGCTTTCGCGGTCCGTATTCGTACTGAAAATCAAGATCAAGCGAGCTTTTGCCCTTCTGTCCAAAGATGTGCGGGTTAGGTTCATTGGCTATGCTAAAATTGCCCCTTAGTGTCCTGGGATGTGTAGGTTAGAGGGATTAGCAGGTAAATGTGTAGGGATATGGGGATAGGGTCTGGGTGGGATTGTGTTCGGTGCAGACTCAATGGGCCGAAGGGCCTGTTTCTGCACTGTAGGGTTCTATGGTTCTGCTCCACGGGAGGTTTCCATCCTCCCTGAGCTCACCTTAGGACACCTGCGTTACGGTGTGACAGGTGTACTGCCCCAGTCAAACTCCCCACCTGCCACTGTCCACGGTGCCGGATGATTGGAAAACGGCTAATGTTACGCCGTTGTTTAAGAAGGGTGCCAGGTAAAAGGCGGGGAATTATAGGCCGGTTAGTTTAACGTCTGTGGTAGGTAAAATGTTAGAATCTGTCATTAAGGAGGAAATTGCGAGGCATCTTGAGGGGAATTGCTTGATAGAGCAGACGCAGCACGGTTTCATTAAAGGGACGTCGTGTCTGACAAATTTACTGGAGTTCTATGAGGATGTGTCTAGGGCGGTGGATAGAGGAGAGCCGGTGGATGTGGTCTTTCTGGATTTTCAGAAGACGTTTGACAAGTTACCTCATAAGAGGTTATTGCAGAAGGTCAGGGGACATGGAGTTGGGGGTAGGGTGTTAACTTGGATAGAGGATTGGTTGTCAAATAGGAGGCAGAGAGAAGGGGTCAACGGGTGCTATTCGGATTGGCGGATGGTGACTAGTGGAGTGCCCCAGGGGTCGGTGCTGGGGCCTCAGCTATTTACCATTTATATAGATGATCTGGAGGAGGGAACCGAGTGTAGGGTGTTGAAATTTGCTGATGACACCAAGATTGGGGGAACGGCAAATTGTGCGGAGGGTGTGGAGAGTCTGCAGAAGGATCTAGATAGGCTGGGCGAATGTGCCAGGAAATGGCAAATGGAATTTAATGTTGGCAAGTGTGAGGTGGTCCACTTTGGTAGGAAGAATGGTAGGAAGGACTATTACTTACGGGGCGAAAAACTGCAGCAGGCGACGGTGCAGAGGGACCTCGGTGTCCTTGTGCATGAGTCGCAAAAACCCAGCTTGCAGGTGCAGCAGTTGGTCAGGAAGGCGAATGGGATGCTGGCCTTCATAGCGAGGGGGATTGAATATAAAAGTAGGGAGGTCTTGCTGTGCAGCTGTATAGAACATAGAACATAGAACATTACAGCGCAGAACAGGCCCTTCGGCCCACGATGTTGCGCCGACCAGTTACAAAATAATGACCCACTAGCCTAAACCAATCCCTTTTCATCCATAAACCTATCCACAGATCTCTTAAACGCCCCCAAACTAGGTGCATTTACAACTGCAGCTGGCAGGGCATTCCAGTCCCTCACCACCCTCTGGGTAAAGAACCTACCCCTGACATCTGTCCTATAACTACCCCCCCTTAATTTAAAACCGTGCCCCCTCGTGCTAGCTTTCTCCATCCTAGGAAAAAGGCTATCACTATCTACTCTGTCTAAACCTCTAATCATCTTATATGTTTCAATGAGATCCCCTCTTAGCCTCCTTCTTTCCAGCGAAAACAACCCCAAATCTCTCAGTCTCTCCTCATAGGATCTCCCCTCCATACCAGGCAACATCCTGGTAAACCTCCTCTGCACCCTCTCCAAAGCCTCTACATCCTTCCTGTAATGTGAGGACCAGAACTGCACACAAAACTCCAAGTGTGGCCGCACCAGAGATGTGTACAGTTGCATCATGACGCTGCGACTCCTAAATTCAATCCCCCTACCAACAAACGCCAAGACTCCATATGCCTTCTTAACAACCTTATCTACTTGATTCCCAACATTCAGGGATCTATGTACACATACACCAAGATCCTTCTGCTCCTCCACACTATTCAAAGTCCTCCCGTTAGCCCTATACTCAAAGTATAGGGCATTGGTGAGGCCGCAGCTGGAGTACTGTGTGCAGTTTTGGGCGCTGCACCTGCGCAAAGATATTTTGGCCTTGGAGGGAGTGCAGAGGAGGTTTACTAGGCTGATACCGGAGTTGAGGGGGTTGAGCTATGAGGAGAGGCTGAATAAACTAGGCTTGTACTCGTTAGAGTTTAGAAGAATGAGGGGAGATCTCATTGAGACGTATAAGATGATGAATGGGATGGATAGGATAGAGGTGGAGAGACTCTTCCCGCTCAGAAAAGACAGTAGGACTAGGGGGCACAGCCTCAAGATAAAAGGGGGGCGGTTTAGAACGGAGTTGAGGAGAAACTTCTTCACTCAAAGGGTGGTGAATCTCTGGAATTCTCTGCCCGTTGAAGTGGTGGAGGCTGCCTCGCTAAATATTTTTAAGACGCGGGTTGATGGGTTTTTGATAAGAGAGGGGATTAACGGTTATGAGGAGAGGGCGGGAAAGTAGAACTGAGCCACGACAGATCAGCCATGATCCTATTGAATGGCGGGGCAGGCTCGAAGGGCCAGATGGCCTACTCCTGCTCCTATTTCTTATGTTCTTATGTCTTCTGGCACTGTTCCTGTAGACAATGATGACATGAAGATCAAAGCCAAAGGCTCTGCAATCTCCTCCCTAGCCTCCCAGAGAATTCTAGGATAATTCCCATCCAGCCCAGGGGGCTTATCTATTTTCACACTCTCAAGAATTGCTAACACCTCCTCCTTATGAACCTCAATCCTGTCTAGTCTACAACCCTGTATCTCAGTATCCTCCTCGACTACACTGGATTTCATCGTGAGAGAAGGGGTTGGAGGAGGGTAGGAGATCAGGGATAGGTATCAGGTTCAGGGCTATTCCCTGACCTTCTATTCTTCCCCACTCCCTCCAATCTCCCTCTCTCACAATAAAGTCCATCACATTTCTACACCTCATCAGTTCTGAGGAAGAGTCGTTTTCTCGAAGCATTGGGGGCAGTTCTCCAATCCGGGCTGCGCTAATCTTTCAGCGCAAAGGGCCAGGAGATTTGAGCGACAGTCGATTTGTGCTGGGTGTCTGACCCTCCGTGTGTCTCTGACCCTCCGTGTGTCTCTGAGCCTCCGTGTGTCTCTGACCCTCCGTGTCTCTGACCCTCCGTGTGTCTCTGAGCCTCCGTGTGTCTCTGACCCTCCGTGTCTCTGACCCTCCGTGTGTCTCTGACCCTCCGTGTGTCTCTGACCCTCTGTGTGTCTCTGAGCCTAGGATTTTTGGGCATGGATGGAACCATGCTGAAAATCAGCGTAACGGACATGTGATACACTTACGCACCATGGCATATTATTAATGGGTGTGTGACTAGAATCTCTGCCACTGCTAGCCCCTCACTCCCCCCACCCAGTTGCCCCCACACCTGCCCCCCTCCCTGCGCCCACCCCAGTCTGGTGTGACGTATAAAAATCAGCAGTTGGCGCGGCAACATTGGACAGGAGTAAGGGACTATAAGGTCTAAAGGGACTGTATCCCCTGGAGTGTAGGGTAGTTGGATGGAGGCAGGACCTGGGAATGATCCTTGGAGTGGGGCACTTCCTGGAGAGTTGGAAGTGCTGTCCCCCAGGCCCGGCAATGTAGTCTCTGTGGGTTAGGGTCCTTTACTGAGTGTTGGTGATGCTGCTGTCTGCAGCCATTGGGCTGATCCAGTGTTCCAGCTGTGGGGTGTGGTGAGGGATTGGACTGAGTGCTGGGGTTTTAGCGAGGAGGATAGGGAAATACTCTGCAATGAACGTGAACACATCTCTGATAATTGGGAGTCTATCCTTGCCCCTTGTCCCTGACCTGCAACACATGCCCGGAGGGGAACGCTGTACTTGGACTCACTGCAATGGCTCAGGGGGCGCAATGGTCTCACCCACATACCAACCCGTATGCCCTCCCTGCCAGTTGTGCTCATGATGCCAATGGCAGGCAACCTAACCAGGTGACATGTGCACCACAGATTGTGTTGTGTTATCAGCATCCAGTGTCCAATGCCAGGGTCAGTGTCCTGGCATTGACAGACGATGCGACCGTCTCCCAACATGCCCTTGCTGTGCGAACCTCTTGAGCGGCAGCCCAGAGTTGGGTCGAGCAGCTGGCACCTCATCTCCACTGCATCTAGCAGGTGGGTCTGGTCACTCTCAGGGCACTGGGACCACCTTCCTGTCATGACTGGTGAGTATCCATGATTGCAGCTTATACACAGCTCGAGCTTGTTAAGGGAGTCCAGGTGCAGTCAGTCTGGGCACTCACGGGCCTGTTTGGTAAATTTCCTTGAGTTTAATGCCCAGGCAACCTGGTTTCAATAGAGGGTGAACCACCTCCAAAGGTACAGTGTCCGGGGAGGGTGCAAATCCCAGAGCTCTCATTTAACGAGGGGGAACGCTCACAGACATGGGGTGTGGATGGCAGAACAACACAGTGTGTGGGTGAAGTGTGGGCGAGGGGGAATGGGAGGGTCAGCAATGTCCGGGTCACTGGAGGATTGGGAAGGTCAGGAAGCTAGGAATTCTTTTGGCCGGGGGGGGCGGGGGGTGGAGGGGTTGTGGGGGGGTTGGGGGGGTGGGAGGTGTTGGGTGTTGGGGGGGTGGGGGGGGTTGTGGTGGGGGGTGGGGGAGGTGGGGGGGGTTAGGAGGTTGGGAGGGTGGGCATTGGGGGGTTGGGGGGGTGGGCGTTGGGGGTTTGGAGGGGGTGGGGGGGGTGTTGGGGGGTTGGGGGGGTGGGTGTTGGGAGGCTGGCGGGTGGGGGGATGGTTGGGGGGTTGGGGGTGGGGGGGTGATTGGGGGGTTGGGGGTGGGGGGGTGGGCGTTGGGGGGTTGGAGGGGGTGGGGGGGTTGGGGGGTGGGGGGGGTGGTTGGGGGGTGGGGGGGTGGTTGGGGATTGGGGGCTGGGGGGGGTGTTGGGGGGTGGGGGGGGTGGTTGGGGGGTGGGGAGGGTGTTGGGGGGTGGGGAGGGTGGTTGGGGGGTTGGAGGGGTGGGGGGGGTGTTGGGGGGTTGGGGGGGTGGGGGGGTGGTTGGGGGGTGGGGGGGGGGTTGGGGGGTGGGGAGGGTGTTGGGGGGTGGGGAGGGTGTTGGGGGGTGGTGGGGTGGCTGGGGGGGTGGTTGGGGGGTTGGGGGGTGGGGGGGTGGGGGAGGTGGTTGGGTGGTGGGGGGGTGGGGAGGGTGTTGGGGGGTTGGGGGGTGGGGGGGTGGTTGGGGGGTGGGGAGGGTGTTGGGGGGTTGGGGGGTGGGGGGGTGGTTGGGGATTGGGGGGGTGGGGGGGTGTTGGGGGGTTGGGGGGTGGTTGGGGATTGGGGGGGTGGGGGGGGTGGCTGGGGGGGTGGGGGGGGTGTTGGGGGGTGGGGGGGGTGTTGGGGGGTTGGGGGGGGAGGGTGTTGGGGGGGTGGTTGGGGGGTTGGAGGGGTGGGGGGGGTGTTGGGGGGTTGGGGGGGTGGGGGGGGTGGGGGGGTGGTTGGGGGGTGGGGGGGGTGGTTGGGGGGTGGGGAGGGTGTTGGGGGGTTGGGGGGGGGAGTGGGGGCAGGGAAGGGGGTGAGCAGCCAGCGGTAGCTGTGGCCAGCAATGATTGAGGCTGTCACTGTCCGTGGAGGGGAACGAGAGCCCAGTGGTTTCAATGCTGGGAGGATTAGTGATCTCCCAGAGATGTGTGCATGTGTGGGGACCTCTCAGCACGCTGATTTCAGCCTCTCCAGCGGGAATAGAGCCCAACGCAGCTTTTCAGAGTGATTCACGCTGGGGCACTCTGCAGTGTGCAGTGCGGGAGATTCATTTCAAAAATCCTGCTGGAAAAAAGATGTGATTTAACTCCAGTTTTCACGCAAAATCAACACACAATTTATTTTGGAGATTTGTTTTCGGAGAATCGCTCCATTAACTCTGTTTCTCTCTCCACAGATACTGCCAGGCCTGCTGAATCTATCCAGCTTTTATTTCCCCTTGAACCCTACATTTATTGACCAAGCTTTGTGTTGTCTGTCCTACATCTCCTCATGTGGCTTGGTGCCATGTTTTATAATTCCCCTGTGAAGTGCTGTGGGAGATTTTACCGTGTTACAGTTGTTCTATAAATGCGAGCTGTTATTGATATTAACAGCGCAAAGGGAAATGTAAGTGAGAATGAGTGAATTCAGTGACAAAATGAGGCACAGAGAGGAATAAAAAGAAGGAAAGGCAAACGGGGAAGAAAGGAGGTTGAAGGAGAAAGGATGGAAAAGTAAAATATAGAATTAATAACTCGATGTTGAGTCACGGCTGGGATTTTCCAGCTCTGTGCAGATCAAATAAACCTGTTGGACTTTAACCTGGTGTTGTGAGACTTCTTACTGTGTTTACCCCAGTCCAACGCCGGCATCTCCACATCGCGGCACCAGTAACATCCACTGGTTAGTGGGAGCAAGAGGAAGTTCCATTAGTTCCATTGAGGTATGAGGTTGTTCATTAACCCTTCTCTACATTGATAGCAAATAACAGAGCAGTTAATTGGCAGTTATTAACATGTTTGGAGTAATTACTTACTTGGGTTACAATAGTCATTGCTTCAGGTAATGTCAAAGTCCCCTTTGTATCTGTAGCATCGTAAGAAGCCTTACAACACCAGGTTAAAGTCCAATAGGTTTATTTGCAACCACGAGCTTTCAGAGCACTGCTCCTTCATCAGGTGACTCCAGCAACCTGCTGTTGTGAGACTGTATCACCGTCACACCATCCAGCCTGTTCAGGGAGGCAGCCGGATGCCATTTTCATGGAACTAATGATGGAATAACACAAGGCAGTTAATAATGTGTGGATATTGGAGTGTAATCATTCCTATTCCCCTTGTCTAAATCGGCCGCACTTGGAGTTTTGTGTGCAGTTCTGGTCCCCACATTACAGGAAGGATGTAGAGGCTTTGGAGAGGGTGCAGAGGAGGTTTACCAGGATGTTGCCTGGTATGGAGGGGAGATCCTATTTACACTATTAAGGGCAGGGGTCTTACACTATTAAGGGCAGGGGTCTTAGTAGCGTTGAAGAGCAGAAGGATCTCGGGGTCCGGGTCCACAGGACTCTTAAATCGGCCTCGCAGGTGGAGGAGGTGGTCAAGAAGGCGTATGGTGTACTGGCCTTCATTAATCGAGGGATTGAGTTTAGGAGTCGGGAGGTAATGCTGCAACTTTACAGGACCCTCGTCAGGCCTCATTTGGAGTACTGTGCGCAGTTCTGGTCGCCTCACTATAGGAAAGACGTAGAAGCTATTGAAAGGGTGCAGAGGAGATTTACAAGGATGTTGCCTGGACTGGGAGGCATGCCTTATGAAGATAGGTTGAGGGAGCTGGGACTCTTTTCCCTGGAGAGGCGAAGGTTGAGAGGCGACCTGATAGAAGTTTATAAAATGTTGAGAGGAATAGATAGGGTGGACTCTCAGAGGCTATTTCCCCGGGTTGAAATGGTCGCTACGAGAGGACACAGATTTAAGGTGCGGGGAGGGAAGTACAGAGGTGATGTTAGGGGTAAGTTTTTCACTCAGAGGGTAGTGAGTGATTGGAATCGGCTGCCGTCGTCGGTGGTGGAGGCGAACTCGCTGGGGTCTTTTAAAAGACTTCTGGATGAGTATATGGGGTTTAATGGGATTGGGGGTTATAGATAGGTCTATAGATTGGTGGGGTTGATGCGATCGGCGCAACTCGAGGGCCGAAGGGCCTGTTTGTGCTGTAATGTTCTATGTTCTATGTTCTATCCTATGAACATAGAACATAGAACATAGAACATTACAGCACAGAACAGGCCCTTCGGCCCACGATGTTGCGCCGACCAGTTACAAAACAATGACCCACTAGCCTAAACCAATCCCTTTTCATCCATAAACCTATCCACAGATCTCTTAAACGCCCCCAAACTAGGTGCATTTACAACTGCATCTGGCAGGGCATTCCAGTCCCTCACCACCCTCTGGGTAAAGAACCTACCCCTGACATCTGTCCTATAACTACCCCCTCTTAATTTAAAATCGTGCCCCCTCGTGCTAGCTTTCTCCATCCTAGGAAAAAGGCTATCACTATCTACCCTGTCTAAACCTCTAATCATCTTATATGTTTCAATGAGATCCCCTCTTAGCCGCCTTCTTTCCAGCGAAAACAACCCCAAATCTCTCAGTCAAAGGAGGAGAGACTGAGGGATTTGGGGTTGTTTTCATTGGAAAGAAGGCGGCTAAGAGGGGATCTTATTGAAACATATAAGATGATTAGAGGTTTAGATAGGGTGGACAGTGATAGCCTTTTTCCTCGGATGGAGAAAGCTAGCACGAGGGGGCACAACTTTAAATTAACAGGACGGATGTCAGGGGTAGGTTCTTTACCCAGAGGGTGGTGAGGGACTGGAATGCCCTGCCAGCTGCAGTTGTAAATGCGCCTAGTTTGGGGGCGTTTAAGAGATTTGTAATTAGGTTTATGGACGAAAAGGGATTGGTTTAGGTTAGTGGGTCATTGTTTTTGTAACTGGTCGGCGCAACATCGTGGACCGAAGGGCCTGTTCTGTGCTGTAATGTTTTATGTTCTATGTTCTATTTGCCAGAGGAGGTGATTTGCCTCATCAACAGCAAATGAAGACCCATTGTCTCCGATGTGAACTCAGCCAGTGACAGTTAGCTTTAGCTGGATGAGTGAGTGGGTGAGGACCTGGCAGATGGAGTATAACGTTAGCAAATGTGAGGTTATCCACTTTGGTAAAAATAATAGTAGGAGGGATTATTATTTAAAAGGCGAAAAGCTGCAGCAGGCTACGGTGCAGAGGGACCTGGGGGTCCTTGTGCACGAGTCGCAAAAACCCAGTCTGCAGGTGCAGCAGGTGGTCAGGAAGGCGAATGGGATGCTGGCCTTCATAGCGAAGGGGATTGAATATAAAAGTAGGGAGGTCTTGCTGCAGCTGTATAGGGCATTGGTGAGGCCGCAGCTGGAGTACTGTGTGCAGCTTTGGTCCCCTTATTTGCGAAAGGGTATATTGGCCTTGGAGGGAGTGCAGAGGAGGCTTACTAGGCTGATACCGGAGATGAGGGGGTTAGCCTATGAGGAGAGATTGAATAGACTGGGTCTGTACTGGTTAGAGTTTAGAAGGCTGAGGGGGGATCTTATAGAGACGTATAAGATAATGAAGGGGCTAGACAAGGTAGAGGTAGAGAGATTCTTCCTGCTTAGAAAGGATAGCAGAACTAGAGGGCACAGCCTCAAAATAAGAGGGGGGGCAGTTTAGATCAGAGTTGAGGAGGAACTTCTTCACTCAAAGGGTGGTGAATCTCTGAAATTCTCTGCCCGTTGAAGTGGTGGAGGCTGCCTCGCTAAATATATTTAAGTCACGGGTAGATAGGTTTCTGATAGACAAGGGAATTAAGGGTTATGGGGAGAAAGTGGGAAAGTGGAACTGAGCCACGACAGATCAGCCATGATCTTATTGAATGGCGGGGCAGGCTCGAAGGGCTAGATGGCCTTCTCCTGCTCCTATTTCTTATGTTCTTAAACATAATCCTAATCTCAAACTATCCCATCGCCCCCTCATACCCTGCCCCCCCACCTCTGACCCCTGCTTTAAGATACCACTTAAAATCTGCTCGGTCACATCCATCCACCTCCATGTCTCCGACTGTGGCTCAGTGTCAAGTTGCGCTGGATGTTGCGCCCGTGGTATTTTGGGAACACTTCTGGGGTCTGCATCAGAAGGCTGCGAGGTCAAGACATGCTCCAGAAATTTAAATAAAATCTTGGCTGACATTTGAGGACTGAGAGAGCTGTGCTCTGTCAGAGAAACTGCCTAATCCTCCCATCCCATGCAGAGTTCCCCCACTTATGGAAGGTTTTATGCCAGTCATCCTGTAATTGTCCTCTATCTCACCAGGCTGCAGACAGAATGGGTGATTAAGCACAGAAAGTGCTGCTCTTTTAGCTTTTCCTTGATCCTCAATTTAACAAGACATTGCGCACAGCAAGAGGACCGTTTCAATGGAGCTACAACTCTGCCAGGTCTAATAAATGTAAATTTGATGTACCTGGTTTCTCAGGGGTGTACATTTTCTTTAATACTTTAATAAAAAATGATATTAAAATAATTAGGGGGTTGATTCCCTTGTGAAACCTGTCCTGAAAAGCTCCAATCAGTAATATTCCACCCACACTAAGTAATTAAAGCAGCGGATCCCAGTAAACCGCCGGGAATTTCCAACTTCCAAATTAGAATATTTTAGATTAAATTTGAAATGGAGTTGGGGTGGAGGGTGGGGGTGCAGGTGCTGGTGGAAATTCATCTATTTTAAACAAATTAATGGTGCATTGTGTCACATTTTCCCATCAGTTCATTGTGATGAAAGAATATATTATTAAAACCCTCTTAATATAAAACTATTAACCTTTACACTGCAGAAATCTGATTGAATACAAAGTAGAAATTTACCAAAAACCAAATGAAGAATCAATCAGATTATTACTCGAGCTCAGTAATTAATACACCAACCCATCTAAAGTTTGATTAGAGTAGACTTACACAGTAATTTTTATATTCATTTAGCACAATTATTGATTAAAATATTGTTCTTGGAGTTTCCACTCGATTGCATTGTTCTTTTATTTGAAATCAACCAAACCAGCCCAAGCGATCAGTGAACTTGAAGCATAAGAACATAAGAACATAAGAAATAGGAGCAGGAGTAGGCCATCTGGCCCTTCGAGCCTGCCCCGCCATTCAATAAGATCATGGCTGATCTGTCGTGACTCAGCTCCACCTTCCCGCCCTCTCCCCATAACCCTTAATCCCTTCTCTTATCAAAAACCCATCAACCCGTTTCTTAAAAATATTTAGCGAGGCAGCCTCCACCACTTCAACGGGCAGAGAATTCCAGAGATTCACCACCCTTTGAGTGAAGAAGTTCCTCCTCAACTCTGTTCTAAACCGCCCCCCCTTTATCTTGAGGCTGTGCCCCCTAGTCCTACTGTCTTTTTTGAGCGGGAACAGTCTCTCCACCTCTATCCTATCCATCCCATTCATCATCTTATACGTCTCAGTGAGATCTCCCCTCATTCTTCTAAACTCTAACGAGTACAAGCCTAGTTTATTCAGCCTCTCCTCATAGCTCAATCCCCTCAACTCCGGTATCAGCCGAGTAAACCTCCTCTGCACTCCCTCCAGGGCCAAAACATCCTTGCGCAGGTGCGGCGCCCAAAACTGCACACAGTACTCCAGCTGCGGCCTCACCAATGCCCTATACAGCTGCAGCAAGACCTCCCTACTTTTATATTCAATCCCCTTCGCTATGAAGGCCAGCATCCCATTCGCCTTCCTGACCACCTGCTGCACCAGCAAGCTGGGTTTTTGCGAGCATGAATTAGTAATATTAGTTTTCCACCCACATTAAGTAATTAAGATGCCAGCGTTGGACGGGGGTACATAAGAACATAAGAAATAGGAGCAGGAGTAGGCCATCTAGCCCCTCGAGCCTGCCCCGCCATTCAATAAGATCATAGCTGATCTGAAGTGGATCAGTTCCACTTTCCCACTTTCTCCCCATAACCCTTAATTCCCCTGTCTATCAGAAACCTATCTACCCGTGACTTAAATATATTTAGCGAGGTAGCCTCCACCATTTCAACGGCCAGAGATTCACCACCCTTTGAGTGAAGAAGTTTCTCCTCAACTCCGTTCTAAACTGCCCCCTCCCTTATCTTGAGGCTGTGCCCTCTAGTCATAGAACATAGAACATAGAACATTACAGCACAAACAGGCCCTTCGGCCCTCGAGTTGCGCCGATCGCATCAACCCCACCAATCTATAGACCTATCTATAACCCCCAATCCCATTAAACCCCATATACTCATCCAGAAGTCTTTTAAAAGACCCCAGCGAGTTCGCCTCCACCACCGACGACGGCAGCCGATTCCAATCACTCACTACCCTCTGAGTGAAAAACTTACCCCTAACATCACCTCTGTACTTCCCTCCCCGCACCTTAAATCTGTGTCCTCTCGTAGCGACCATTTCAACCCGGGGAAATAGCCTCTGAGAGTCCACCCTATCTATTCCTCTCAACATTTTATAAACTTCTATCAGGTCGCCTCTCAACCTTCGCCTCTCCAGGGAAAAGAGTCCCAGCTCCCTCAACCTATCTTCATAAGGCATGCCTCCCAGTCCAGGCAACATCCTTGTAAATCTCCTCTGCACCCTTTCAATAGCTTCTACATCTTTCCTATAGTGAGGCGACCAGAACTGCGCACAGTACTCCAAATGAGGCCTGACGAGGGTCCTGTAAAGTTGCAGCATTACCTCCCGACTCCTAAACTCAATCCCTCGATTAATGAAGGCCAGTACACCATACGCCTTCTTGACCACCTCCTCCACCTGCGAGGCCGATTTAAGAGTCCTGTGAACCCGGACCCCGAGATCCTTCTGCTCTTCAACGCTACTAAGACCCCTGCCCTTAATAGTGTAATAGTTAATATTAATAGTTAATATTAAACTTAATAGTTAATATTAAACTTAATAGTTAATAGTCCTGCTGTCCTTTCTGAGTGGGAAGAATCTCTCTACCTCTACCCTATCCATCCCCTTCATTATCTTATACGTCTCTATAAGATCCCCCCTCATCCTTCTAAACTCCAACGAGTACAGACCCAGTCTATTTAGTCTCTCTTCATAGTCCAACCCCCTCATCTCCGGTATCATCTCCGGGCAAACACAGTAAGATGTCTCACAACACCAGGTTAAAGTCCAACAGGTTTACGTGGACTCATGAGCTCTCAGACATCCATCTTGGTGTCAAATTTACTAATCATGCCTCCTATATTTCATCCAAATCATTAATGTAATTGACAAATAATAATGGACCCAGCACTGATCCCTGAGTTACACCACTGTTAAGAACTCTCACAACACCAGGTTAGAGTCCAACCAGTTTATTTGATAGTAAAACCACAAGCTTTCAGAAACACTGTTCCTTTGTCAGGTGTGTGGAAGGTTCTGATCAGAGAAGGGAATATAAAATCACACACAGTTTACAGAATAGCACAGTGGTTAGCACTGCTGCTTCACAGCTCCAGGGTCCTGGGTTCGATTCCCGGCTCAGGTCACTGTCTGTGTGGAGTTTGCACGTTCTCCTCGTGTCTGCGTGGGTTTTCTCCGGGTGCTCCGGTTTCCTCCCACAGTCCAAAGATGTGCGGGTTAGGTTCATTGGCTATGCTAAAATTGCCCCTTAGTGTCCTGGGATGTGTAGGTTAGAGGGATTAGCAGGTAAATGTGTAGGGATATGGGGATAGGGTCTGGGTGGGATTGTGTTCGGTGCAGACTCGATGGGCCGAAGGGCCTGTTTCTGCACTGTAGGGTTCTATGGTACTGATTAGAATGCAAGTCTGATCAGAACTTTCCACAGACCTGACGAAGAAACACCGTTTCCAAAGCTTGTGGGTTTATTATCAAATAAACTGGTTGGACTTTAACCTGGTGTTGTGAGACTTCTTACTGTGTTTACCCCAGTTCAATGCCGGCATCTCCACATCATGCACACCACTGGTCACAGGCCCCCAGCTTGAAAAACAACCCTCTACAACCACCCTCTGTTTTCCATCATCAAGCCAATTTTGTATCCAATTGGCTACCTCAGCCTGGATCCCGCAACAACTTACTAGGCAGTACCTTGTCAGAGGCCTTGCTACATTCCAAATGAGCATTGCCCTCATTTACTTTTATTGTTACCCTTTCAAAAAACTCAATCAAGTTTGTGAGACATGATTTTCCACTCATAAAGCAATGCCCACTGCCCCTAATCTGTCCTTGCCTCTCTAAATGCCTGTATATCCTATCTCTCAGAATACCTTCTAACAACTTACCCACTACAGATGTGACACTCACCAGCATGTCGTTTCCAGAATTTTCTCTGCAGCCCCTCTTAAAAAAGGCACAATTTTTGCCACTTCCAATCTTCAGACACCTCACCTCTGGTTGTCAATGATTCAAATATCTCTGCTAGGGGACCCCCAATTTCCTCCCTAGCCTCCCACAATGCCCTGGGACACACTTCATCGGGCCTCGAAGGATTCATCTACCTTGACGTGCTTTAAGATTTCCAGTACCTCATTCTCTAAAACATGCACTCTCCTCAAGACATCATTATAGAACATAGAACATAGAACATTACAGCGCAGAACAGGCCCTTTGGCCCACAATGTTGCGCCGACCAGTTACAAAACAATGACCCACTAGCCTAAACCAATCCCTTTTCGTCCATAAACCTATCCACAGATCTCTTAAACACCCCCAAACTAGGCGCATTTACAACTGCAGCTGGCAGGGCATTCCAGTCCCTCACCACCCTCTGGGTAAAGAACCTACCCCTGACATCTGTCCTATAACTACCCCCCCTTAATTTAAAGTCGTGCCCCCTCGTGCTAGCTTTCTCCATCCTAGGAAAAAGGCTATCACTATCTACCCTGTCTAAACCTCTAATCATCTTATATGTTTCAATGAGGTCCCCTCTTAGCCGCCTTCTTTCCAGCGAAAACAACCCCAAATCTCTCATCTCTCCTCATAGGATCTCCCCTCCATACCAGGCAACATCCTGGTAAACCTCCTCTGCACCCTCTCCAAAGCCTCCACATCCTTCCTGTAATGTGGGGACCAGAACTGCACACAAAACTCCAAATGTGGCCGCACCAGAGTTGTGTACAGTTGCATCATGACGCTGCGACTCCTAAATTCAATCCCCCTACCAATAAACGCCAAGACACCGTATGCCTTCTTAACAACCTTATCTACTTGATTCCCAACTTTCAGGGATCTATGTACACATACACCTAGATCCCTCTGCTCCTCCACACTATTCAAAGTCCTCCCGTTAGCCCTATACTCAACACATCTGTTATTCCTACCGAAATGAATTACCTCATTTATTTATTTATTTCCCCAAGTTCTCTAACATCCATGCCTTTCTCAACAGTAAATACTGATGAGAAATATTCATTTAGGATCTCACCCATCTCTTGTGGATCTGCACATAGCTGATTTTGTTGATCATTAAGACGTCCCACTCTCTCCCTTGTTGCTATTTTGACCTTTATGTATTTGTAGAATCTCTTTGTATTCTCCTTTGCCTTTTCTGCCAAAGTAATCTTGTGTCTCTTTTTTGTCCTCCTGAGTTTGCTCTTTAATCTACTCTGACACCCTCTATACTCTTCTAGGGATCCACTTGATCCCAGCTCCTTATGCATGTCATATGCCTCCTTCTTCTTCCTCACCAGGGCCTCAATATCCTGAGTCATCCAGGATCCCTACTTCTACCAGCCTTGCCCTTCACTCGAAAAGCAGTGTGCTCGGCCTGAATCCAGGTTAAAACACTTTCGAAAGGATCCCACTTATGAGCCATCCTTTGCCTGCCAGCAGACCCCCCTAATCAACTTTTGAAAGTTCCTAATACCATTAAACCAATATTGTGACTGGATTAGTAATTCAGAGGCCCAGGCTATGATCTGGGGACCCCCAGGTTAGATGGTGAAGTCTGAATTCAATTAAAAAGAAATCTGGAATTCCACTGTTGATTATTGTAAAAACCCATCTGGTTCACTCATATCATTTTGGGGAGGAAATCTGCCATCCTTATCTGGTCTGGCCTACATGTGACACTCAAATGCCCTCTGGAATGTAGGGATGGGCAATAAATGGTGGCCCATCTTTCCCTAGAAGCCTAGAAGGTTCATTCTGCTCTATTCTTTGTGATTTTGCCCTTAATTCAATTCTCAGCTCAAAAGGAAACTGAATGTTGACATTTACTTAAATGTCCAGCGAGAACATAGAGTCATTGCTGCCTGAATAAATTGTATTTCTTGGCTAAATACTATTGGAGTAAAAGTTTGGACGTTGAGTTCTTGCAGAAGTTTCTTGCCCTGAAAGACCAAGGTTTCTACAGTAATTTATATCTCCTGTACACACCCTGTCTCCTGGGTCAGGGGTCACCGTAGATCCACAGCAGCCTCTCCCTTAATAACAACAAACCAGCTCTTGCTGGCAAATTTTCAGTAGTGCCGGAGGGACCCACCATTACAGCCCTCGCATGAACTCCCAGCTGAACAATGCTTCCAATTTAAAATGCCCATCCTTATTTTCAAGTCCCTCCAAGGCCTCACCTCTCCTTCTGCCTGTAATCTCCTCCAGCCCTCCGAGATCTCTCCAATTCAGACCGCGTGCACATCCCCCAGTTTCCTTCATTTAACACAGGAACATAGAAATCTAGAAGATAGGAGCAGGAGGAGGCCATTCAGGCCTTCCAGCCTGCTCTGCCATTCATTACGATCATGGCTGATCATCCAACTCAATAGTCCAATCCTGCTTTCTCCCCATAACCTTTGATCCCATTTGCCCCAAGTGCTAAATCTAGCCGCCTCTTGAATACATTCAATGTTTTTGGCAGCAACTATTTCCTGTGGTAATGAATTCCATAGGCTCTCCACTCTTCATGTGAAGAAATGTCTCCTCATCTCTGGTCTACCCTGAACCCTCAGACTGTGACCCCCCTGGTTCTGGACTCCCCCCACTATTGGAAACATCCTCCCTGCATCTACCCTGTCTAGTCCTGTTAGAATTTTGTATGTCTCTATGAGATCCCACCTCATTTGTTTGAACTCTAGCAAAAGCAATCCTAACTCAGTCAATCTCTCCTCATACATCAGTCCCTCCAACCCTGGAATCAGCCTGGTAAACCTTCGCTCCACTTCCTTGAGAACAAGAATATCCTTCCTCAGGAAAGGAGATCCAAACTGCACACAATACTCTAGATATTGCTTCACCCAGGATTGTATAAATGCAACAACACATCCCGTCTCCTGTACTCAAAATCCCTCGCAATGAAGGCTAACATACCATTTGCCCTCTTTACCTCCTGCTGCACCTGCACGCTTACTTTCAGCAACTGGTGCACAAGGACACCCAGATCCCTCTGCACACTCCCCTCTCCCAAATCCCTTCATTTGGCCAATGGCGGCCTTGCCTTCAGCTGCCAAAGGCCTGAACTCTGGAATCCCCTCCCTAAACCTCTCAGTGTCTCTGCCTGTCTTCCCTGTTTGTACGTCTTAATGTCTCCTTGCATGGCTCTTCCCGTCAAGAGGCTCAGAATGTTTTACTATTCCAAAGGCACAAAACAAATTATTGGACTTATTCTTTGCACATACTGAGGTGATCTCTCCACAAAAACTCACAGGGGTTTGGATAATTCCTTGTGCTTCTAGAAGTGGCAATTTAACACTGCCGCGAGAGAGACACTGATAAAAGCAGCGACAGAAGCAGTTGAGGTAATTTGTGGAACATCGGCCATAATCAAATTTGGCATTTTCTACAGTGTCAGCACTCTTGAGACCAAAGAATGTCAACAGAACAACCTCAGCATATAGTTCCAGTCACACCGCTGCTTAGAACAGTGCATTGCCTCTGTAATAAAGCCATGTTGGTTTTATTTAACACATGCTGTGTTGGTGTTGATATCAGAATAAACATCTGATACCTGCAGGAGACACAGGGAGCATTAATTAACAACGTTAATTGTAGCTATTCATTATTATTAACAACGTGTTCCAAATAGTAAACAAAAAACAATTAGCATCACGTACAGGGTATTCAGAGAAAACTGACTTATTAACTCAGTTTTCTATGATTCTATAATTATAGAATCATTGACCAACACATCATGGACTGATGCCATTTGGCCCATCGGGTCTATGCCAGCTCTTTCAACGTGAACTTCAGTTCAGTATTTACCCGATTCAGTTTTAGAGGCTGATGTGGGACCATGGTGGATTTTCCTGCAATGGAGGCAGTCCCCCAGTGACCACCAGCTTCCAGTCCCGCTGAAACCTTGGACGTTTTGCATGGCTAGGGAACTCACTGAGGGGGTCCACTTCGGTGGCACTGGAAGATCCCACACTTGATCTGTATTGGGCAGTGTATTCCAAATCCGAAACACTCACTGTGTAAAAACACTTTTCTCGTGGTCCCTTTGCTAACATTGTTAGAATGTAACCGATGATAACATTGGACCTGTTGTCGTGCGACCAATGGTAACAAGCTGTAAGGGTCAGCTGACCCAATAAACTATGTGACCAATGACAAAATGATGTGGTGGTCAGCTGACTCAGTATAATTGTTGGTACTGTTAAATTGCTTGGAGTGGCCCAGGGTGAGGCTTTAAGTGTTGGAGTAATGATGTTTTTTTATTAATCCTTTTTCTTTGATTTACAAATTGGAGTAAGTTATGTTTTATTTTGTTGCCTATATCTGCTGGATGAACAAACATTTGTTGACATTTCTCTTTTTATTTACTCTCTCTGTACTCCTCAAATTGCAAATAACCTTTTCCCTTTGGAAGGCATTCCCAGTTCCACCAGCCCATCTGTGTAACTGTCACCTCTAACCCCTGGAGCAATCTTGGTAAATACTTTCTGTCCTCTCTCCAAAACTTTCCCCAAGTTTCCTGAAGTATGGTGCTCTGAAAAGAGCAAAGAACAAAGGACAAAGAACAATCCAGCACGGGAAACAGGCCCTTCGGCCCAACGAGCCTGCGCCGCCATCTTAACAAAGCATTTTCCTACACCTACCTTGCCCCGTGTGTATGCGAATGGTACCCCTAATGTAAAAAGTCTGACAACACCAGGTTTAAGTCCAACCGATTTATTTGATCGTAAACTCACAAGCTTTCGGGGTTTCCCTCTTCATCAGGTGAATGAAGAGTTCTGGCCTCAGACAGAGCATATAAAGCACAGACAGTTTACAGATTACTGATTAGAATGCAAATCTTTACACCTAACCTGCTGTTCAAGCCTTAAAGTGGCTGATAATGTGAGTGGAAGGAGCACTGATCACAGTTTAAAGAGATGTGTATTGTCTCCAGACAGTACAGTAAGTGAGGTTTTGCAAACCCAGGCAAGTCACGGGGTTACAGATAGTGCGACATGAACCCAAGATCCCTGTTGAGACCGTCCTCATGTGTGCGGAACTTGGCTATCAGTCTCTGCTCAGCGACTCTGCGCTGTCGTGTGTCATGAAGGCCGCCTTGGAGAATGCTTACCCGAAGGTCAGAGGCTGAATGCCCGTGACCACTTTGGTCTCTTGACCAGCTATCTGTCTTCTCTTTCACATAACCCAGAGACTGAGGACATTGTAACTGCTGTCTGGAAAGTAGTTGCGATAGTTCTAATGTTCGATAAATTGACCCTCGAGTGAAGGGAATAATTCAGGATTTCTCTGTCTTGATTGTGGCTGGCTAAGGAATAATTCCTGATGAATAGATGTGTCCAAACTGTAATTTGTTCAATGGATAAACATAATTCTAGATTTACTGAAATGGAATGAGGAATCTTAGATACAAGGCAAGTTTAGAGAAATTGAGCTTATTCTCTTTGGAGCAGAAAAGAGGTGAACTTATTGAGGTGTTCAAAATTCTGAACAGTTTTGATACGGTAAAGAAGGATCTTCCGTTTCCAATAGTCGGTAAGTCAGTGACTAGTGGTCAGCAAGAGAGCTAGGAGAGAGATGAGGAGAAATTACATCACTCAGAGTTGTTGGGATTTGGAATGCACTGCCTGGGAAAGAGGTGGAAGCGGATTCCATCGGACATTTCAGAAGAGAGCTGGATACACATTTGAAAGTGATGAACTTAGATATAGTGCTGGAGAATAGGACTAGCTATGTCGCTCTTACAGGAGCCGGTGCAGGCATGATGGGCTGAATGGACTCTTTCTGTGCTGTAAAAGTTTTCTACCTGGAGGTTTCACGGCTTTTTATGATTATGCTCTCATCAGATTTGGAGGATCAGTAATCTCCCTTTAGACATCTTTCCTTCGACTTGTTTGGTCTTCAGTAAGTGTTGCAACATCTGGTGCATTGCCGGTTAATAACTCAACATCTGGCTCTTCCAAATGGAGACCTGGTGATTCTCCTTTCAATGTTTATCCCTCAACCATATTAAAAAGCAAATATTACAACACTTACTGAAGATTCACCAAGTCAAAGGAAGGGATTTGAAAGGAATTTATTGATCTTCCAAATCTGACAACAGCATAATGATGTAAAGTCATGAAAACCCATGATGGAGACTGAGTAACATCTAAACAAAAACAGAAAATGCTGGAAAATCTCAGCAGGTCTGACAGCATCTGTGGAGAGAGAACAGAGCTAACATTTCGGGTCTGGATGACAAAGCTCAGACAAAGGGTCATCCAGACTCGAAATGTTGGCTCTTGTCTGCATCTTTAAGACTTGAATAGCAGGTTAGTTAGAAAGACTCACATTCTAATCAGTAATCTGTAAACTGTTATATGCTCTGTCTGAGGCCAGAACTCCCCGCGCACTTGACGAAGGGGCAAACCTCGAAAGCTTGTGGGATTACGATCAAATAAGCCTGTTGAACTTTAACCTGGTGTTATCAGACTTCTTACTGTGTTTACTCCAATCCAACGCCGGCGTCTCCACATCTTTTCTCTCTCCACAGACGCTGCCAGACTTGCTGAGATTTTCCAGCATTTTCTGTTTTAGTTTCAGATTCCAGAGTGATTTGATTTTATCTGAGTAATATCTAATCTTCTCTATTTGAAAAAATTAGATTCATAGAATCATCACATTTGGCAGCACAGAATTTGAGCCTAGGGGGAGAAAGACAAAAGGGAAGGACTGTGATTGGGTGCGAGTGAGTAATATCAGCATTTTCTGTCTTTATCTCTTTATTTTTTAATTGGACCTTGCTATGTATCAATCAGCTGCTGTAATTTCCTAAGTCGCATTAAAACAATGTTATCATATTGGCGTTGACCTGCTTTGAAGTGTCCTGAGTTTATGAACACCACAATATAATTTCAACTATTCTATATCTTACATTCCTTAAGTAATTCCTGATCCCATCCCATGAAGAACACTTACTGCCATTTATCCCCCTGTGTATATGCCCTCAGGGAGATCACCTGATATTATGAGCCACCATTATAAAAACAGGACTTGCATCCTGAGTTCGATTCCTGAACACAAGGATTAAGACTGGGGCCCTGTGTTAATCATTGTCCCTTGGATATCCATTCTTTGTTACCAAACCTCTTTTATTTAGGTTCACTCACTGATCACTCATTTTAACCTTTAACCTAAACTTTTGGACATTAATCAAGTTCTTTCTGAATATCCCAGTCAGTTAAGTCCCTCAGTTTCCATTCCTGGTTTGCTGTTAAAAGCCAATCAGTTTGCCAATGTGATTCAGGGAAACAAGTTTGCCATCCTTACCTGGTTGGCCTACGGGTGACTCCAAGTTCCACAGGAATGTGGTTGTGTCTTAACTTCTTCCTGAAGTGACTTAGCAAGGCCATCAGCCGTGCCAAAGGTCCATCCTCACCACCAAAGGGAACTGCGGATTGATGATACAGCTGTCCTTTTTGGTCATTTCAACATTCTGTTATGGTTCAGATTGTTTTATGAAGCCTGCGTGAATCAGAAGTTCTGCATTTCATAGGATCTCTTATTTCATAGAACTCTACAGTGCAGAAAGAGGCCATTTGGCCCATCGAGTCTACACCGAACACAATCCCACCCAGGCCCAACCCCCATATCCCTACATATTATACCCACTAATCCCTCTAACCTACGCATCGATTTAGAACCCTACAGTGCAGAAACAGGCCCTTCGGCCCATCGAGTCTACACCGAACACAATCCCACCCAGACCCTATCCCCATATCCCTACACATTTTACCTGCTAATCCCTCTAACCTACACATCCCAGGATACTAAGGGGCAATTTCTTAGCATGGCCAATCAACCTAACCCCCACATCTTTGGACTGTGGGAAGAAACCAGAGCACCTGGAGGAAACCCATGCAGACGTGAGGAGAATGTGCAAACTCCACACAGACAGTGACCCAAGCCGGGAATCGAACCCAAGATCTGGATCTGTGAAGCAGCAGCGCTAACCACTGTGCTACTGTGCCATCCTGTGCATCTTGAATTTGGCTGGGATAAGCATGAGATGTTTCACTTCTGCTATGATTCAAAAGACACACTGGTGAACTTTTGTCAAGCAAAGTTTATTTAAGAATATAGTCAACATGTATAGGAAGAACATTCGCAAGAATTTTTATCAATTACAAACAAAACCAAAACAGCTACAATGATGTATAACCCTTAATGAATGTATATAAGTGTCCCCAATCAAACTAACCTCTATAAACAACCCTTTAAATAGGTTCAATACAGCATAGACTAATGCTCACGTGATACTGGGATAGAGGCCATCAGTTGAATTCTGCAGTTAAATGTTGAGACTCAGAACAGTTGGAAGACAAGACAGATTCCCTCGACACCAGACAAACTCTGGTCCAGCCCCCAACAGTAGCAGATTATCACTCTCCAGGAAAACAAGATCTTGTTTTCAGCTAATCAACAGAACTTTCAAAGAAAAAACATTCCCACAGTCCAAAGATGTGCTGGTTAGGTTGATTGGCCATGCTAAGGAATTGCCCCTTAGTGTCCAGGGATGTGTAGGTTAGAGGGATTAGTGGGTATAATATGTAGGGATATGGGGGTAGGGGCTGGGTGGGATTGTGTTTGGTGTAGACTTGATGGGCCAAATGGCCTCTTTCTGCACTGTAGAGTTCTATGAAATAAGAGTTTCTATGAAATGCAGAACTTATGATTCACGCAGGCTTCTGTTTCTAACATGCCAATCCCCAAAAATTTCCTTTCCCTTCTCCTCATAGTGACATCGCCAAGGCTGAGAGCATAAATTAAAATAAATTGTTAAAGGTACAGGAATATCACAATTCTGAGAATGAATGTATATTTAAAGAATGCTATGCTATTCAACTCTCAATAGATGCCAGCAGGCTGGTGGCCTATGATATCTTGATTCGACTGTCTATGGTGACTCACTGAGTATTCTGCTTCTCATAATAGCCTCGAGTCATTCCTCCATTACAAAGATTAATCTGATTTTGTCATTTCGAGGTTCATGTCTAATTCTTCATTTTGAATATCAGGATATTATCCATTATCCTCAAGTCTCCAGTATTTATCAAACTCCTAATTATTTTGAACAGATTTTCACCTGATTCCCCTCCCTCATTCCCTTGACTGTCTGAGAGGAGTCTGCACATTCTCCCCATGTCTGCATGGGTTTCTCTGGCTGCTTCATTTTCTTACCACAGTCTCAAGATGTGCAGGTTAGGTGCTAAATTGGCCATGCTAAAATTGTCCTTTAGTGTCCAATGATGTGTAGGTTAGGGGGAATTAGTGGGGAAATGTGTTTGATTACAGGAATTGGGGCCTGGGTAAGGCACTGTCTGAGAGTTGATCTAGACTCAGTCGACTGAATGGCCTCTTTCTGCAATGTAGGGGTTCTATGATTTTGAGATTGATCCCTGATTGGTGAGGTGAGATCAAGGCCACATTTAAAAAGTGTGGCATCAAGGAACCCAAGCAAAACTGGAATCAACAGAAATCAGGGGGCAAACTCTTTGTTGGTTGGAGTCATACCTGGCAGATAGGAAGATGGTTGTGGTTGTGGAGAGTCAGTCATCCCAGCTCCAGGACATCTCTGCAGGAGTCTCTCAGGGTTAGTGTCCTAGACCCAACCATCCTCAGCTGCTTCATCAATGACCTTCCCCCCATCATAAGGTCAGAAGTGGAGAAGTTCAATGATTGCACAATGTTCAACACCATTCGCGACTCCTCAGATACTGACGCAGTCCATGTTCAAATGCAACAAGATCGGGACAATATCCAGGCTTGGGCTGACAACTGGCAAATAACATTAGCATCATACAAATGCCAGGTAATGACCATCACCAATAAGAGTCACTTTAATCACTGCCCCTTGACATTCAATGGCGTTACCATCACTGAATCACAGCACATGAGTGAAACGAGAATGGAGGGATATGGTAGGGGATATTAAATAGGGTTAAACCTCGGGAGACACCGGAAAGGCAGGCTGTAAGAT